>JAJEJH010000122.1:730619-796112 GCA_026122585.1 Anacardium occidentale | reverse complement strand
ATCAAATTCAAGAGTTGGCAAAGAATAAAAGAGGCATGATTAACAATAGGGATGGTCAAATAAATTCTTAAGTATACAGAAAATCAACAAGAAGTTCAATTAGCAAAAATATTTTACAGAATCCATTTTATCATCTAACAGAGAGTCATATTCTTCCAAAGAGATTAACTACAATCCAGAACACTATTTCGTTCATCAAGAAAACACTATAAGTGACAAAAAAGAACACGAATGTGAGTAGAAGAATGAAATGGGGAAAGATCTAACAAGAAATAAATATAAAAGGTGATAATTAAATTGAATAAAACACAGATATAAAAAGAAAAAAGTAGAGCTTTACTAGAAACAAGAAATGCAAAATTATGAAGAAACAAACACATGAAATTGAAGGTGAAACACCTGTAATCTCACAGCCAGTGAAGAGAAACTTGGTTCAAGAGAGACCAACTTTTTTTTTTTTTTTTTAATTTGGGGGGGAGTTCTGGAGCTTACGGTTTTATGTGATGAGTTTTTCAATTTGAAGAGTACAATGGGGAGTCCACGTAGGCATCATCGGCATCTATATGGCATTTTGTTGCTGACTTGGCAGTGGCAGTGTGATGGGGCATTCCTCCAGTCAAACTATTATTTGATTGGAACGGTGTTGGTTCTGCAACAACTTATATATAGACCACTGAGCTCCTTTAAATTTCTGGTTCTTCTACAGAACTTATAATATTTTTAGAAGAATCACAGTCCTGGGAGCAAGAATCCAAGAGCTCAACTGTACTGGTAAATGGAAATATTACCACCCGAACCATCAATGACGTTGCCGGCAAACATCAGCTGGCATTTCATGTTACAAAGTTGCTCACAAGTGGCAAGTTATGGCCGAACTAATATACCTGCACCCGGCCATATTCTGGAGTTTCTATTTTTTGGCCACCCCATTTTCGTTCATAAATTAATTAAAAAAAAATAGAGTTCCTGATTGCCTTGTTCTCTCTCTCTTCGTCCTAATTGTTTATATTGTAGCCTTAACAGGAATCAAGTGTTTCCCTTTGGCAGCCTCAACAAAGAAAATCTCATATCCACTTTATCTTTATTATAAAAAATACGAGGAAGAGGAGGATGACAAAGGTGGAATTTTGAGGATTAAATAGGTCCTTAAGGACAATTGTGGGTTCAAGAAAAGGCAGGGACTTAAAGAAGGAGGCAACTAGGGTTTTGGTATTCTTTTGAAGCCCAATGAGGTTTCTTTAGTGTGAGTTCAAGCTTGAGGTTGAACACTGGAGAGAAATAGGAACACAATCTTCAGTGGAAGTAATTTTGTGAGATGAATAGGGTTTCTTGATACGTGAAAAGTCTGCTTTTCACTCTAATCGAAGATGGTTGGTTTTCTTCTTCATCATGAGCGAAGCTCAATAACTTCTTAAGTTTTGATGATGATGGTTTTTTATTGGGCCAAAGGACATTTTCCCACCCATAGTTTGAGGCGGGGACAAAGTCCTACCCGCTTAAGTTTAAAAGTTTGTTTTCCCATCTATCACCTATTTTTTTTATTAAAAATAATATATATACAGTAATAATCAAGGGTATTTTTGTCTTTTTAATATTAAAATTTTATAAATTAATAAAATAAAATTTATATAAATATAAAATTAAAAAAAATTAAAAAAAATTAAAAAAAATTTTAAAAAAATTTTGAAATTTAAAAAATCCCAGCAGCCACCGCTGCCTGCACCGGCGGCGGTGGCCGCCCATAATAGAACCAGGTGGCCATTTTCGACCACCTGGTTCCAGGGGAGGCCAGATCTGGCCTCCCCGTTCGGTGGAGGCAGCCAAATCGGCCGCCTCCAGTTTCGGAGGAGGCGACCAGATCTGGCTTCCTCCGCCCGAAGTAAAGGCCGGAAACGGCAGTAAAGGGCCGGCCTTGGCCCCACTGGCCGTTTTCGGCTTTTATTTCAGGCGCCGCCTCCTCCGAAACTGGAGGCGGCCGATTTGGCCGCCTCCATCGAACGGGGAGGCCAGATCTGGCCTCCCCTGGAACTAGGTGGCCGGAAATGGCCACCTAGTTCTATTATGGCCGGCCACCGCCGTCGGTGCCGACGGCGGTGGCTGCTGGGATTTTTTGAATTTTAAAATTTTTTTTAATTTAAAAATTATTTTATATTTTTATTATAGATTTTTAATTTTTAAAAGGGTAATTTAATAATTTTAATAAAAAACTAATAAAAAAATGGATAAGGGGTGGGAAAACAGACTTTTAAACTTAAGCGGGTGGGATTTTGTCCCCGCCTCAAACTATGGGTGGGACAATGTGCTTTGGCCTTGCATGACGGTAATGGCCCGTGTCGGATCCACTCTGGTACAGTCTTTTGTGTATATGCTTTGGACTCTGGTCTACTAAGCTGAGCCGACCTGTTAGAATTCCAATATTTGTTCCAACTATTATATTAAAAGTTCATGTTTATAAATAAATCTGTATATTTTTAATATTTACATGTTTTTCCAGGATTTCAAAATATTCATTCGCCAAGCAGAAGAAAATAAAGTCACAACTCTGGTGAATGAGCTTCGTAAATCACCAACGTCAGTCAAAGCAAAAGGACAAGAAACACTGACCACAATAAGAACTTAAGAGGTTGGGATTCAAGGGCCTGAAATGAAGAAATGCGGCATTTATTCACAGAACGCCGGATTATGGGATCTAAAAACTGGCTAAAAAACTGGCCAACTAGTCAATTATGAAACTCATTTATGGGATCTAACAAAAAGGGAATGCAAAAGCATTGGGACTAAATATAAACCTAATGACAAGGGGACTCATGCTTATATAAATGGCTAAGATATCTAGATGTAGCTGAAAACTGGACTTTGAGAAATCCCCAGATTTTGTAGTCATTCAGGTCACTGTTGTATAATAAATTAATAACTTTGGACAAGATAAAACTTCTAAATAGGTAAACTTAAGTGCAAAATTTTATATGCAAAGAAAAAAGAATATTACTATCAGAAAAATGGAGCAAGGGAAACAAGTTAACAGGAGAATAATTGTTTGATGTAATTTCATTTCATGGATAGTTGGCGCTCACAGTTCGATCCTGTGAAACTGAGTTCAAGAGTTACTGAATAACAATCATCTGAAAACCCTTCAACATATGAAAGGATTTGGTTTTGATTATAAAAGAAATATGCTAGAGGAAACTCTATGTTGATGAATCAATCAACAACAGTATCTTACAGGAAACAAAAAGAATTATACGAAGGGTTATATATGTTACAATTTGATTTTAATTTGAACACTTCACTTGGGGAGAAGGTTACACTTCCTTCATTGCTTGCCTCCTTTCCTCCTCTTCAGCCTTTATCCAAGCAGCCTGAAAGAAAGATCAAACAAACCCATCAGAAGATAAATTCATTTTATACCTCTGCAGGTAAAAAAAGTAAGCCAAAAACACTAGAAGCAAAAATGAGAGGAAATTACCTTATCTCTTTCAAGTTTAGAAAGATGTGGCCTAATGGAGTTTCCTAAGCTCAATCCTCCCCATGCTGCTTGCAACTCTCTCTCCCTTGCTTCTCTTCGAGACACTGATGTTCTAATCAGGACTGCTGGTTCAGCAACTGCTGCAGCCATCTTTTCTCTCTCGAGTCTTGATTTATGTTTAACCAAAACTTGTTCAAGACTAGCCTCTTCATTCATCGATGAATGCATGTTTCTCTTCACTTTTACTATTTCTTCACTTGCATTGGACATCATTTTCTCTTTTTCCAATCTAGACACATGCTTTACTAAGACTTTGTCCAAGCTACCACAATCTGTAAAACTGTTCCCTATTTGTTTCTTTTCAGACCTATGGTAACCATAAGTATTTTCCTTGGACAATGCTTGCATTTTTTCCCTCTCCAACCTATGCACTGGCTTCATCAAGATCTTGTCAAGACTATCAGCTGTTTTTTCAGTTCCAGCCTTCACACTCTGTTTTTCATTTTCAGAAAATTTAGCATCTTCCTTATTCAGGTTAATATTTTCTTTCCCCACTACTGTAGTAGAAAAATTTTCATTTTTGTCAGATTTTGAGACAGAAGTTAAGGACTCCTTCTCTGTTGAATCAGTCACCCTGCTTCCGACAGGGTCATTATTTCTTTTGCTCCTAGCTTCTTGGACCTCTTTTTCAAGTCTCGAGATATGTTTCACAAGATACTTATCTAAACTGGGGACATCCTGAACATCTTCCTTCCTACGAGTAACCACTTGATCTGGCATTCCTCCTGCTTCCGAGCTTTTAGGAATTGATTTGAGCTGATTTCCAGGGTTATTCTTTGCTTCTTCAATCTCTTTCATGAATTTTGAGGAATGCTTGACAAGAACACTTCCCAAATCAGAAGCAGCCTCAGATTGAGCAGTTCCATTTAGTAACTTGATCTGTCTATGTTCAACTTTACAAGGATACTCCCCAGTAGTTTTCCTGGATTCATTCATTCTGAACTTCTTAGCTTCTTGCACCTCTCTTTCGAGTTTCGACATGTGCTTAACCAAAAACTTATCTAGACTTGGGAGTTCTGACTCAGTATGTTTCCTGCTTGCTGACACATCCATGAAGTAATCGAGGTTAGTTTTTTCCGCTGTTCCTGCCCCCAAAGAAGACATTCGCCTGGAATTAAGAACCGAAATGGAGGTATCAGTAGCAGAGGTTGGATTATGCATCTTACAGTTCTCTACTTTAGCTAAGGCAGCATTTAAACCACAAGTTGCAACTATAGTGGCAAGAGATGAAAGTTCATCTTCCTGTAGACATCTGAGCCTCTCAAGCATCATTTCTATCAGTTTGGTCATGCTGAACTTGTCGGAAGACTGCCTCCTCTTGGATTTTCTCTGCCTCATCCCATTATCTGGCATCTTCAAGTCCAAGTCTTGAGAACCAGAACCATTACTTTGAGACACTGTTTCAAATTCTGACCCAGACTCTGATTCACATTCTGAAGAAAATCCTGATATTTCCTTATTACTGTCACTTGTGTCTGGATTCTCACTGATTTTATGCAGCAAATCTCTGAATTCATCTTTACTAAAGGAAGAGCAATTTGCAAGCCTAACGAATGCAGTTTTGACTGCTGCAGCAACTTCTTTATCTACTTCAAATGCAGTTTCAAATGATGCTGTAATGGTATGAGTGGTGGACCCTTCTTTGTTTACAGCAGATGTTTCTACTTGACAATGCTTTTGAGAACAATTTGGTGTATCATATATGATAACTCCCATGGCTGTTGCTGCCTCAAAAGCTTCAGCTGCAGCTTTCTCAGATTTCAACAGAAGCGTTTCTGCTTCTTTGCTTTGGATCCTGCAAAGAAGAAAGAGAAGTTGCATATTACAGGATCCTGAATATAAACTTAACAATTAAGTAATCAGGTTCTCCATTCTCTCAAAAGTTACCTTGCTGCTTTAAGTATTCGACACCAAGATGCTTCCACTAGTGCAGCTTTCCGAGCCTCCATAGCTCTGTGTGCAGCCTCTCTTGCTGCAATTTTCTCTCTAAGAACTCTTGAGTAATGTGGATTTGTATTGCCTAATGTCTCATCAAGAGTTGAATTCATTCCATCTACTTCCTGAAATGAGAATATGAGCATTAGAATTTTGCTTCTACAAAGTAAATAAAGAGTTCTCATGAATAGAAAAAAAGAACATAACATATAACACCTGCAGCAATCTTATCTTCCTCTTCAGATAGGAGTCCACCTTTTTGCGAGGGAACCAATTGATAGGAGAATTTTTTCGATGAGGGGGCTTCTTAATTTGTGATGTAAACTTGTTTAGAGCATTCAATGTTGATTGGGATGTCCCTTTTGGGGATCTAGTCTGCATTACTCAACGGAAATTCAAAAGCATAAACATAGAAGGTTATATAACGAAAAACACTTACAACAGGTGAATAAAATCATAAAGTTCCACCACATTGATAAGATTTCTGTTTACTGTACAAGTTTAAGGTATAGACATGACAAGAGAGAACATAATTCTTACAAGACATGACACTATGTCAGTACCTAGTTCCATTTTTATGTATATTCCACCACATACTACATAAACAAAATCCGCAAGAAAAGAAGAGAATCGCTTGGTGTATTTTTTTATTTTTTTTCATTAAGCTTTGTGTCTCATCACAGTTAGCCTATAACAATCATCACCGGATAAAACAAAAACAACTGTATAATAGGCGAACCATAGACATCTTAATAGCGTTCCTAAGCAGTAATAAAAAAACAAGTAGAGCTTGACTCAGTATTATAACATTCAAAGCTGAGATAGATAGACAGACAAGAGAGTCTATAATAAAATTTAAATTACGGTTAAATTAAGAATAGAGATCAGGCTGACATAACATATAAGAGAATATAATCCGGTATAGAGACACCTACAAGAGGGTTCCGATTGAGCCGAGTTTGAACTGAACTTACTCAAGCCAATAGCGATCCGAGCTTGTCAAAGAGTTTCCTAGAGCAATTATAATATTGAGGTTTCTTTTCATACCAAATATGACAGACACAGTTATAACACTCAAAATTCACACTGTAAACAACGTAACCCATTATCCTATGATTTTAATGCAGAGAAAAAACTAACGATATTTTAAAAAAATAGAAATAAAACCTAACATAAACTCTAATCCAAGAACACAATTACACAAACTAACCCGAATACCTTAAAACATAGACCTATAACAACTACTACTACTACTACTACTACTTCTACTACTAGAAACAGAAAAGAAATTAATGGTAATGGAAGAATATAAATAAATATCGACAAGAACCCAAATCTTGAAAACAAAAAAAAAAAAAAAAAAAAAAAAGAAATTTACCTTTCCTGATTTAGAATTGGCTGATACGGGCTCATTTGTAACGCTTTCTTTGTTCGTAGAATCAACAGCTGTGTCATTGCCTAATTTGTCTGAGACTGCGATGCAACCCAAGTCCAAGCACCCAAGATCCATTGTCAGATTTATGAGATTTTGTAAAGAGAAATTGCTGTGAGAGAGAAGTTTTGACTGGAAAAAAAAATGGGATTTAGAAGAGAGAATGCAATTATGCGAAGGCTGTCGTTTTGAGTAATGTTAATTGATGATTTTGTGTTCTGGGTTGTTCTTTGTATATTTAAAATGTGAAATAGCCGTTACTGAGGATTTTGGTAGCAACGGTTGTTTTGGATACTGAGGACTTATCTGGTACAGTAGGGTGCGTCAGTCCTTCTTGTGGTGAGATATCCATGAATATGACACGTGGGCATTGAAGCATGACAACCCAAAAAAAAAACTAAAAGGAAATCAACCAATAAGAAATCTTAAAATGCCATAAATTCAGAATTAATTACCATTAATAGAGAAACATGTGAAACCTAATTTATCAATTTAGAAACAATACCTGCCCGGCAGAATGGATTCCAAATCAAATTAAACTTAAATGGTGTCATCAAAACAACAAAAAGCATATGAATTCAAGTTAAATTAAAATTTCAATTCGAATTTAATTCATTCACATCAAATATTAGTTCAAATCTAAAGCCCAAATTCAACCCTAGATAAAAGGCCAATTTTAATTTAGCAAAAGTTTTTTTCAATTATGAAATACTAACAAAATTTATATTTTTTAAATTAAACTCAATTCAAATTTATAATATCTAGTTTAAACTTGATCAAAAAAAAGTGAACAATGTCACTAATAAAATAAATAGTATCACAAAAAGATAAAAAATTAAATACAAACTGATCAGATTTCCGATTCAAATTAAACTCGATTGAGTTGAATGAGATCCTAACTAAGTTGGGCATAAATCCACCCTAAGATAAAGGTCAACTTTAATTTAATGACACTCTCAGGTATGAAACACCATTACAATTTATATCTTTCAAATTGAGCAACAAAATCTGAGGTAGGAATGTTGTTAAAACATATTCATGACACTGTCACAGAATCATATTTACGATCAAACCCATCCGTTGTCATTAATAATATTAGATATAAAATTTAAACATAATGGAGCTGTAACTTGAAAAGTTTCTTTTTGGTATTTTCCACATAGAAATCTCTGCATCAAGGAGTATTAGAGCCGCCTACATGAAACATTCCACAGGAATTATTAATTGGAGAGGGACTGACAGTTTATTAGTAAGTAATTAGTTTGAAACTTTCCTATATCTCAATATAAAAGACACTAATAACAAAGATATCGAATTTCGGCCGGTATAGTATTTGAGGATTAGTCCGCTTGCTCTTGATCTCTAATCCACTTTGTTGCCACCCATTTCTGCCCTCTGATTACTGGACAGCTTCCATGAAGAGACGTCTGCAAAAACAATCAACAGATGTAATGTGAGAAGACAGAAAACAAAATATATCAAAGTTATTCCACCACCCCAAAAAAAAATTTGGTGCTCTATTACTTCCCTGAATTTTCTTTCGTATTGAATGATGTAAGATAACAAATGTCATTTACAGAATACAATCAAGGTTACACACATTAGTTTTTCAATCAAATTTGGAAACTTGGCTGTAATTCACAAACTAAGCTTTGTTATGTTGCATGAAACATTGTAACAATTACATCATTTACTAGAAGCCACATTTGGTCAAGCTTCTTTTTCTTAAAAGGCCTTTTTAATGGAGCAGACGGAATTCCAACAAAATATATTCATACCAAAAATAATTAAGAAAATGAAATGATACTCGATACTTAGATCCCATATAGATTTGACGGTTCTTTATTATATATTCTAATGCAAGTATTATTCGAGATACTTTTATGTACCATAGATGGAGATAAATAAAAGTGGGCCTAGAGGTCAGTTAATAATTAATGACACAAGATGTTCTCACACAATGAAAGGTCATCGAGAAGAGGCACAGTAATACAGAGGACAGCTCAAGGTGAAGCTAATACAGAGTATACAGTTATGGAGAGGTCACAACAGCATAATTCATCTATCATCTACTCTTCTTTGTAGAGGACATAAGAGTCTTCTAAATGCAATTTACACACAACTCAGATCAATTACTATGTTACCATGCCACCAACAGACCAATCCAGTCAGATTATAGCAAGATTTATTCCAAAAAATATCATGAAGGTTTAAGAGGAGTTGCAAAGTGCCACTGTTAATGTTATTGATAAAATGCTCTCTGTATGGTATGAGAAGTGGTTGCTATTGTAAGCAAGGAGAAAGCAAGCTTAGAATGAGAAACTTCCATCCATATGACCACTAAATCATATTATGCAGACAGGATAAAAATGAAAAATGAACAAGAAAATAAATTAATGGAAATTTTCATATAGAAAAGACCTTACAGAAAGGTGGGATTATAATACAAACATGAGCCATAACCTGTATGTTCAATAAAACCTAGAATATCTGTGGTTTCCTCCAACATAAGATGGTATACCCAGTAACACCATAATTTTCAAGAATTGCAGTCCTCAGCTAACTTTACTATCTGCTATTCTGATTAAAATAAAGGATACGTATCTTGAACTAGAGTACCCTGTATTAGCAGAATAAAACAGCATATATGGATCAAATATGATTAGGAAACAAAGAAAATTACCCGATCAATTGTGCCATTTGCAAACAGTGAATAAAATAGAAGCCCATCCCCTCTCCTTGGCTTCACCTTTAGGCCCATGCATTTTTTGTAATCATAGCTCCAAGTTATTTTTGAGCCATTCTACATATCAAAAATAGAGAACCTGAGTACTGATGGCAAAAATGAATGAAATTACCAAGTGAGAAGATAAATCATGACATTTCCAGGTCTACCTCTAATGGAAACATGGTTTCTCCACCTTCCTCCACATCAGATAGATACAATAAGAAAGAAGCCATCTGCGAGTGCAAATCAACAACAATGGTGTAAATCTTGAGAGGAATTCTTTTTCATATGGAAGCAATTTCATAAGAACAACATGGTATCTTACAACGATGAATTATTGTTACTATTAGTTTCTTTTATATAATATACCAGCTACTGAAACTTATGCTAAAAGAGGATCTGCAACTACTTCAGCTGAAAAATTATAGAACAGACAACCTATCAAAGTAATCACAATAGATAAAGAAGCATATGAACATAATGCAAACTAGAATAATGGAAATGATAACTATGATAGGAGGAAATATTCCTTTCCCAACACAAAAGTAAAAAAAAAAACTTTTGCATGTAATATGATACAAGATGGCAATTACAATATATGGCCAATAAAATAGGCCTAAAACAATTTTCAATATATAAACCTTAAAGATCATATAAGGTATGTTACAATAATTTTCTTGACATAACATCTTTTATCAACTTATTCGTTATTATCCAGCAAAGTTTTCTCTACCTAAGATCACAGATCAAATTATTTATTAAATGCCTGCTGAAAATAGTTGACTAGCTACAAAATTGTGATGTTTTGGAGACAATTAGTAAGCAATTACCCTTTGGCTCTTTTGTGGGCCATATTCGGCTGGGTTGAATGCATCATAATGAGAATCATATTTCTGCCCAATCTCATACCGCAAAATATTAAACGCCTGCAACATAGAAACAAATATCAGTACCCCAAAATATGGCTCTATTTGACAAATAAAGCAACCTATTATTAGAATCATGATTGAGATAATCTAATTGCAAGTACTACAAGAAGCCACCAACGTAAGATATAATTAACTTTGTTATTCTTGAATCCACCACCCATCCTTCTATACTTGACCTTGAGACCAAGAGCACCTTATACATTTTTGAAACCAGTCATTCAGATTCAATAAGTTTTCTACTTTTCCCCCATCACCATCACCAGAATGGACTTAAAACCTCAGAGTCATAATTCAAACAACTCATACATGTCTAGTTTTTGCACCCAACCCTAACACAACCCTAACTACATCATCAACCCAACTAAAAAACTTATCACTTGGGATAAAGTAAAGCATCTACAAAAAGTAACTTCTATATTCCTTTGAACATGCACCAAAAGTTTACCTTATTACCATATAAAGCAAAGAAAATTTTGATACAAGATTGTACCTCCCCATGGGTCTTTGGGATCATAGTAACCCTTGCAATTTTCTCCTCGATGAAGTTCAGGGTCCCACTTTTATCTTCATTTGCAGTAATAAATGTGCCTGAGCTGTTGCAAAGAAATGTTAAAAAAAAAAGATTAAGTACTACAAGCAGCGACCAAATTAATGTCTTATCAATTATTAACACATCAGAAACAATATCTATCAATATGATCAGTACAGCATGCAGTAGAACGACTAAGAATCTACTATCCTATCCAATTCTATACCTTTCCATTAATTACTCTTCTACTTGCTAAGTCTTTTACTCTGAAAAACAGTTTGGGAGAAGTAGATTCATTAAGCTCAAAAGCAACAATGCACAAGAGTATAAAATTGACAGCTGATGGTAGAAAACCACCTTGTTCTAGTTCCTCTAGTACTCTCAACAGTTTCTCCCTTTCGCAAAGCCAGGGTTGATGGCTTAAGGCGCAACTTTGCCATTTCAATAATGTTTTGGCATTGTTCTGCAGTTGCAAAGTTTGGGAAATAAAGAGCTCGGGGTTGCCAACTTAAAACCTGCATTTATAAATACAACAAGCCAAAAGAAATTGAAGAAGAAATGGCCATTGTAATAAACTATCCAAAAAATTCCTCCTAGAAACAATGCCATAAGCAACCAATCAGAAAAAGATTCCCCACACAATAAACAGTCTCTACAACTAAAGCAAACTTTATAAATCCCTAGACACCAAAATGAGCCCCTAATTCAAAATTAATGAGACATCATCCAGAACATCATATGGCAAATCCATATCAGACAACTGAAAAATTAGAATAAAAGTTAAAAAAATATCACCTGAAACGGAATTGAATGTAGAGAAGGCTCCCCAGTTTCTCCATGCGGCATTAACCCATTTTGCTCCTCTTTCTCCTCCACTTCAAGCATTCTCAGCCTCGGCCGTACATTGGGTACACCCTGCAACATAACCCACCATATTAAAATCCCGGTAACATAACCGACCAAATTAACCCATTTGAATTACACAGAGAAAAGCCTGACTTATTACTAGCCCGGTAAACTGACCTGGGAAAGAAGAGTGGATCCAAAAAAACCAGCGAGGAAGAAAAGAAAACACAAAACAAAGACAATCGGTAACCCTAACTTTGGATTCGATCTCTTAGTTTTGGCTTTCATCTAGAACTTCAGCTCTTCGATCTTCTTCTTCTTCTTCTGAGATGTTTGTGCTTTCGTTTTGTTTGCTTCTAATAGAATTATGAGAGAGTAAACGAGTTGTTGGCGGGAGTTTTCTTCAGCTTTTGTGGACAAGACGTCAGAACTTCAATGGCTGACCAGAATCTAAACCAGCTCTTAGTACCGGACAGCGCTTTTAGTATGAATTGTCTCCCTGTTTTTTTAAAGGCCAAAGGACTTGTTCCCACCTATAGTTTGGTTTTGGGACAAATTATCACCTTCTAATATTTAAAAACTTAAACACTTATAAACTTAAACACTTATGTTTCATTTAATTTTTATCTAATTTTATTAATTTATTTAATAAAATAATAAAAATATTTTTATTAATAAAAATATAAAATAATATTTAAATATATATAAAAATATATTAAAAATTAAAAAATTTTAAAAAATAAAAACAAACCGTCACTGTCGTGTTGACGATAGTGGCCATAGCAAATAGCACCAGGTGGTCGGAACGGTCACCTGGTTCTAAGGGATTTCGACTACCTGATTTCAAGGGAGGTCAAATTTGACCTCTCGAATCAACAAAAGTGGCCAGATCTGGCCACTTCCGCCCGAAACCATAGTCGAAAACGGCCTTTAAGGCCAAAACTGGCCATCTCCAACCCCTTCTCTGACGAAGACTGTCAGATCTAGTTGTCTCTACCAAAACAATAAACAACCAGATTTGATTGCCTCTATCTAATCAGGAGGCCAGATTTAACCTCCCTTGAAACCAGGTGGCCAGAATGACCATCGGGTTTTATTTGCGGTTGTTTTTATTTTTTTTAATTTATATATTTTTAGAATTTTATAAATTTTTTAAAATTTTAATATATTTTAATGTATTTTAAATATTATTTTATAATTTTATAAATTTTAATTCTAAAATGATAAAATTATCTCTTAGCTTATTATTGACGGTTAGATTTAATAATAAACAGGTGGGATTTTGGGTTTTTTAAACTTGACGGGTAGCAATTGAGTTGAGACCAAACTCTGGGTGGGGCCTTTGGCCTTTTTTAAATAGTTTAATTTTGAGTAAAAGCTTCTTTTCTTTTTTTTTTTTAACCGATCAAAAACAATTGTTGTAATGAATTTAAATTGAATTAATTTTATTTTAAATTAATACAAACTTAATTTTATTTAAAAAAATTAAACTCTTTTGAAACTAATTGAAATTCGATTTAACTTAAGAAGAGTTAAACTCATATTTAGTTATAATACCATATCAAACTCAAATTAAAAATAATTTAATACTACAATTGAACTAAAATCAATTAAAACACATTTGTTTTAATGTATATTAATCATAATTATAATATTTTAGTTAATTTAAATCGATTTATCAAATTCGTATGCTTGACAAATCGAACAGTCTTTAAATTTGAATTTAAACTTTAACTTTATAATATAAAACTTTTAGATTTAAATTCGTTTTAGATTTATTCAAATTAAATTAAGAATTAAATTTGAATTATGTCTAATCCACCACTATTTCAAATAAAAAATTTTGAAAATTAGATACCAAAGCCTTTTCTCTAAATCATATTTTACTCCTAAATTTGCCCATCTCAAAGTGAGCACCTTTAAATATTTTCCTTATTAAAGCTTCTTTGGTTTTCAACTACTAAATCTTCAATTTTTTACTTTAACACAAGAAAGAGCAAGAGTTTTTATTTATTTCGCTAATAATATTATTATTTTTATAATTGTAAATTTTAAAATATATATTTTTTAATTATACAAAATTGAGAGTTAAACAAATTGATATAATTAGTTTTATTACAATTTATTGAGCCCAAGGCCCTTTTCGTGTGACTGACTGGCCAGTGTCATTGGGGCTCCAGTTTAGCCGGCGGTCAAAGCTGCAGGCACGTCAGGGCCCTTTGAACGTGCCGGCTTCCTAGTTGGCAGTAGCCACAATTTTTTATCTTACACGCTGTCCCCACGGCATGAACCATATTCGATGCTCTGAAATTGCGCGTGGAGGACGCGAAAGTAACGTACCTCAGGTACCAACCACCAACCGGTCACATCACATCAATCTAATCAGCCCTTTTATTTCTTAAAGATCCCTACCCACCAAGTTCAATGGTCAAGCTGCATAGAAGTCACTTGATTTTTCATGACTATATATTTTCCTGAATTTAATTAATAAAAATTTGTAAAATCAGAAATTTATAAAATTTAAATATATATATATATATATGTTTTCAAGGTCAGCCGACTTAATTCCCCCTCCGATTTTTCTGAATCATAAATTTTAATATTTTAATTTTCAAAAAATTAAATATTATCTATTAATTAATTAAATATAATCATCAACTATTAAATAATAAATATTATAAAAATATTTTTATTTTTAAATAAAATAACAACAAAATTTTTAAAAAAAGTAAAATATAATAAAATAAGTTTGAAAGATCTAAATTTTACAAAATATACTTTAAAAAAAGATTAAAAACTTAATAGTCATATCTGATTATTTCGTTTGACAATCATCTGTGTTATTAATAATAATCGAAAATAATTAATCTTATATTTAACAAATATTTTCAGCCATCATTGATAATGAAAATGAACAAATATGACCGTCAATTGAATCAAACAATATTTTTTAATTATATAATTTGATTTTTGTTTGTCATTATCATTATTAATAGTGATCAATTTTTTAAATTAATTTATTTTTTAATATTTTTATTAGATTTTAAAATTTATTTTATTATATTTTAATATTTAATATTTTGATTATAATTTTTTATTTTTAATTAAAATAATTTTTATTATCATGTAAATAAATTATATGAAAATATATTGTAAGTGAGCACTTAATTCATTTACGAAAAACAAAAAAAGAAACAGTGAGCACTGAATTTGTCCTTATATGGGATCAGGTCTCTGCCATTTGCTCTTAAACTCCAATTAATAACTGGCGAAAGGACCTACTTTCTTCCACCTAAAGTTTCACTAAAAACAGACTCTTAACTTTTAAAACTTAAATATTTATTTTTTTAGTTATTTTTTTAATTTTATTAAAAAATTTTATTTAAAAAATAAAAATTTATAATAAAATAATATTTAAATATAATTTTTAAAATATTTTAAAATATTATAAATTTTTTTAAAAATATTTATATTTTAAAAAATAAAAAAGACAATTATCATCATTGAATAAGATAGTAAAAAAAACCCATTTAGTTTCTTTAATTGATGAAGATGATCTGGTCTTTTTCGTCAGCATTCATAATAAAAAATGATTGATGATGTCAAAATAAACTATTTTTGACCACTCTTATTGATTAGTCACCTCCTCCAAAATTAAAAACTATTGTCATCGGATGGTCATATCAAACAACCTAAAAAATTAGGTAATTATTTTCGATTATATGATTCCATAATTGACAGTTATCATTGCCATCTGTTTTTACTTTTTTAATTTTTTAAAATTTAAAATTTGTTTATAAAATTTATTTTATTATTATATAATTCTTTATTAAAAAATAATCAAAAATTATTTTTAACCATAAAAATTTAATTATTTATTATTATATTGAATTATTAATTTTAATAAATAAAAAATACTTGATGATCGAATGAGTGTACGAAGAATCTCGTTTGCCTTGAAAACTTTACTCACGGAGTCGACCCAGTAATACTCCACTCATTCGGCTCAATTGCAGGCTGGTGAATCAGAGTCATTTTACTCACCTGGCCTTCTCTCTGTAAACTTAAACGTTCACCATATACCGTACATCGGAATTTATGCCACGTCTTCTTTAGCATCAAGGTGCTAAAGAAGATAAGGAATAGATTTCGCTGTACTTCCACTATATATACTGCATGTTGGCTCAAAAGCTTTTCAAACTTGCAAGAACAAATCAGTACAGGAATTGTACTTGGTTGAAGACTGATATTTTGAGAATATTTTTTTGCAGTCTATGATCATGGCAAGAGCTGGGATCCCGAGAACAAAAATTTCAATGCCTAGGTACGCCGTGTTGCCGATCTTATTCTACATTCACTTTATTTCTTCACCAGTTAATGTGTATTCTGACTTTTTTTTTTTGTTTGTATTGATGAATGTTATTATCAGCACTTGGAAGGACGCTAGGGAAGTTGATCGTCGGTGCTTGAGCAACCCTGCGGCGGTGTTCGACGACGATCGTCACCAGGCACAAGATAAAAACTTTACTAGAACGACGTCGTTGAGTAGTGAAAAGAAGAGCGGTTCATCGACTTACTGGGTTCCACATCCACGTTCAGGGATATATTTTCCGCAGGGGCAAGAATGGGTGATGGATGATGTGCCAAAAGGAGCGGCTTCTTTTGTGCAGCCTTATTGGCTCAGGACTGAAGATGGTGTTGAGAAACCAGACCCTGACGATGGTCATCGTCCCCACTGGGATTCCTGTTTCCTCCATGCAAGCTCTTAAATCTCGGACAGTTCTATGCTAATAAATTCTACAGCACTAAAAGATATGTAATATTTGGTTTTATACTAGACGACTTGATCTTGTCATAACCTTCTTCTATTCTATCTATCAGTTATCTCAGTTTCGCTTGACGACACTGTCTCTTATAAGTCACTTAGCTAAAAAGAAGGGCCAAGTTGGTCCGTTTGATCTAGACCCCCTGTTCCGAACTCAAACGGTCTGTATGAAAGTAGTAAAAAAGAACCGCGAAAATGAAAGTAGACATAAAAATCTGACGGTAACCACCGCCTATAATATTAATCCAACGGCTTATGTTCAACAAACGCGTCTTTCTTCCAAATATCTGTTTAACCGAGCCAGTTCTAATATTTTCTATTCGCAATTTCCTTCGCTTTAGTGCATGACGAGCGCGTCGGAGCTGTTTTTTGCCAGGAGGTCACGAGTGGGCTGTGCCGAATAGGGTCTACGGCTGAATTCCTTCTCTCCTGAACGAACTTTCCACGATCGTCGCCATCATCAGAGTAATAATACTACTAATAGCCATGATTTAGACGGCTGTGATCCTCTCCGGAGATCACCGTACGGGCGCCCTCTCTGACACCGTTCCTCCCATTCGGTAACGACCTGTCCTATCATAACTCCGCCAATTTCAATTAGGCTTCTAATTTTGCCGTTAATGCTTAATGTGTCATAATTTTTTAATTTTTGCAGCTTTGTTTTATTAAATCTTTAGAATTTATCTTTAGTAGTCACCTATGTGTTGAAGTGATAGAATTTTTTTCTAAATTTGTATGGAAATAATCGAATTTTTATGAATTTTTTATAGAAGTGAGGGGGCCAAGCGAAAGGGACTTCTGGAAATAACTTGGGTTCCAACTCACTGAATATTCTTTCAAGTTTTAAACTGGTTTTTAGGATGAAATCTCAAAACTGACTATGAAAACTGTGGCTTTCTTATGACTTCCTTTGTCAATTGCTTGTGAAAAAGTAAGATCTTTTTTTTTTTTGCTTTTGGATTGCCAATCAAACAAGCCTGGGTTTGTTCATTAGTCAGAATTTTAGCTTTATAGGTGCCTTTTTTTTTCTAGCTGGTTATGATCATTTTGCAGACTTGGATGTTTAGTTTCTATGTTTGGCATGATTTAATTTTGTTTAAGTATTGTTCAATGTTAAGTAATATTGGTATCATGGTGTAGATCCTAATCAACTAAATGGAATATTGGCCCGCGCTAAAACAGATTTGCAACAAAATAAGTCAAAAATTAAGAAAGCAGAAGCTGATATCAGCAATGAAAACTTGTTGAGCTTGTTCAAGAAGCCTAATTGCTGCTGCTCCCACTGACTGTTGCTTATAGCATTTGTATTATAATTTTTACTGATTTTCTGAAAACTGAACTTGGGCCACTTGCAATTGTAATGTATTTAACAATATACATTGCACGCCATATTGGTTCTAGTCTGATCGCTACTGCTGCTGTAAAGACCTGCTTTGTTTGGTTTTCTTTAGGATAAGTTTCACAGCTTCATCTGGCAACCGCAGGAATTTATTTGGCGATGAATTTACTATTGACGCTGCGGGGGACTGGGGAGCTGAACCCTCAACTGGATGGTTCTCTGTAAGCTGGCTTGACCTCTGAAACAGAGAGTACAATTCGTGTATGAAATAAAAAAAGAGAAGCCACCTGGTCTCACCCAGGAGGCCCCGGATTGTTTACACACGGAGATCTTTAGCAGCTTCAGAATAGGTGAGAAGGGGAAGTGTCAAAGGCATAGTTAGATTCTTTTTTTTATTTTTGGGTAGTTTAGTTAGATTATAGTATATGTCTAGAGAGTTTTCACATATGGAGATGAGCTGATATGCCTCCCATGCGGACATAGGTTCCATTCTGTCTGCCTGTATCCTTTGGTTAGAACTAGTGGAGACTGTCCATATTGTGGAAGAGATATATTTGTGAGAATATATGCAATTGCATGGAGGAGACAGCAAAGTATCGATAATACTGGTCGAAAGTTTCAGATTCAGGCATAATTCTTTTCTGATTAGAATATTTAGTAGTCAAATTCTTCTTCTTAATTATGAGCCTAAGGAATATGTTCCACATTGGTGGTGCCTCGTGTTGCGATGGTTCCTTTTGGCATTAATTAGGAATTTCTTAATTGTAAATAGCCTGGTAATGGCAATGATATGAAAATCTGTGGGTTCTATATACACTGTTCTAATAATGGCTTCTTCTTAAGCTGGGCATGTCTGTTTGGATTAGGCCTTTCTGTTGGGCTACAACTACACTATCATCTGTTAATTCCTAAGTTTGGGCTTCTATTTGGGGTTATAACGTCATCCAATATTATTAAAATAATATCGTTTTATTCATTATTAAATAAAATAACTTAACCTATAAATTTAGTTTACAAATTCTATCTATGAATTTGAGTCAAACTTCAAACTAAAGTACCAAATTAAATTTAAATTGAATTTAAAACAAATCATTTTTTATCTAAGCTAAAACTCAAGTCTAAAATATTCGTTTTCAGATCAGTTTATATTTACTTTTATTATTGTGTCAACTCCAAACTCGGCTCAACTCAACTCCAACCAAGTTCACTCTCAACTAGTCCAACTCAATTTGCTACTATATGGATGACCACAACGAGGATAACAGGATGTTCAAAATAATTTATACAAAAAAAAGTATATATGGGAAAATATAATATTATGCATTCATATTTAATTTTGTATATTCATATGATATATTATTATATAATTAAATATCAATTTATTTTAAATTTAAAATCACTCAATTATATGATAATCATCTATGCATATAAAATATGTACAAAAATTATTAACACAAAAAAACAATTTTTTAAGTAATGTTTTTAGGGAAAGGGGCATTTGTATTGCATAATATCACAATTGGAAGGTAAATTGCCAACTTATATTCGTTAATTATTTGAAATTGATCAAATGGAGAATAAATATCATACTACTTCATAAGCTAAAATGAGACGTGGACAGTACTAGATTTCATCCTAAAATAATAATAATGAGGAAACAAGAGTTTTTATTTGTCACGACTTTGGCAACTTTATAGTATTCAACTACAGTTTTTTATTGTATTGCATCCGTTTCGTAAATTATTATATTAAAATCACATTGTAAACATAACACTTATCAGATCGTAATTTTTTATCTGGCCAAACGAGCAATTCCCACCCAAGGCTTCATTTTAATACAATTTCTATCCCTGAACTTTAAAAAACCCAAATATCCACCCTTCACCCATTTTTCATCAAATTTTATCAATATATTATATAAAAAAATAAAAATTTAGAATAAAATTATAAAATAATATTTAAATATAAATATATTAAAAATAAAAAACATCCACCGTGGCTAGCTACAATGGCTACCATTAATTGAATTACATAGTTTAAAACAATCATCCGATTGCAGACTACTCTGATTGATGAAAGTAGGGCTAGATTCGAGCCGAACTAAATATGAACAGTAATATGTTCGTGTTCAGGTTCGTTTCGTACTGTTCAGGTTCGGATTCGTATTCATATTCGTCGAACTTTTTAGTTCGGATTCGTATTCGTGTTTGGTTCGTATAATTAAGTTCGTATTCGGCTCGTATTCGTATTCGTATTCGGTTCATATAATTCATTTTTATATTTATTAAAAATTATAATTAATACAAATAATTAAAAAAATTTAATTAAAAAAATTATTATTTTAAGTTCGAGTTCGTGTTCGTGTTTGGGTTTGTTCAAACCGAATTTTAAAATTGCAGTTCGTGTTCGTGTTCGGGTTCGTTCGGTTCGTTTCGAGTTCGTTCAAACCGAACTCAAAAACGAACCCGAACATGTTTGGTTCGAATCCAGCCGTAGATGAAAGCAACCAAATTTAGCCACCTCCGTTAGGAATCATGATTGGAAACGATAAGTGAGATCAATACTAATTATTTTCAATCATCTTTGCTAGCGAAGACAACTAAATCCATCTTTTCCTCTAAAATAAAAGACAATCATCAAATGATATGGTCAAGTACCCTTCTATCTATGAAAATGTTACTATTAAATTTTAAATTTAATCATTGACTTTGATTAACGAATGAATATTTAGATTTTTAAAATTTAAGAGATAAAAATCTAACTTTGAATAAAACTTTGGGTAGTGATATTTCCTTTGACATTCTATATTTTAATTATTTGATTACGTAAATAATCTAGTACTTAAGACGGTGAAAATGTTAGAAAAGAGAACATGTTCGGTATCATTGCACTCTTATAATGTTGCTCTTTATTTTAAAGCACTTAATTAATTTATGAATAATTCGAAAGTTATGTTAGGAGGTGCCACCAAAAAAAAAAAATATTTACTAAAAATTATAATAATAAATCTAAATTTAGGTTATTTTTATTACATTATATAAAAATAAATAATTTTGTTAATATTATTTTAAATTTATTAATCAAATAACGTAAAAAAAAAAAAAAATTATTTTTTGATAATCAATTTGTTTTATTTTTCTTGGTGTTAATTTGATCAGCGACAAGAATAAAACAAAAAGGACAAAATAGTCAAATTGGCTTGCTGGTGAATAAGAATTTGCTAGATGAGCCAATAAATTTGGTAAAGTCTTGCATGATATTCTCCTATAATATTTGTATAAATTTTATTTATTTTGTATAAAATTATATAAGCAACTAGTATATTTTAATTAATTTTTTAATGAAGTTTGATTTTATCATATAAAATCAAACTTCATTAAAAAAAAAAAAAGATATCATTATAAATTTTGAAAAATAAAAAAATAATCTTTTTACAAACATTTAAATTTAACATATTTATATATTTAAAAACTTACATTTAAGTTTTTGAGACTTTAGTTCTCATTGAATTTCATCAACATTGTAAGCATTGATCCAGTCATAAAGTGCAAACTATCAAAAAAAAGATTAAATTCGAATTGAATATATTCAGGTTTATTTTTAAGTTCAATTCAAATAAATTCGAAATAAATTATTTGAATTTAAACATAAACACAAACCCGAATTATAATTTTAAAAATCAACGAACACGAGCTCGAATGTGAACTGTACAAAATGAACACGAATACGAACCCAAACTTAAATTTAAAAAATTTAATTATATTTTATTAATTATAAATTTTAATAAAATATAAATATAAATTATACAAACCAAATACGAATTATATGAACTGAACATAAATATGAATAAAACACGAATTGAATTATACGAACCAAACATGAATCTGAACTTTATTATAAAAAAATTTGACAAATACAAACACCAATACTATCATAATTGTATGAAACAAGTTCGAATACGAATATATATATGTTTATATTCGGTTTAACTCAGATATAACCTTAATTGAAAATGACAAGGTCGTTTGATAAAGAGATATTGCAAATACGAGAGAAGGATCGAGCCATAAAAATCAATTTTGGAATGTAGGTGTTGAAGGTTTTATTAGTTAAAATTAGCTAAAAATGAAAATATCATTGTGAGAATGAGTTGATAATAGAGAAATTAATATTAGAAAAAGTTTGAAAATTGAATTTATATCAGAGATGAATGATAATTAAATTTTAATTGACTTAATAAAGAAAATAAGTGAATACGAAATACAAGAAGATAAAGATAGTTAATAAATTTGATATTTAAAAATGTTTGTTAATCTAAGAGTAAGCGTTAATTTTGATAAATAAAATATCTAACATTAAATACTAATTTAAATTATAATAAAAACTTGTTAATAGTGTGTTTATATTTATTTTTAATTTAAAATTATTTTATAATATTATATTAAATATATTTGAAGGTATTTAATATTATTTTATGGGATGATTACTTTATCCTCTGACGTGTATCCTAATTAGATTTGGCTGTTAACAGCAATGAACAGAAAAGGAATAAAAGGAATAGGGCTGTCTTCCTCGTCACGCGGCATATCCTCTTTATAATGACTTGCCCCTAACTTCTCTCCTATCTTTCTCTATACATCCCTCAAAACCAGCTACCCTTTTTTTCAATTTTCCTTTTCCATTACCAGAATACAGCACACAAAACAACTACCTTACTCTTTAACAGTCAGGGGCAAAAATCAAAAGCACGGTCGTACGGGGAAGAGGATGATGTTGCTGCGGTGTTACAGGTGGTTAGGGAAGCGTGGAGGTGGTGATGGTGGTGCTGGTAGTGATGGTTTGTTGTGGCACTCGGACTTGAAGCCACATGCGTCTGGTGATTATTCGATCGCGGTGGTCCAGGCAAACTCTAATCTTGAGGACCAAAGCCAGGTGTTCACGTCTCCTTCTGCCACTTATGTTGGTGTTTATGATGGACACGGTGGTCCTGAGGCTTCAAGATTTGTTAATAAGCATCTTTTTCCTTTTTTACACGGTGAGTTTCACTTTTGAGGTTTTTCTTTGATGTGGTTGTGTCTATGTGTGCGCGTGTTTTGGTGTGTTTGTGTGCGTTCTTTGCGGATATTTGGTGTGAGGAACGATGGGTTGATTTCAAAATTTTATCTTTCTCTTTGAATTTTTTTATTGTAAGTTGGTTGCTTTTCTCTTTTGTATAAGAGATTTTTGTTTTTTATTTGTTGGAGCAAGGGAAGGCTACAGCCTAATTTTGATCAAGTGATGGCAGAAAGCTACTGCAGGATTGAATTTTTAATTTTCTCTCTTTGTTAACTTTCTTAATTTGTTTTGAATTTAGAAAGATTTGGGGAAGGATTTCTAATTGCCTTTTTTTTTTTTTTTAATCTCAGAAAAGATTAGGATTTATTTAAGTTAATATAATACAAGTGTTTTGCTAAATTGAGTATGGAATTCGTTTTTACGCAGTTTATTGAATTTATGGAAGAAGTAGCTTTGAATACAGCGGAACTGAACAAATTTATTGAGAAATGGAAGACTTTACACTCTGACACCATTGGTTGTTTGGTTTTTTTAATCATAAATTGCTCATATTTTCATTTGTTTCTGGGAAAAAAAATTATTGCTGTGAAGTAACAGACTCTGTATCTTCTTATACTAAATGTTTATGCTTTAAATGCAGAATTTGCCATAGAGCAAGGAGGATTGTCTGCAGAAGTGATAAAGAAGGCATTTCATGCTACTGAAGAGGAATTTGTGCGTTTAGTTAAGCTGGTATTGCCTGTAAGTCCACAACTTGCTTCAGTTGGATCATGTTGTCTACTTGGAGCAATTTCGAATGACGTATTGTATGTGGCGAATCTCGGCGATTCTAGAGCAGTTCTTGGTCGGCAAGTTTCAGTGGACAGCAGACACAAGGTGGCAGCTGAACGGTTGTCAACTGATCATAATGTTTCAGTTGAAGAGGTGAGAAAGGAAGTTGAGGCACTTCACCCTGATGATTCACATATTGTGGTTTATAGTCGAGGAGTTTGGAGGATAAAGGGCATAATTCAGGTATAATGAGTTCTTTTTCTCAGTGTGTTTGCTTCTCTACATGTTAGGTGCTAATCTATAAATGAATTTTTTTGTTAGGTAAGAGTTATTAGTACTAGAAACTGAAAGCATATAGTTTTCCCTCCGTTCAGAATCAATCTGTTGTTATTTTTGCTTGATTTTTCTGGCACTCCCTACTATTGATGTTTCAATATTCTGACATATGTATTCAATGGTGGGATTTGATTAAAGTTAAGAAAAATCTCTCCAACGGCAATGTGGTCTCTTTATTATATCCATCATTTACCTCTCAACTCTACTTG
The DNA here is from genome assembly GCA_026122585.1 of Anacardium occidentale. NCBI lineage: Eukaryota > Viridiplantae > Streptophyta > Magnoliopsida > Sapindales > Anacardiaceae > Anacardium > Anacardium occidentale. The sequence goes on along the minus strand of JAJEJH010000122.1, from coordinate 771,652 downwards.
CATTGAATTCATGATTCTTGCAGTTTTATTTTAAAAATTGCCATGTTAGTCGCAAAAACTTTTCCTTGTTCAATCTGGTGAATTGAATAGTATTAAAAGAACAATTGCACGAACAGTATCCTACTCTGAAAAAAAAAAAAGATGAGTCTGCGTACTATGCATAATTTGAAAGAATACTATGTGGTTTAATGTTAGTAGCATGCAGCTTCTTGGATGCTCTTGATAAGACAGCTGTTTTCATACATGAAGTACCCATTACTTTTATTTTGTTTTTCTTTTGTTTGCTCTTGATAAGACAGCTGTTTTCATTTATGAAGTACCCATTACTTTTTTTTAGGTTTCCTTTTGCTTTATGTAAAGGTTTCTGTATACATTGTAATGTGCTGGACTCAATACTGTCATAGAAAGGGGTTTTATCTTCCATGTTCATCAAGAATCTTATGCTCTGGTCTTCTACCATCTCAGGCAGCTAAGTGGGTGTACTTTGTATTTTATGCTTGAGATATGCATGGAGACCCCTCAAGCGTAACACTGAAGTGTATGTAACTACTGGGAACTATAAAAATTTTTACTGAATGTCTTTCTTTCTGTGGCTGTTACTTTGCCTTTACTCTCTAGAGGGCTTGCCATTGATTAAAAATATGAAATTATGAGATGCAAGTAGCTTACCTCATTTTTCTTTTTTATAACTTCTAGGTTTCCAGATCTATCGGTGACTTCTACTTGAAGAAACCTGAGTTTTATAGAGACCCAATTTTTCAGGAATTTGGAAACTCCATCCCTCTGAAGCGACCTGTGATGACAGCTGAACCCTCAGTTCTTAGTAGAAAGCTTAGGCCTCAAGACTTGTTTTTGATCTTTGCATCAGATGGCCTGTGGGAGCAGTTAAGTGATCAAGCAGCGGTGGAGATTGTTTTCAAAAACCCAAGAAAAGTTAGCTCTCCCTTTCAATTTCTCATCTTTTATTGCTATTTTCTGTCTGTTTTATGTTGTCCAGCTTTTGAGTCATTTCTACAATTTCATGTTAGACAATTGGTCCCAATCTTCGCTAGAATTGTCATAACATTTTCTGTTTTTGCTTCTTCTTTCAGGGAATTGCTAAGAGATTGGTTAGAGCTGCCCTTCAAAAGGCTGCAAAGAAGAGAGAAATGAGATACAATGACATAAAGAAGATCGAAAAGGGAATCAGGCGACATTTTCATGACGATATCACTGTGGTTGTAATATATCTTGATCATCACAAAGGCTCATTAGGTCGTAGCAGATTTAAGCAGAATGATATTGGCTGCACCAGTGCACCTGTTGACATCTACTCCCTAAATGCAGATGAAGCAGAAGAGGATCGACTGAAACCCAGCTACCTGAATCAATGAACTTGCCTATGAGTTGAGTGCTAACATTTAGATTAAGTTTATTGGTAGTAATTTGATTAGTTTACAGGGAGGGTGTACAGATGGTAACAGTTTCTGTAGATATTGTCATTGTTGATTGGTGGATGATGATACATTGATGGAGAAACAAGCTGTAACAGAGTTTTCCAATTGAAGATTAATCTCCATTGCCCCTTGTGTAGTTCTTTTATTTGTTTAATTATTGATTTTTTCTTGTACAAGATTGATAGCAAGGAATTCCAGAAATCTTCAAACAAGTTTTGTAATTGATTTATTTAGCAGTGAATTCGAACTAATCGAGTTCAAGCAAGGTTTAACTCTATTTATTTAGTTCTTGATTAAAACAAGTATGAACTATAAGTTAATTCCCTTATGATCAAAATTTGGATACAAACAAAATTACCCGTAGATACATTATACATACGTAAATACTATATACTAGGTTGATCAAAGCTTTATAATATAAATTATATTTGACCTAAAGCACAAAAAAGTAACACAATTACAAAATAAATGTATGTATAGAATAAATTTGGGGTCGTTTTTGGAACAATATCCTATAAGAATACCCTATTAGTAAGAAATTTGAGATATAATGGGGATAAAATATTATGGCTCTTGCATTTTATTTTGTGTTTGGTCGGTAAGAAATTATGAAACTTTCCAAATTCTCACCATCGCATTTAAGCCTTTACCTTATTGTTTTTTCCTCGGCAACCAAACTGACCGTTTTGGGATTTTGCTGTATCATATAAAACCCAAAGTAGTTTAAGAAACTTCACATTCATCAAGCGTCTTCCTTTTGCTTTCTGAAAACAAGATCTTGGTTTGATAGTTTTCTTCTCTTTAGTTTGAGAAACAAGGGAAGTACTTTGAAACCCTTTTGTTTTTAGGCTAAATTTGGCCTGGAAATGAGTGCAAGCACTTTGGTTGCTGAGTCAGTGTGGACAAGCATTGAATCAACTCGTTCAGGTCCATTTATTTTATTTTATTTTTAAATTTTTCTTGTTTTATTATGATCTTATTGTAAAATTTCTCATGTTTGCTTGCTGAAATGATTTCGTCACAGTATCTGAGGATCAGCTTTCAATGTGAGTGTTCTTATTTTCCCTCGATTTTATTTGTATGAAAAATGGAGCATCGATTTTGTTAACTAGTGAACAAGTGTTTGTATGTGTAAATGCAGCTTGTACTTCTTGTTTGGTAAAAATTTGGAGAAAGCAACTAGGATAGTAGATCAAAATGGTGTCAAGAAGATCTCTGGTGAGCCTAGTGGCCGCTTTATCTTTCAGGTTGATTTCATTTCTTTCATCCAATCGTTTTATCTTCTTTTTGCTTTGTATTCATAGTTCTAACATCCGCTGGAATATCTTGGACCTTCAACTTGTAAATTTGTCCGCGTTGACTCCAGTTAGAGTACTGGGCAATGTTTTAATGACCGAACGGGACTTGACCCGTGGTCTTTTCCAGTCTGACCGGTTGGACCAGTGGTCGGAGCCAACCGCAACACTGCATCACAAATGAAGATCTGATGGGGTTGCCGTGCCCAACAAATATATCTGCAAAACGTATGTTGAAGTCAACATGATTTTGAATCATGGTAAAATTGATGGTTAAACCGCGAACCAGTGCGGTTAATCTGATTGAATTGCTCTTCAAAACGGTCCAATAACGGAGGCCATGGTTCACCCAATCTGAACTGGCCATTGGGTCCTGGTCAAACCAGTTTTCAAATCCATGGTTCTGGGAAAGTGTGGTTAGCAAGAGTTGTCTGTAATCATGCAAAGTAGATGTGGGCTAATGATGTTGTGCACTTCTCAATTCTGACAAAAGTTGATTGTATGATTACCAAGGAAACTGGAAAAAAAGTTTCAAAGCATGGTTTCTTTTTTATTTGGTGTTGTAGGTTGTGGGAGAATCGCGGAGGAAAGAGGAGTATTTCTGTTTTGCTGAACATTATTGTGCCTGTTATTCATTCTTCTATGACATTGTGAACAAGGGAGAGCAGCTTTGCGTAAGATCCCATTGCTGCTAATTAGGTACATTAGTATCTGTCTTGGCATTATCTTTCTCCGCTTGAAGTCTAATTTTTACGTTTCTCTCTTTCAGTGTAAGCATCAATTAGCTGCAAGGCTTGCTGCAGCTTTAGGAACATGCCTTGAAGTTAAGGTATCAGATGAGCAGCTGGCCCTGTTGCTTGCAAAACTCTAACTTCTGCTGATGAAATCTCCATTTTTGAATTTGGACATGACAAGGTAGTCCTTGAAAACTCACAAGCAGAAGAATTTATTGATTCTACAAAACATGTTAGGTTTTTTCAGGAATTGGCTCTAGGATGTAAAATATATTAGGATCTTATAGTTAGGCCTAGAATGTTTAAGAAATATGGATATTGTGTAGAAGCTTTAAAATGTATATGGCAATTTACATGAAAGGAAATTATAAGTAAAAAAAGTGACAAATTTGACTTTGTTTCTTTGATTCTTTTGTACTGATTAAATTTTACAAGAGGAACAGAATGATTATCAATACTCTCTTTTCTCAGTCAGATTTTATAACATTTTTTTGCGGCATCATTAATATCTAAATTGTTATTATATTTTTAATGATACTGCTGCAATTGATCACTGTATATGTATCTTATTAGTAGATGATTAATGTCATGAAAGGAAGCTCTCCTCTATTTCTTCTCTTGCAGTCCAAATATAAATTTCCAAATATCAACCTGCAGTCAGCAACCAAAACTTCATTTTCTTGCACATAACTAATAACAACAACATAGTGTGCCCATCATACTCAGTTGAAGAGTAGATTCTGCAGCCTTCACCAATGACCAAAATGGGACATCAAGTAAGCTAAATACGGTCCATTATTTGATAGAGTTTTGATTAGCTCTGATGCCTGCAGTTCCTCAAAATGGGACTTCCTGAGGGTATCATGTATGCAAGTTCCTCTACTTTTAAACAAACTGGATTTTGGGTACGGAAAACTTAATTAGAGTCAGAGATACCAAATATGAACAAGGTTGAAGAAGAAATCAAACCCCTTTTCTATAGTTAAAACAAAAGAACCTATGAAATTATTATTAACAGAAAAATTGCAAAGAAACACAGGTTAACGCAACGTATTATTTTATATTTGACTGGTAATAGGTTGATTGTACATACTGTGAAGTTAAATCATTTTCCTCTCCCCTCTTCATCTTTTATCTAATCTGTACAAGGTAACCGGCTGGCCATACATATAGACAAAAAATATGGTACCAATCAAAGAAACAGCAGGATTCAGCAAAACGAATTACGTATCTGCTCATCTCCAGCCCAAAACAGTATACAAATTGGGCACAAGATGAGAAGCAAAATACCAGATGCACAAGAGCCTGATGCTGAAAAAGCACACGAACTAAACTGCCATCCCTTTGGAAGAAGAAAAGGAAGGTCTATGACCATTTCTTGGCTATACGGTCAGATAACCTGCATTCTTCCCTCTTAGAAGTGCGAGGATCAAGCTTGGAAAGATTGTTAACAAATGCGATCGCCTCATCTCGACAATTGAGTTTACAATAACCATCTACAATGGAGTTGTATGTGGTCTGGTTTGGTCTACATCCTTGCTTGATCATGTATTGAACCACATTAATAGCATCTGAAAACAATGAATCAGCTGCATAACTAGAAACGAAGGTATTGTAGGTGACTACATCTGGAACAAGGCCAGAATCTCTCATTTCCGAAAATACACGTGAAGCCTCCTTCATCCGACCATTTCTACAATACGCATAAATGACAGTATTATATGATATTATATCAGGTTTCAATCCTTTCTCCAAAATTTCCCTTAACATCTGCTCGGACTTCTCAAAATTTTCAGAACGGCTGTACATATACATCAAGCTATTGTAGGTTGTCAGGCTAGGAGTGAACCCACTCTCCCGCAGAAAGTTCAAGATCTCATTTGTTTTGGGAACCATCTGCCTCCTGCCATAAATTGAAATCATTGCATTTAGTGTGGTTATGTCAGGGGAAAATCCTTTTTTCTTCAACTCTAAGAAAGCTCGCTCCGTTTCTATAAGAAGGTCACTTTTACTATTAACCAAAACAAGGGTCTTCAACAGCACGGCATGAGGTTCAATCAGACCAGAGATTATCTCTTCTTCAAGAGCAAGCATCCGCTCAATTTCTTTGCCATTGGCATAAGCATGAAGCAAAGAACAGTATGTTAGTTCATTGGGTTTACATCGACCATCCTTCATTTCAGCAAGTATTTTCTCAGACTGTTCCCACATCCCTCCCCGAGCCAATGCTGCTAAAACAGCATTGTAGGTGGAAAGATCCGGTGTAACCCCAGCTTCCAACATTCTCTTGTAGACAGCCATGGCTTGGTCAAAAGAACCACAACGACTGTATGCACTGATTAGGGTGTTAAAAGTGTCTCTTTCAGGTATGAACCCTGCCCTCTTCATCTCCTTGAACACTCCCGACACTTCTGAGTCCATCCCATTCTGCCCAAAGACTGCCAGAAGCGTATTCCAAGTAACAATGTCCGGGTTACAATTGCATGCCTTGATCTCATCAAAAACTTTCATCATCTCCACAAACTTTCCCCTGTTTCCATGCATCTTAATCAAAGCATTAAAAGTACAAATATTTGGCGTGCATCCCGCATTTCTCATCTCCTCAAAAACTTTCATTGCAGAATCATCCTTCCCAGCTTTCTCGAACCCCGATAAGAGGGTGGTGTAAGTAAATACATCAGGCTTAATCCCTAGTTCCACCATCTGGTTTTTAAGCTCCATCGCCTCTTCCAACAAACCATCTCTAGCATATGCAGATATCAATGAATTGTAAGTCACAATACTGGGTAAACAACCATTAACCTCCATCTCCCTTAATACCTCCATGGCTTCTTTAGGCCGCCTAGACTTCCCATAAACATCCAACAATGCATTATAAGTAACCTTATCTGGACTAAAACCTGCTAACTTCATTTCCTCAAAAACCCAAGCTGCTTCCTCATGCAAAGAACCCCGACGACAACAACTTATAAGGGTATTATAGGTATAAGAATCTGGGGCAACTCCGGCATTCTTCATTCCCTCAACTAGAGCCATAATCTTATTCCAAGGCATACCCATTTTCCCATACACATTCAGAATCACATTGTAAGTTATCAAAGTAGGCTTACACCCGTCCTCCTCCATCTTCTTGAACGCCATCACAGCCTCCCTGTACCTTCCATTACTTGCATAAGCACTTATCAATGAAGTATAAGCATAAACATCAACATCAATCCCATCTTTATGCAAAGTATTCAACAGTGAAGCCGCCGCCGAAACTTTACCTTCTTTCCCTAGCATACTAATAATGACAGCTATAACAGAACCATTCAAGGCCAACTCACAATCTTTACGACTCCTAAACCATTCAAACACACTCAACGCCAAGTCACTTTTCTTGTAAAACCCTAAACCCTTAACAATACCCAACACATCAAAACTCAAAGCATCAATTTTTACATTTGTTTTCTCTTGATGAGACTCAAATAACTGAAACAAAACACTACTGATATCTTTCACATCAAAAGAATCATCAATTAAAGATTGAAGAACCTGCTGACCTTTACTAGAGAGGCGGTGGTTTGACCAGGGTTTTCCACGGTTGGGGTCACGTGACTTGCCGATTCGAGTTCGGTTTCTGGGTATGGAAGAGGAAGAGTTAAAGGGTTTTGAATCAGTGTGAGCGGGGTTTTGTTGGTGAAGGAAGTCTTGAAGAAGAGGGGTGAAAGAGGGAGGTGGTGAAGTCGTTGGTTGATGTTGTGGTGATAAGGGCGTTGTGGATAGAGGAATTTGCTGGCTTTGGTTAAGAAAGAGAGGTTTCATGGGCGGTGGACTTGGAAGGAGAAGAGGCAGAGCCAGATTTTGCGCCATTGAAGAGAAAGTGTGCAAGGTTTTGGCGGGGCTCGAAATTACTCGCTTGAAGGCAGATTTTTTTCGGCGAAAGGCAAAGACGATATTTGGAGCAACTTCCCTGCAATCGCTCCAGCGACTTCGTTAGATAAATATATTTTTGACAATTTACTAATACGAGGGTTACAATTTATATGAGCATATTCTGGGCGACTTATATGAAAATAAATAATTTTTGAAGGACTAAACATAATAAAATAATTTAATTAAATATTAATTTGTCTGATAATTATTTATTTTTTATTTTGATTAGATAGATATTTGTATTATTAGAAATATAAATACTAATTTAAGATTTTAACGCATTAATTAATTTGAGTTATAAATATGTGTTACTAAAATTTATTAGGTTGGTAATGAAAGTTCGATAAACTTATTATAAATTAAAAAGTTAAATCTCATTTTTACTAACATATGAATTAAAAAATCGAGTCTCAAAAATATTATAATTTTGAGTGGTTATTAAAAAAAAAGACCAAACTTTTATAAATCTATGATTAATCAATATCATTAAATTGAAGACCGAATCTACTACATCCATCCCTACAAAACCAGATTTGTCTAAATCCCTAGAACATTAATTCTAGTATTCTACAGCGCATATGCTGGATTACCGTTGTAAATGTATGGAATTGCATTGAGATCCAACAGATTAATTATTGATAATTGTATGATTATGTTTAATCAAATAATTGAACAAACTTAGGTTAATTAATGCCACCAAATTTTAAGATGCATAACAAGACCAAAAACACTTCTGATTGCAGAGAGGAGCATCCACCTTCACTATTATGATCTACCAAAATACCAAACTCTTTGAACAAACTATGGCTTTCTAATCCCTTCTCTTGGAATTACTTCCAGGAAATGAGGACTAATCAGCCCTGCAATCTCGAGGAAGCCAACTCGATTCTTTCCTCCGAATATCGTCTTCAGCTTCTTGTCACAAACCATAACCTTCTTGTTTTCAGGATCCTAAAATATGGCAATTCAAATTAGTTCAAGATTCATGATATAAGAAAGGCCAAAGGACAATTTCCCACCCATAGTTTGAGGCGGGGACAAAGTCCCACCCGCAAGTTTTCAAAAACCCGGTCTCCCACCCGTGGAAAGAATTTAATATTAAATAAAATACAAAACAGTAATATTTCAAGGGTAATTTTATCTTTTTATGATTAAAATTTTATAAAATAATAAAATAAATTTTATATAAATTTAAAAAAAATTTAAAATTTTTAAAAAATCAACTAGCCACAGCTGCCGATGCCGGCAGCGGTGGCCCTTGATAACAGCACCAAGTGGCCGTCTCCGGCCACCTGGTTCCAGGGGAGGCCAGATCGGGCCTCCCCATTGGGTGGAGGCGGCCATATCGGCCGCCTCCTGTTTTGAAGGAGGCAACCAGATCTGGCCACCTCCGCCAGATCTGGCCACCAGAAACGGTCGAAGAGGACCGATTCTGGCCACGTTTGTCAGGGGAGGAGGCCAGATCTGGCCTCCCCTGGAATCAGGTGGCCGGAGATGGTCACCTGGTGCTGTTATCAACGGCCACCATCGCGGGCATCGGCGGCTGTGGCCAATTGATTTTTAAAATTTTTTTAAAATTTTTAATAATTTTTTTAATTTTTTAATATATTTTTTAATTTTTTTATATTTAAAAATTATTTTATAATTTTATTTTAAATTTTTATTTATTAAAGGGAATTTTAGTCATTTCATTTGAAATATTATAAAATAAGTTTGAATTTTGGTCCAAGGGTAGGAGACCAGGTTTTTGAAAACTTGCGGGTGGGACTTTGTCCCCGCCTCAAACTATGGGTGGGAAATTGTCCTTTGGCCTTATAAAAATTGGTGAAACATATTGTCTCTTCCTTTACTCTTTATCTTGATTTATATAGTTTATGTAGCATCGCAGGTTAGAAAGCCCTTAGGGGAAGAGTTTTGGGATTAGAAACGAGATTCAGAGAGAGATTGGGAGCCTAGTAAAGTTCAGGGGTGAATTAATAAGTTTTTGGAGCCTGTGTGGCTTTCGTGTGAATCCTTTCAGAAGGATTCAATCAGGCGAGTGAGCGGGAAATGAGTAATACTTATTTTCCCTTGTGCACGCCCGTGCATGGCTTAGTATATAAGTGAGCCGAGAGAAGTTTCTCATGTTTCTCACCCATTTTCATTTCTTCAGCAATTTCTCTCTTCATTTCAGTTCCTCCCATCATTAGAGAGGAGATTCAGCCTCCCGTAGCTCCCAATCCGACGAGAGAGCCAAGAGATAATTGATAGAGAATAGCTTTCAGAGGCAATGGCGTGAGGTAAGTGTTCGCTTACTTTTCCTCGCATTTTCCCAGCTTTCTTTGATGAAATTTGATGCTTGGCATGTGGATGAGTTTGTGTATGTTTGTTTGATGATGATTGTGGTGTGAAATGATGAAATTTCCATCCTTGACTCTTGCATGCAAGTTTGATCATGTCTTTAGTGAGAGAAAGAAGAAGCTCCAATGGTGGATTGCATTATATTTGATGCATGTTGAATTGAAGGCTTGAATTGTGTTGTTTGTGATGCTGGGAATGTATGTATGAAGTGAATTGGTGATTGAATGAGAAATGGATGAGAATTATGCAATTTCCGGCAAGTGTTCTTGTTGAAGAACAAGACGCACGGCCGTGTGCCTGTATGGCAAGGCCGTATGCCTTTGATTTTCTAGGAGCACGCCCATGTGCACGGCCAAAGTAGCAGACGCACGCCCGTGTGCATGTTGTTCAGTTAATTTTCCAAAAATTCCAGTAGCTTGCACGGCCAGACGCACGACCGACGCACGGTCCCGTGTGTCCAGGCACACGCCCGTGTGCCTTAGCCATGCACGACCGTGTGTGAAGGCATGCACGACCGTGTGCCTTGCCCACACGCCCGTGCACTTACAGTTTTTTCAGAAAAAGAAAATAAAATGAGGAATTAAGCATACGAATTCAGATTAATGGTATAAATGCTTCAGATAAGCATCAAATGAGTATAAATTCAGTTAATAAGCTGCATATGCATACCATAGCATGACATGTAGCTTCAGAAAGGATCGAGGGATCCGAATCCAACAGTATTCAGTATTTAGAACCCGATGTACGGGTAAGAGTATAAGGTGAACTCGAGGGGGCATCTGTGGGACTCAGCTTTCTGACACCAGTCAGAATGTTCAGCAGCATTACAGTTTCATCTTTCTGACAGCAGTAAGATCGTCTAGCAGTTATTATTCAGCTTTCTAGCCAGTAGCTAGACTGTTCAGCCCACATGGTCAAGATGTTGAATCCCTGTATTCACCAAGTCTGATCAGCACAACAGGTACCTTCAGGTACAGAGAGGTATTCAGATGCATGTATCCACAGTATTTTCAATAGCATGGCATGACATACACATCATGACATAAATAATATTGATATCAGTAAATAAATCAGATATTCAGAATAACAGTTTCAGATTCCAGCAAGCGCATAGATGTATGAATAGGGCCGAGGCCAAGTATGTTTGTGATTGTTTGTGCTTGCTTGGGTTGAGGGAAGTAAGGAGCGCTTACTGGGTGATTTTTATCACTCATCCCCCTCCTTCTTCCATCCTTTTCAGGTGGTTCGTACTGTTTTCGAGGAGCAGGTGGATCGAGACTGATAGAGAGGGCCCACACCACGATCTCAGTTTGTATAATTTACAGTTTTGGACCTGTGGGGTCGTTTTGTAAATGTTTTTATGTAAATCAGACGTACAGGAACAGTATATGTATATGAGAAAGGCCATTGGGCCCATTGTACAGAACAGAACAACATGTATATTTCAATTATGTATATTCAGTTTCGCTTCCGCATGTATTGTATAGTAGTTTCAGATTTTATTTTTAGTAGGATTCTCGTCTCGGGTACCCGAGGTTTCAGATCATTAATAAAAGCTCTCCAATATTATTTAGCAGCAGGGGTGCTCGGGGCGGCGGGTCCTACAGTTTATATTATTTATTTATTATTTGGCTGATTTGTTGTTTATCTGCATACAACTTTGATTTTGGATGAAAACATTTTAAGTTAAAAAAAAAAAAAGCTTTTACAAATTTTATTCACCCTCTCTAAAATTAGCCATTTATTGTATTAGAGGTTCAACATAAATCATTGTCATTTGAACCGAATTTGAATTATTCTTAACTTTATCTTAACAACCTCAAACCGAAATATTTTTTATTTGAACCTACTTTTGTGTCTCAATCTTGATGAAATAACTGCATTTAAGCCACTATTTTATGCCTTAACCTTGATAGGATATCAAAACGATGAAAGAATTCAATTATACAAAAATCATACCATTGGAAAGTTATATCAATTAATGTTGATTTCCAATGTCATAGGTCACGTATAATCTATGAACAAAAGAGATTATTAGTATAAATTAATCATGAATTTTGTTTACAATTAGTATATTAGAAAACCTATAAGTCATAGACATAAATAGGTAATTATTACAACTTAATTTATTAGAGTGTTTAACACAATGAGTTTTTTTTTTTTTTTTGGTAATTAATAAAATAAAACAAAAATAAAAAATCCAATGAGTTAATTACGAAGGGTTGAAGAATTTTGATCTCTAAAATTATGTTTTCAATAGTTAAAAGATAAATATTTAAAATATAAGACCAAATAATTATTAACCTTTATTAAATCCAAATAATTAATTAAAGCAACTAATATTATTAAGAGTTGGATCAATTGTGTAAATACTATAAAGATTTGGGATGAAGTATTTAAAGGAGAAACCTAGGGTTATATTATAAACAAAATTAAAAAAATTTTCCCTCTCTAAAATGTTTTTCTCTCTTTAAAAATAAATTTTGCAATTTTGCAAAATTTCTTCCACCATATGCTCACCATTATCACACACTAGCACTCATGAGACATATTGTTGTCATAGAGACCCTATGTGGATGAATAGGGTCTCGTTGATTTGACGAAGTAAATCGTTTTCATCAAATTTTAAATTTGGGTAGTAAAGTCATCAATAGTAGGCATAAATTTTATCTTTACTTATTTTTATATGTTTAAAATATCATTAATCCTGGATTTTCTTATGGTTTTTTTTTTAAAATGTATTTAGTTATTCCAAAATTTTAAATATTAATTTTGTCTATAAGAAAGTACGCACAAAAGACTGGTACAAAAGAAAATATTTGAACCATCACTCGACAATCCCCTGTCAGATCGACCTAACTCCTATGCCTAGCCCAACGTTGCATGATATTATGGCATGTCCTATACAGATGTGACATTGGAGGAAGTAGATGACTATGCCTAGTCATATCCCTTCAGCTCAACGACAAATATGCAACACATACCTCATAACATCTTAACAAGCTAGTAGGTATTTATGCAACAATTTCTTATCTATAACATAACAACCATAGATAAATCACATTTACACATATATGACGTACTAGAGTTGCCCCATATATTAACCATACATTGTACCATGTAGGTTGGTTTACTGTACTTTGTCTTAACTTGTGAGGGATTAAGCAAGCTCCCATGCATTCAATGAAATCACCTAAATTCCTAAATGTCTCATATATTCATAGTTGCAAAATTAAAAGACCAATTTATTTAATACTTTAAACAATAAACTAAATCTCTACTAAGTAGAAGCAAGTATAGTTTCCTTACTTGAAAAGCAAATGGATACCCTTATAGCGAATAGGAGGTGTTAGGGGCAGATGTATATAGGGAGGGAATTATTGAGAACCTTGTTGTATTTTGTTAGAAGAGACCCCATCAAAGCTTCCAAAATTGCCTTTCAAGAGCGTCTTCAAATTGTCCATCAATAGTAAAGTCTTCATTGGAACCTTTTTTTATTTATCAACTCCCAACACGCCATAATGCACAAAATACATATCTACAATTTCAATGTCATCATTTTCAGAGCCCTATGCTCTTGTGTGGAAAGCATTATGTAGGTCCAAATAAGTCACATATGTGCCCCTTTACATTATAACATTATCTAAGGCATGGACCTCCGGACATCGATGTATATGATGTCATGTTGGTGTCTTTTTTTGAATAAGAGCCTCCTCATTTGTGCAAGCTCAAGGGGCTCAAACTACTTAGTCCATCCCGTTCAACCTAAGCCATAACTCCACTTTTGAATCACCACAATTTATTTACTGAAACAAGGCCAAATGAATCAATACAACACTAAATCATTGCTCCTCGAGATCCTAGAAATGTTCAAAGCAAGTCTCTTAAAAACAAGAGCACTAAACCTCTAAAAGCATGCCATAAATATTAGAAATTTTTTTTTTATATGATCTTACTGTCAATGTAACTCGAAAATTGTACGCCTTATTATGTTTAATTTGTCTCTCTCTAATTTTTTGAAGTTCTTTGCACAAAATAAAAAATTTAATTCAAAAACATTTTTAAGTATGTAGTTGGTTCTGTCGCTGTAGCTACAGAGTCAACTATTTTTCATTATGTTTATAATCAATTTTAACAAAATATAATTTTAACAAAATAAATAATGATAACTATATATTTTGTTAAAATTTTCATTCAAATTCACTATACATAGTTGGGTAAGCGATAAACGCCCGATATAAAAAATAAACATCAATGGGTAAGCTATAAACAACAATTGTTAACTTGTCGTTTGCTCCTTAAACGTAACGCTTACCCTATAAACACAACCTAAAAACTATCTTATCGAAAAGACCTACTCTAATGATTTTTTGCACAATCAACATACACAAATATTTTTCCATCGTCTACTCTATAGAACTCCTATATTTTCCCCCCAAATATTGGACAAAAAACACAACCAAACCTAATATCCAAACCGGAAATAAAAAAAATATTCCATATCGCCAATTAAATGAGTAGAAACCAATAACTCAACATACTTAGTATGCCATTTAACAATTACTTTCAAGTCGTCAATCTAAACGAAAATGCTTACCAATTTACCACTATTGTTCACAAATATACAATAAACGATGAATTATAAATACGATTATAAGCTATAGGCATCAATTTGTAAAAAGCTTTTACTCTCAGCCAACTCCTTTTATAAAGAAGGATATTTTCAATGTCACAGATAATTTTACTAAAAATATCTTTTTTCTTTCAAGTTATATATATGTATATGTGATAAAAAATTCAGCTTAAAAAAAATTAATTTTCCGTTTGTTTATTGAAATTAGAAAAAGAGGGATATCAATTCTTTATCTTCGACTAAATACAATAAAATTGATCTATCATGATTATATATTCAGTAATTTAAGTTTCGGAATTTGGACCCTTCAATACTAAGATCCCAGACTACGAGATTTTATATTTACCCTAACATATCCATACGGCTCGTCAAAGATTAATTGATTTTTAAAAACTAAACATAAATTTAATGCATCAAAAAGAAACGAAAGTTAGCAACAGAAGTCTTGGGCTCACGAGCCCTAACAGAGAGAGGAAGGCAGGAAAAGAGAAATTGAACATCTTGAAGTGATAGGAAAATTGTGTATTACAAGTAGCCTTAAAAAGCTAAATTATATTGAATGATGTTTATACAAGATGCCTCTGGTTATATGCAGACAAAAATTTGAAAGCCTCTTTCATAAAATTAATCAAAATTTAACTAAAGAAAAAACCAGTAACTTTGTGCTACCACCCAGAATAGAAAAACCACATTCTCACTGGAGTCCAAGGCGACAGATGGGGTTCTCCTTGATGAGACCAAGATCCACCTGCAATAACAAAAAAACTTACACCAGCATTCTCCATTTGAAAATAATATGGCATCATAGCTAGTATATGGAAAGTAGAAGTACCTTGTGTCCAAACAGATCACGGATATTATTGTAACCATAGAGTATCATAGTTGGTCTAGTTCAAAAGGTTTGAAACAAAAATCAGCATCTTTTCAATTCATTGCAAGAGCAGGAAGTTAGAATAGCAATAAAATCCATTCAGTTTTTTACTTTTGAATAACAATAATAATTTAATTACCTTTCAAGGGAAAGGCCCCATGCAATAACTCGAACATCTTCTGGAAATCCCATAGGAAGCAGCATTTCAGGTCTGAACATGCCAGAATTCCCAATTTCCACCCATTTCCCTAAGCCTTCATGATAGCTGGTAAATCACAGGTGGGATGTCAATTGCCAAGTATCAAAACCAAAAACACGAAATTAGAGAAGTCCAGGATCTATTACCTAAAAATCTCCATGCTAGGTTCAGTATATGGATTGTAAGCAGGCTTAAAACGCAACTGGGCCATGCCTATCAATAGATGGGAAAATAAGTTAATTTAACTGTAGATAAAGAGATTTTAGCCAATTGACAAGAAGACGAAAGTAATTGTTCTAACATCTTGCCAAGAGGAATGATATGCCTGATATTTTCCTATTAAGTTATTGTCAAAACTTAAAATAGATATTATTTCCAATCATGGAGCTCTATATTAGTGCTTTTTTACCACAGTTATTGGTAAGAGGAGTTCTCTTTTTTCCTATTTTGGTTTCAATTAAAGGGAGTAGCTTGTGCCATCCAGTCCATGATGGCTGCAGAATACTGCCTGATGGAAACGCAAATAGTGAAAAATGCAATGCATTTGTAGACATGAGAGAACAAAAATACCATGTGTCACCTCATTTGACCTTAAAAAATTAAACTAATAAAAAATTATACTATACAGAAGCACATAAGTCAGCCAAACTTTCTATAGAGTGATCATCCATTACCCAAACGAGTGAAGAAGTCCTTCAGGACTCCAATCAAGTCACCAAGTGTAAGCCCCCGATCACATATCAGGCCTGAAACCAAAATAAAGAATTACAAATATTCACAGAAAGAACATAAATACATAACCCACATCATAAGTTTAATTAATGAGTTGGTGAAAACAAGGAAAGTCCATAACAAATCCGGCTGATTTCACAACTTCTAATATATTCAACTTTGAGATTACTGATTTTTGGTCAATGCCAAAACTGGCTTGCTCAAAAATAGAACAAGGTTGGCACTTGGAACACAGGTAAAAAAGCCAAAATATCAAGCCACTACAAAATATTTATACTAGTTGAGTAAACAAACGAGGTCCAAATGATGGGTCAAATTCTTTGCAGCAATAAAGGTCAGTCATATCCCATTTTGAATACCCAAACATCCAAAGTTTAGAATTAAGTGAATAATATTTAATTACACTAAATAAACCTAAATCCAATATGCATAGATTAACTTACAAACCTTCTATTTGGTGGAACTCTGCAAGATGAGTTCGATCAACAGCTTCGTTTCTAAAAACACGGTCTATGGAGAAGTACCTTTTAGGGGCAAATGGTTTCTGCAAATAAAATCACCAAAAACAAATCGGTTACTAAAACCCTTAACACTGCAACCATAAGCCTTCCACATAATACAAGGTATAAAACTTCAATATGTGTTAAAAACGAAATTAAAACAAAAAAGAAAAGAAAAAGCAAATGAGTTCAATACTAGTTGGTGTCCACGTTCAATTCAGTTCTTCATAATGTTCAGATTTCATTATTAAGATTTGTGGAGGCAAGCTAACATAAACAAAGCCAACCAAGACTGTGAGAACAATATCTCTTTGTTTGCATCTAAAATATCTTAGAAATTACTGGTGCCGGCACAGCTTAACTTGGAAGTATGTTGGCACCAAAACTGAAAAACAAAGAGACTTTTAAATCTAAAAGGAAATCTATATTGGATTATACAATTTTGCTTTTTAAAAAATTCAGGAAGATTATCTAGTCAATCAAACCTCTGCTAGTGCCTTCAGCATCCTGGAGGAAACAGCAGTTGTGTGAGTTCGCAGGAGGTTTTTATTTGCTTCCTCTATCTTCCAATCATATCCATATCTTCCAAAATACAATATTATAAAATAAAACGGTATCCCTTATTGTGAAAATAAGATACTGAATCAAGATTTAAGAAAATGCCATACCCTCTGGACCCATAACCACCAACCTCATGAACACATTTCACCCGCTCAACATAATCTTCAGGCAGTTCCCTTGTAGTGGAAGGTTCTACACATAAACAAACAAATATCACAAGGAAATCTTAAGCAGCACAATCACCAGAATCAAGCAATGAAGATATTCAAACCTTGTAGGAAGAAAGTATCATGTGAATCACGGGCAGGATGTTGTTGTGGCTGAAACAATGCATCAAAGTTCCAGAAGCTACAATTTTGACATACGAACAGGTTAACATTCAAGTGTGCACTGGCATGGCCTTCTATATCATTTAAAAAAGTAACTTGTATGCATTTGAACACTTAAACAAGAAAGATAGAAAAATATTGGAGTAACTCATACTAGAAATTTGTGATTCTAGCTTTTTTATCCCCTCATCTAGCTGGGCATGCAGGAAAAGAACTAATAAGCATGTTGTATCAACATTCTATGATCTAGTATTTCAATATGTAAAACTTGTTCAAACATTTATCTTTTTATGAGGTTTCTCAAGGCAACCTGCATCGTACAGCCTAAATAAATGGATGATATATTTATATATATATATATATATAAACAACTGACACAGAATTCATAGCCTCCTTCCCAATTTACAATATCTAACAGATGATGAGAAACCAACTGCAAGAACAATTTTAAGATTGACACTATATACACAGTAGACCTTGAAGACAGGTGGGCTGCCTGTGGGTACCCACAAAAAAAACACAGGTACGGGATACAAATTTTGGACCCATACCTGAAAATACTCTTTTTTTTTTTTTTTTTTCCGCAGGTGGATCAGGTATACTTGTAGCTACCCACAATTTATAGATCCTGGTCATTAAGCCATTTTTGGTGTTAAAAATCATACTGGCTGCAAGAATTACCGGGCAAGTTTCATGAACTTCAACTGTGTGATTACACATAATAGCTGTGGCAACAGCATTCATTAGGGCAAACGCAATGTCTTTCCCTAGACAAATCCTGGGTCCTGCGCTGAAAGCAAAGAACTTGTTTGATGGCTCATGTTTAATCTCTCCTTTCTCACTTATCCATCTCTCTGGCTTGAACTCTTTCCAATCCTCTCCCAAAACCCACTTCATCCTCACCATTGCATATGAAGACATCTGCACTTCAGTCAGCAGATTTTGCTGCCCTCTTGGAAGAACATCCTGTTCAAAAGCTATTCTCTCCTGAAACAGGACCAGTGGATACAGCCTTAACATGTCACACAAAGCTGCCTGTAAGTACACCAGTCCCCATACCTATTCTATGCTTGAGATCTCCAACTTTGTGCTTCTTTTACATCCAGATTTTTCTCCATTTCTTACCTGGTTTTGCTTCAATGTCTTTGTTCTTCTAAAGCAGCCAGAAAAACAAATTTTTTTTAGAGTAAACCCGCATGTGCCAGGTACCCTTTTTTTGCACATCTAGAGTGGTCCATTTTGGACCTGTACCCGTTTTTGACCTATCATTTGCCAGGTCTAATACACAGATATAAACAAAAAATTCTCTTTCTTATTTCCATTCTTTGATGGGATGGAGGCATATTAGTACAGAAAAGGCCACATGGCCATCATTTGAAAAATGATTTAACTTACATCTCAACAACCATAAACCACTTCAGTCATCAGAAGTGATTAACTATATGGTTACACAGGGCTTACTAGATAAATCCACAGCCACTAAATTTGTAATGTGAAATTTCATTGACACTCAAGTAACAATGAAAGTATAATTTCACAAGGAGCAAGCAAGAAGACCTACCTGCTCTCAACATAATTGTTTGTTGGCATCTCCTCAAAACTGTAACAAGCACAAGACCAACGTACAAAAATGTCAGAATTGAAAACAGACATAATGTGAGAAAAAACATAAGTGAGCTGAAACCAAACAAACTAAAGGTCAAAACTCACCCCAACTGAAGGAAAATGTCCTTCAATTGCTTTCGTACCTGAAAATGGGAAAACATTTTGAATAAAAATTCATAAAAGATTGTACGACATGAGGAGTATGAAACTTAAGATATCACAAGATCTTTAAGGCATTGGTAAAATTTTGAACAAAACCTGTGCAAGATCCTAAGTAAACAATCTTTATCTATATATGCATCAATGCATGCACACAAATTCCTCTTTATCTATGGAACAACTTCTGTTTATAGAAAACACACTCATATTATTCTAAATATTATTAGCGTAGAAAATAACCTTCATAAGAACCCCATTCTTTCTTATTCACATTGAAACTTCTCAGGGAGTTTAGCGTTCAACAAATCACAGAAAATAGAGCCTGTGCAAACATACCAACCCTACCCATATGCTCACCAGACATCACCCCCCTGTTTTGATTTTGCATCAGACCCATTGCTTTGACGACCAGACCCACATATCATCATATTTTACCATCGATTATACACTCCATGTCGTATGTAAAAAGAAAGACCACATCCCTTGTTTCACGTCAGCTTCAGGTTGACAAAAGAAGATTTCACTGCTTGATCATTCAGATCATGTTACCTAGCAGTTTATCTTGTTGAAGAACCAGGAACCCCTGGATTCTTATTTGTTAGTTGAAGCTGCCATGGTATAAGCAAAATCTAATTCCATCGTTTTTTTTTTTATATCCTTCAGTCGCAACAAGTACAGAACCGTGCTTGTATTCATTTACTTGGGAATTAGCTGGACGGCTGACAGGGCTGGAATTGATCGAGAGAGGGAAAGTAGCGGTATATGTCACAGGTCAATCACTTCTATAGCGCTCCTGTGCGGCACTTAGCTATCCCCAAAGCTAAGTCAGCCTTCCTCATCCCAGGTATGCAGTGGAAGTGAAAAGGATAACAGGTTGGAGCAAAAGAGTGAGGGAAATGAACCCACAAAGAACACACAGAAAAAGAGTGCTTGAGAGTGAGTGTGCTGGAAAAAGTATGCTGTGCTACATGTCCTGAATTTCAATTGAACCTACGTAGTACAATGGCATCAACAAGACAGAATATTGCATTATTAACTATATTTATTGTGTAAACCACTCAAAAGTAGGCATTAATGACAAAAGCTCCCAAGCATTTCCACATTGTAAGAGATTAGTCCAAACATATTGCAAACTAAGCAAATTTTCCAGAAAGTATTGATAAAATCATCCTCACAAGGTACATACGCATTGGTAAAGATCTAACATTCATTAGAATTACAGGAGGTAAATAAAGCGAGGATTTCATCCTCACCTTGAGCAGTGGGTGAAGGTGGCCACCTTCAGCAGGCTGCCCTTTAGCATTGAAGTTATACTCCTTGAATTCTAGTTCCTTCCAATCACCTCTGAAGGCACAAAACATTGCAGAAATTTTCAGCTTAGTTACTGACTTAAGTCAGAAAGATACCTTAACATGTATAAAATCAGGAAAAAAACCAGCAACAAGTGTTACATATCAACATGTGACACATTCATGCAGAAAAAACAAGTATAGCCCATAAATATATTTCCATAAGTTATTGCAACCTTATCCTGCTTATTCATCAATATGGCAGCAAATTAAAAAAATTGAATTATTTAAATTTATATCTTTAAGAAACAAAAACTTAATATACAATTGCAAAATAATTATCCTGCGAAATGCATGACCACAGAAATAACCCCAACTTCAAAGAAGAAGGAGAATGAATCAAAGTATTCTAGATTTCATTGTCTGCATTATAACTGTACATAACCCAAAATATGTAGCTCAGTTCCACTCTTCCTTTAACAGGAAAAAACTTTCATATAATTCAAATGAAAGGAAATATAATTCAACACTAAAATTCAATGCCTGAAGGCATTGTAACTAACAGTGCTTACTAACAAACTGTTTATACTTATTCATATTTTGTCCCAGAGACAGAAAACATATCAAATACCTCTGAAGATTTTCCCGAGTCAAATCTGTAGCAACTTTCTTTCTTTGTGGAGCATAATTAGGACCTTTTGTCACTGAGTAGCCCTTCCAAGTTCTAGTAAAAAAAAAAGGTGTTTTTAGTACAGATCAGAATGGCTCTGTTGCCACCAGAACAGAACAAAGAAGCTAATAATGGAGTGATATGAAACCCCCCGTAGTCTTACCATATATAGTCTGATGTCCTTATCATAGAGGAATAATAAACAGTAACGAAATCACATGTATATAAATTGAAAGTCAAGAAAGATGATTACTGAAGAACGATAAGCTTTCTTGCTTTGAGAGAGTTGATATCTTCTTGCTTAATTTCCTGAATTACAAAGTATATGTATTAGACAAAACTAAAGTTGTATGAACAACAAAAGGTGTTTTAAGGCATGTAGGAAGAGACACATGTATCCCAACCTAACTAGGTTACTTTTGTAGTGTTAAGAGTCAGATTTATAATAAATGAGAGAAAAATAATTAAAGCTTAGCAATAAAAGAACAAGAACTCTCAGTGATTTATGGAGTAACAAATGTGATACAATGACAGGTTAATTAGATAAGATAATCACACACATGTCCTTCTTGTACATGTAGCAGCAAATCTCTGACTTTATCTTCCACATTTTGAACCTACAGCAAGTTAAGAACAATTATGAACATTTAAGCATAGTATAACAATACAAGCACAAATTGATCAGAAAATAGATGCTGTGATAATTGGACAACAACCATATAAATGGTTGGAGCAGGCAACAAGACTTAAATAATATACATTCAGACAAAGTGTAAAAGCCATCAAGAATGACCAAATCAATAAAGATCCCTTCTGCAACACCTAAAACTCACTTAAGAACTTGATTAGCTGAAAAGTTTTAAAAAGGGTGCTACCTTTCTTGAAACTTGCTTTCCCATCTCCACCCATCTATTCTTTCCTGCCTGTGAGCAACCTATTTTGAAAACCGAAGGATCAAGCCTTTTCTGCAGCCATAAAATATTTCAGCAACACATCTTAGCAGAATCTCACAACACTCATCATAAACACCATTTCAACCCACAAAAGAAAAGGAAATTCAAAGTAGAAAATATGAAATCGTTTTCCAAAAGTTTGTGAACAAAGGTGAAAACACCATATTGGCTTCTCAAAATTCTGCAGCAGAAATCATTATCAGAAATGTTCTTTATTTGGTTATTCATATTAAAATACTTGCTTGTCAACACTTTCATTGGTTTCATTCACAAAATTTTGTTTTCAAAGAAGCTAACATTCTTCAAATCCAACTTCTTGCTACATTTTTCAAATTCGTTAAGCATAACTAAATAGAAAAATTCAATAATTACAAATTTAAATGGGAGTCATACAAATCACCTGCAGTTCATCTTTTGAAATACTACCCTCCTCTGGCAAAGCCATAAACAATTGAAATTCAGGTGATCCTTCAGCTGCATATTTTCTACCTTCGTCAGTCAGCACCCACGTCTCTCTCTTAATATTCTGCATATTTTTTTAAAATCACAAAATAAAATCCAAAATTCGCAGTTAATCAAAAAAATCATTAACGGAACCATAACTAGAAACACTAATCAATCAAACAATTTAAAATTAAAATAATAATAATAATAATAATATAATACTATAAAACTCATCAGCATAGCTGAAACTAAGCTAATATGTTCCATTTTTTCAAATCTCTTCTCCATCCCTAAATTTTGATAACAAGCATGCAGAGAGCAAAGCGAGTGTAACATTGCAACAGAAACGATGGTATACCTGAGCCTCCACGTAACGAAATCCGTGAAGACTCTTGATGACATTAACAACGTCATTGTGATCGAGTTGGCGTTCGGCAGCGAAAACACCTGAATCTGCGATTTGCTCATTGTGGTGTAAATAACCTAAAATCACCTCCTCAGCCATTGGTGCTCTTCAGTTTGACTGTTGGAGTTATTCTTCCTGCTACTCTTTTGCGTTGAAGTTCACAGGTTGTTAGTTAACCTAGCCCCTTAGAAAATGTCAGACTCCGGTCAGACCAACCCTGCCAGATTAGACACAGCACTGGGCTGGGCTGGCTCGTGCTTAGGCCTATGCCTTTGTTAGCCTTTATTATGATTTTTTTTTTTTTAATTACTTTCTTTTTCCAATCATTTACGTCTACGCGCTTATTTTTAAACCTTCAGTGAAAAATCATTAACACTTATTAAATAGTATATTAATTAATACAACTTATCATTTTATATAGCAACACAATTGAACAATGGGCTACTTTAAGTATGATTGATATATATTTTACTTGAAAACAAGTAGGTAACTTGGGAAGGTCATATATAATTGAAATTGAATTTTTAATTTATAATTTTAATATTATCAAACTCAAACTCTTGAGCTTTAAAAAATTATATTTATCAAACTCATAAATTTAAAAAAATTAATATAAATTAATTAAAATAACATTATGATACACATATTCGTATTTAAAACAATCTTATTTCAGTAAACTATTTTAAAAAAGACTCATCAAAAAACTAATTAAAAAAATCATGAAAAAATTTAACTTGATTCATTAAACCTTGACCTCAATTTTGAACTCCTGTCTACTAAGCTTGTAAAGCTCAAGTTTGATTTATTATAAGTCAAACCAAATTCAAACTGGTATAAACTCAAATTTCATTCAATTTGAATCCAACCTTATACATAATCAAGAGAACATCCGGCTCGTAATAGATGTGAACATGAAGGTCATGTCATACAGTTGAAAGGCCATATATACACAGAAATTATTTCTAACTGAAATTTTCATAACATAAAATTGGTTCCATTACTAAAAATGTGGCTGCTAGAGCAAATTTGATGAGAGAGCTACACAATCACAAAATATAGAAATACAAGTCTATGCAGGGATTCATGCACAAATCTTATTATTTTTAATCAACGCAAAAACCGAAGAAAAACACGGTATCAACCAGGTTGAAAAAAGAGGGGGAGCATCAGCGGTAAAGGCTTTCAGATCTGAGGTTCTCTGCAATCTCAGTCTCCCAACGATCCCCATTCTCAAGCAGCTTCTCTTTGTCATACAGAAGCTCCTGCAGCAACATTAAAGCATTGACAATTGGGCATACACAATTGTATAACTAGTGCTTATGATAGAGTAAAAACATGCATCTAGACCTCATGAGTCTCAGTTGCAAATTCAAAGTTAGGTCCTTCGACAATGGCATCAACAGGACAGGCCTCTTGGCAAAATCCACAGTAGATACACTTGGTCATGTCAATATCATATCTGCAAAATACAATACAACAAGAGATGAAAATATTGAGGGAGAGCAGGAAAGAACAAAAAGAGGATCCTTCACCTAGTTGTCCTGCGACTTCCATCTTCTCTTTCCTCTGCCTCAATTGTGATAGCTTGTGCAGGACATATCTGGTAAACAACCATTGTCTCTTAAGATAATTGCTACATAGAACTAAAAAAAACATATCCAAAACACATAGGATGGCACCCCATCAAAGTTTTAAAAGGTATAAATGCAAACAGAAATGCCTATCAAGGAACACAATATGACAATATAGACAGAAGCACAAACTGAAAACCATTGATAAATTCACATATAATATGAGGCATAGCCCAGATTAAGCAGCTGAAATGCTCAACACTGGATGCAGCCTTTCCTAAAACTTTTCAACACCACAAACAAATTAACATAATGTACAAAAATCCACACGCAAGACAGGATGCTCAAGATACTTGAATCTTTCAGTCAACTGCAGATACTACAGTGTGAGGCAATACGGTTGTCATTAATCAAGTCTCTTATGGTACTAATGAACTTCTTAATACAAACATGGTGCAATGCAGTATGCAGATACCTAACTATAAGATTGACATTGAAATTCATCAGCCCACTCTCTCAAGTTATATTTTTGAGCATATACGTCAACATTGCTATTAAGAAGAAAAAGATTTGACACATTAACTGTAGATGAGAAAAAGCACAGACAGAAGACAAGCCTAAAATACAATTAAGCTCAGCCAGGGAACAGCAAAAACTCTAGGTCAGGGCATCAAAACAACCCAGCATTGCCAGCCAAGTGTTGTGTGCATAGTAGAGCTGGAGCCTGACATGACATGGAAATAATGCAATTTTTCTCTGTTAGAACCCATGTTTATATCTCCTGCAAGAAGAATCAAAGGGAGAGAAATATCTCAAGGGCAAGTGGCAGCAAAGGGGGCGAACAGGTGGCATTTTCACAGAAACCAGGACCACTAAACTTGGAGAGGATACATGGCATTCCATCAAGAGACTTGGTGGTTATGGAGCATAAAAGTGGAGGTAAACAGAAAAGGAAGGCAGCTGAGAAATTTCAAGGAAATAGAAGGGTTTGAAGGAGATTGCTAGCCTCGAATGCCAAGCAACCCTGGAATCTGCTGGTGTAATCTATTTGAAGGAAAATTGTGTTTCAGTTACTGTTATATTGAATTTTGATGACTGTAATGGAACCATGATGTTCTGAGTTTGGACTTTGAAACCATTTGGCTTTAATACAAAATACAACTATTTCAGATTATTATTGTGACAATTTGGTGTGCTCTGATTGTCTTTGTGTGTTGTGGTTGGTTGAGCTACAGATTGAGTGCCAGGAAATAGGGGAGTAAGAGGAGAGCAGTGTGGGAGGAGGACGGCTGGGTGATTGGAAAGAGCTGAAGAAGTCATCTCCAACAGACCAGCCATGTCAGGTATCTATCATCCTCCTGCTTCATTGAAGAAAACTAGGTGATCCCTATACTGTTCCTTTTTTTAAGAGTCCCTTTTCTCAGAACAATCACTTACAGCTTCACAGAGTTTACAAGCAATGCATCGTTCCTCTCCAGTGGGATATCGTCGCAGGGCATGCTCACCACGGAAGCGAGGGCTTAGAGGGCCCTTCTCGAATGGATAATTGATCTGTATAATAAGACATACTATAGGTATGAAATCATGGCCATCACAATCAAAACAAGATAATCAAACTAAGGAGACACCTACAGTAACTTTTGGCTCAAAGAAGTATTTGAGTGTCAGCATCAAACCCCGAACCATTTCAGTGAGAAATAGCATGTTTATGCTTCTTTCAAAAACTGCAATTATTTAACAAAACCTTAGAAGTTAGAAATCAAAGTAATCTCTAACCGGGAAAACATATCTTCTTGATAAATAGATTACTAGAACTCCAGTCTTTTGATATATCTTTGGCAAGTTGCTCCCTCTCTTCGTCATCTGCAGTTAGCAGCCAAAAATATATGAAAACGAATCTAAATTCCCAAAGCAAAGATTGTTCAACTTAGCAACAAATTAGACCAATTCATCCTAGTGGCACTCAGTTATATGGACTTCAGGCCTATTATCATATCACACACAAGATAAAGACTTCCAAATGTTCTTTGAAAAATAAAACCGCTTCCTGTTTCCTATATTAACAACCATACTAATGCACTTACTCGTAATAATCGTATCAATCGAGGATTTCAGAAAGCCCACAGCGTAGGCATACAGCTATCAATATAAAAAAAAAATCCCCATCTACCGATAATCTTAGCCTTTCAACCAACATTTAGAACGAGCCTTCAGCGAAAAATAAATAAATATTTCCTCTCCATACATGGATTCACAAATAATGAATAAACAAAAGAGAAAAAGAGAGAAAACAAACCTTTCTTGGAGGGATGATAGGAGTAAGGGTGCGCACTGAATCGCAACCCATAATGATGCGAACCCTGCAATGCTTGTCCCGTCACCGCCTAACGAAACAACCCGAATTAAAATGTCAGTGAAAAAAAAAAACACCTTAATCTTAACAACGATGTTTTTCTCCTTTACAAATTTCCATCAACGCATCATTTTCCCTAATTGAAAACGCTAAACAAATTCAAAAAAGGCCACTTATGAAGCGGAACAAGAAAATAGTTAGGGTATGGTAGAACGATATACTTACGAGGTGACGAGCGCGAAGAGCAGAGAGCGACTTGCGAGCTAAGATCAAAGCCATCAGTGATCGGTATAAGTCGCTGAAAATGGATCTTCTGCCTGCGATTCGGGAGGGCTGAGCAGAAACAATGGGTAGTACCACCTACTTAAATGGGTGATCCGATTCGGCGGTGAAATGGCTTCCTTTGGTTGAGCTAATTGAGTCGGGCCATCTAGGGTCTGCAGGTTTCTATTGGGTTAACATATTTTTTTGGGCCGAACGACTTATTCCCACCCACAGTTTCTGCCAGAGACGAAAAAACCATTGCTGGAGTTAAAAAACCCAAATGCTCACTTCTTGTCCTTTTTACGTTACAAAAAACGTTAATCATAAAAGTGTAAATATTAATTTGCTGTTATTAAATAAAAAACTGTTTTATTTGTTTAATGAAAAGCTTATTGTAAATTTAAACGTAGGTCCTATAATTAAAGCGTCTGAGAATGACGATGTAGAACCGTGATTTTGAAGAAATCCTTGGAATAATAAGAGATTGACAATTGACAAGGAAAATGTTCACTGGAAAATGAAGAAAAAAGTCACAACCATTAATCAAGTTGCGTCTATATGTAATGACAAGAGATCGACGCGTGTCTGGACAGAAAAAGAAATGGTGATGAAAACAACAATTTCGAGCGTGTAGAGTAATGGACGTGCTTATTTTTGTAGCTGCAATTAATATGTTAATAAATGCATTTACAATGAACAGTTCAAATTTTTTAGACATGTGTCAATGGGTAAAATTAATTTTCATATTTTGAGCAAATAAGAAGACAACACTGGCATTTCACTAGTCTGGCTCAATCTACATGGTTAAGATGTCGAATCTCTATATTCATCAATCTGATTAGTATAGTAGATATCTTCGGATATATAGAGTATCAGTAGTGATTTTCAAAAAGTTGGCCCAAAGGTCCATAGCATATTTCAACATGGCTTTATACCATGGCATTTCATTCCATAGCATGAAACAAGTTACATTCAAAATAATAAGCAAGAAATGTGAACAGTTAAGCTAATTGTAAGTATGTATTCAGTTTTGATGCGTGTTTGAGCTGAAGGAAGTAAAAAATGTTTACTGGGTGATTTTATCACTCACTCCTTTCCTTTTTCCTTTTTCTTGTAGGTGAGTCAACTGATGCTGGTGAGGCTCGAGTGGACCATGATTGATGGGAGAAGGCTCCAACTTGTTTCAGATGGTCTGGTGGGGTGGTTTTGTACAAATGCTTGTATTTTGATACAATATATATATATATATATATAAGTTTCTTTTTAACCCACCATTGTGTTAAAAAAATGTTTTCAGCTTCTGCATGCACGTATTTTAATGTTAATAGCAACTTTATCATAGGATTCTTGTTGTGTATATCAATATTTCAGTATATAATTATTATTAAATAAATAAATAAACACAAAAACCAATAACAGTGGTATATACAGCAGCGGGTCCTGCCTAAGCTACCTCGTATGTACTTTTTTTCTAAATTGATTCATAATGACCTGAACAATCGTGCTCAATATCTAACTTGTTTAATTGTCTCACTTATTGTTGGATGCCAATTTAGCTGATTTTTATATTTCAATTTGATTTTTGCATCCTTGGAGTTTATGTAGTTAAATTTTTGAATATTATGGTCTTAGTTGCTATTGTATATATTGGTGGCAGTTGTTGAGTTTGAGATTAATATGATAGATGTAGTGACCTTCACCTCAGGCCTACTGTACGTAGCTATTTAAAATATATATATATATATAATATCATATTAAAAATGCACCTGTGACGGAGATCCCCACAAGGAAAAAAAAAACACTTAACTGCTACTCAAAATACTTTAAAAATCTATATACGAAAGCGTTAAATATAGATAATATAATAAAATAAGTCATAATAGCTTTTCTGAAAATCTCAGGCTACTCATGTATAAAATATGATATACAACAGTGCATACTACAATTTAATACACACACATAAATACATGAGATAAGAGTTATCAAGCATGCGAGCCGAAACATAAAACTAGCTACCTAGCCATGTCCCCCAAAACCTCACAGCTGCATCGCCACATCTCAGTCCCCAACTCACTGACCTGTAAAAGAGAAAGGAAGGGAAAGGGGTGAGTGACAAAATCACTCAGTAAGCATTTCCTATCTCTTATACAGACAGGTCATCGAGCAAAAGCTGATCCTAGATCAGACATCAAGTTCTCTGCTTACTGTTTTCTTATTGTACTTGTTTTACAGTAGCTTATACCATTCTTTTCTTACTCTCTTATTTCTTTACTTTCTTATCTCGTTTGTTTTCAAGAATGTTTTTTGTCTTTTTTTGTCTTATTTCTCGTACTTTCTTTATTCATAATGTTTTCAGAGTTTTCATCTGTTTATGCTTTGTACTTTACTTTTATCTCATATGTTTCTCATGAATGTTGTACATGACATGATATGTATACTTTGATGTCATGTAACTGCTCATTTATCATAAAACTTACCCTTCGGATTGATTTTTTGAAAAACTTATTCTTTTTTGAAAACTCTTTCTGATAAAAGCTCTGATCCGAAGATCCTCATATATATACATATAGTATAACTGAAAACAGTATCAAAAGTATTGTATCTAAAAAATATCTCAATTATACTGGCCAAACTGATGAACATAGGGATTCAACACATTGGCCATGTAAGCTCAAACCTATAAGAAACTACTCGTGCACGACCATGTCCTCTCTAGCGGACCATGGTTCCCTCTCTAGCGGGCATGCGAACTCACAGGTGTCCCTTCGTATCCACCCCTAACTGATGTCCGAAACTTTTTAAAACATCTCTTGGATCCTTAGATCCCTTTCTGAAAAATATCTCATGTAGCATGTCGTGCTCAATGTTTGATAATCATGCATGATATGATGTTATCTCTTGTTATTCTTATGTTTCTCATGCTTAGATTTCGCTTAGGAATGCTTGTGGTAGCTTATCTTTGCTTAAATACTCTCATTTCTGTCTTTCTTAAGCCACACGGGTGTGTGTGTCTGGGTGCACAGGCGTGTGTCAAGGCACACGGGGCTGTGTGCTTCTCGTGTTCTTGAGCGTGCAAGTTTCTGAAAAATTTATCGAACAAAAGACTGACCACACGGGCATGTGGTGCAAATACACGGGCGTGCATAATTGGGCACACGGGCGTATATCGCACTGCACGGGCGTGTAGCTGTCTCAACACCATCTCGTGTCTTGCATACATGGGCGTGTAGATTTGGGATTAGACACACAGGCATGTGCACTCAAGTACACGGGCGTGTGTCTAGATTTTTATACGCACACGGATAACATGCAAAGTCGTGTCTTATGTAAATTTGAGGCCACACGAGCGTGTCCCTCAGGTACACGGGCGTGTGCTTAACCCAGAATCTGTAGATACATCTGAAAACCCAGAAAATCTCACTCAAACACATCCAAACCTCAACCATTTTTCAATTAAACATAAACACAGTATATAAACATGCCAATAAACATTCTCATCTCATACATTCATCATAAAGCATGTCAAATCTCATGCATTTCTCATCAAAATCATACCCAAGCACATAAACATTATACATTTCATTCTCAACTCATAAATCATCATTCCAAGCATCACATTATCATCGAATCATGCTGGAAAACATACTCAACATGTAGCAATCATCCAAGGAGCTTAAAAATCAGAAAAGCTTGCTGGAAACCTAAGTGAAAGAGGTAAAGAAATACTTACCTCTAGCCATGGCGTTCAGATTTCTCTCTCTAGCTGCTCCTGGATCTCTAACCGGAATAAGGGCTGCTGGTTGGATGAATTCTGCTCTAGGGCTCGCTGGAAAACAGAGAGAAAAAACTGAAGGAAAGAAGCTGAGCAAAAATACGGGAAAACTAATCTTATAACGCGTCTCTCTCTTGGCACACATGTAACATCCCAGATTCGGAGTCAGTTTGAGATTCTTGAGGATTCTAGGGTTGTGAGAGAGTTTGGAGGTGAAATAGAGGTTTTTCTTGAGTTTGAGGGTTTGTGCATGGATCCGTTTGGGTGGATTTGCATGCGAACGCGGGAAAATGGCATTTTTGTAATTTTTCTGGGATGCATGACCGTGCGTGGTAGATGCACGCTCGTGCATGCGCATTTTTCCAGCTGTCTTGGTTTTAAGTCGCGCTTATCCGTTTCTGTAGGACCCGCCACCCCGAGTACCCCTACTGCTGAAGAAAACTGTTTCTTTTATTTAATAAACTGGAGATGGGTACTCGAGACGGGAATCCTACGGAAAAGAAAAGAACCTGCTACTAATTACATTGTAAGCGGAAGCTGAAACTGAAATGAAATATACAATGAGCCCAACTGGTTTTATATATATATATATATATATATATAACTGTTCTGTACATGGTTCTTTACATCTGAATACAAAGAGACCTCACAGGTCCAAAACTGAAAAGAAAATACACTGGAGATGTGTGTGGGGTCCCCCCTCGCCAGTCTCAATCCATCCGCTCCTCGCCAGCAGCAAACTGACCTGAAAAGGAAGGAAGAAGGAAAGGGATGAGTGATGAAAATCACCCAGTAAGTATTTCCTACTCCCCTCAACCCACACAAGCACAAACAAGGGCAATACATACCTGATCGGCCCTAATCATACAGCTACGCGCTTGCGGGTACTGAATCTGATTGCTGGATCACTGTTTCTCATTATTAATTAACTACTGAGATAAATGTCATGACATGGCATAATATCTGAATAACTGCTGATAATGCATGCCTCTGGAAACTATACGTACCCGAAGGTACCTGTTGTGCTGATCAGGCTAATGAACACAGGGATTCGGCATCCTGGCCAAGTGGGCTGAACATTCTAGCTACAGGCTAGAAAGCTGAAACTGAACTGCTACTGAGCTGACTGACTGGTGCCAGAAAGCTGGGTCCCACAGATGTCCCCTCGAGTTCACCCTAAACTGAAACCCATACCTTGGGTTCTGACTGCTGAAATCTACTGAATTCAGATCCTTGGATCCTCATTCAGGCTACATGCTATGTCATGCTATGCATATGCTGCATTTCTTATCTGGATTCATTGTTATCTGATGTCATTTAGGCCTTGGATGGATTACCAAACCTTTAGAAGTCAAATTCTGCCTTTTCTGGGAAAAGAATGCTGGAGCACGGGCGTGTAAATCAAACGCACGGGCGTGCAGGAGACACACACGGTCGTGCCAGGGAAAAACACACGGTCGTGCATGCACACACGGTCGTGCTAGGCACGGGCACACGGGCGTGTGCCCAGACACACGGGACCGTGCCCCGGTCGTGTGCCTGGCCGTGCAAGCTTCTGGAATCTGTTGGTCATTCATGTAAATAAAGGACACACGACCGTGTCCCTCAGGACACACGGTCGTGTCCTCAGCTTTTCAGACCGTGTGCACTTCGTGCACACGGCCGTGCCTTCGCAGAGACAAGGGCACACGGGCGTGCTCTTGCAGGCACACGACCGTGCGCCTTGTCTTGCTCAGACATGGCTCATCTGAATCTGTTGGAAACCAATCAATTCGTCATCCAATCTGCAATTAATCACAAACACACATCCAAGGCACTTCAATATACGCATATGCATCATTAATTTCATCATTCATCCATTTCTACTAAATTCACCATGGAAACTCAAACGTTTCTCTCACATCACACACCCAAGCAAAGCAAGCATGTTATGGGATGGGAAATAATCATCTCAATCATCATATATTATCACATATATTCAACCAAACATGCTGGAAATGGAAACACACATTTCCAACCATCTCAAACAAGCATCAAAGCAAGCGGGAATCACTGGAAGAAGTAAGAAACACTTACCTCTTGACATGGCTACTGGAGATTGCTAATCCAAGCTATTCTCTTTGATCTCTGGCTGGATTGGGAGCTGCTGGGAACTGGATTTCACGCCTAGGGCTGTGAACTGCTGAAACAAGGAAGAGAGTTGGCTGAAACGGGTGAGAAATGCAATAAACTCTCATCTCTCTCTCTTTTCTACCCACCTGCACGGGCGTGCAGGGAAAAGTGCACGGGAGTGCACCAAGGGAAAATGGATATAATCCATTTCCCGCGCTTCGCATGATTAAAATCTCCCTAAAGGCGTCATACGAAGACCACATAGCTTTGAAAAACTACTATCTCACCCCTGAACTGTTCTAAGCCCCCAATCTATCACTGAATTCTATTTCTAATCCCAAAACTCTACCCCTAAGGGCTTTCTAAAACCTGGGATGCTACAGTTTCCAAACTCATTTTTCACCTAAAGTTTGGCTTTGATTTTCAGAGAACCTTAACCTTAGAAGTGGAGAGCAACTTCCAGGACCTTCCAATCCAGCTTAATCTTGAGTTCTTCTTGAGAGAGAAAGATGTCTAAAGGTAGGTGCTTCCTTCCTCTTTCCCTTGTGTTTTGATTTGTTTGATTTATGCTTTGATGCATGAGATACGTTTCCAGCATGCTTGTGATGCTCTCCTTGTATGCTGATGATGATTTGAGTTGATGATGATGATGATTGATGCATATGTTTATGCTTATGTGTGAGAAAGTATGTTTATATATGTTTATGCCATGGATTGAAAGTTTGGCTTGAGATTTGAAGTTGCTGGAAGTGTTATTGTGCTTATTTGAAGTGCTTGGTATGTGAAATATGTTTGATTCGAGTTTGGGTTGTGATTTTGGTCAGAATCGAGCTGATTTCGAGTGGTCATAGAGGTGCAGAGCAGGACGCACGCCCGTGCACCCGAGGCACACGCCCGTGCTTACTGCATTATCTGCATGGTCACGGCCGTGTTTACGTGCCCTAATTTGAGGGGTCACGACCGTGCATAGTTTATGCACACTCGTGCACCTAGTGAAATTGAGAAATATGCTTGAAATTCCAGAACCTTGCACGACCAAGAGCACGAGTAGGGTCACGGTCCCGTGCACGTTCATGCACGCCCGTGCACACGACACGCACGCCCGTGCGTCAGGCCAAAATGAGAAAAATAAGCTTTAAATGAGAAATGTGCACAATAAACCCTATCCAATGGATAGAAAACAGTAAATTGAGCTCAAACATGAATACATGATGCATCATACATTCAGCATAGCATGGCATGTCATCCAGTGTTTTCAGAAGCGGATCCGAGGATCCGAAGATCCGAATTTATGTTTTCAATTGAAAAACACAGTTTTCAGAGGTGAATACGAGGGGGCACTTGTGAGTTTTAGCACCCTTGACACCAGGAGTTATATACTCATTACTAGCCCTATGTATTGGCATGTGCCGGGTTGCTCAGCTAGCAGTTTAGGTTTCCTGGTCCCAGGATCAGATGTAGTTTAGCGCGAGGCGCTTAGTTCAGTTTCCAGGCCCAGGCCTGATGGCATCACGTGGGTCATACAGTTTGTGGCACGTGCTTGCAGAGGAAACTCACATGGCCAAAGTGCCGAATCTCTGTATTCATCAGTCTGCGCAGCACAGTTTTCAGCATATCATGTACCCCAGGATACTCAGTTTTCAGTACAGTTTTCAGATAAAGCTTTTATATGATTTTCAGTTATGGGATCCCAGGATCCAACAGCAGTTTTCATGAACAGTTTTCAGTAAACTATTTTCAGTATACAGGCCCAGGCCTAGTTATGATTTCAGCATGTTATCATATCATGTCATGATTATATGACACAGTGCATATCATTCAGAGAATGATAAGACAGTAAGAAACTGTAATTGAATAGAATATGAAACGTGTAAAAGACACGAACAGTAGAATATCAGAACATGAAAAGACACGTAATGACTCGTGAACTTCAGAAAACAGTAGCAGATCAGAACAGTTTAGTTTATGTTTTCAGTCAAAGTTCAGTGTGTCAAGTTTGACCCTTCGGATTACTCTTCACTCTAGGTTGTTTACGTATACTCATATACGTATTTTACGATCCGGTATGAGGTAGTATCCGATCAGAGAAGATGAGACCGTCAGAGTATGATGTCAGTTGAGCCTGTTCTGTTTGAGTTGAGGTGGCAATCCTTTGAGAAGGGTTGGTTTAGGGTTAGAGGATATGAAGTGCTTACTGGGTGATTTTATCACTCACTCCCTACTTTCCTTTCTCTTGCAAGTGAGTTGTAGGGAGCTGGGAGGAGGAGATGGCTGCCGTCTGGGATCCAGTTTACTTCAGTTTTAATTGCTTGCACATGTATATGTTTTTCCGTGAATATTTTAATATATAAAAGTTTTATTTGGGCATGTATATATATATGTATACATTTTCACTACAGATTCTTCCGCTGTAATATGTCAGTTCAGTTAAGCATTTCGGTTGGGTATTATTGACCTTATTTTTCTTATTTATTTACTATTATTTTATTTAAAGCAGTGAACAGTAATACCCTTCTGAGGTGTCTTACAACACAGGTGTGTGTCTCAGACACACGGGCGTGTGCCCCTCAAAAATCTGAAAGACACACGGGCGTGTACCCCTCAAAAATCTGAAATCTCTCTCTCCTCACACTATATATGGAATATTCTTCCCAGAATACCCATGTATAAGCCACGAAAGGCTTCTAAAAAACTCTTCTACCCTTGAATCCTCTCGAAACCATTTCCTAACTGGAAATCTCTCTTTTACCTTTAATATCATAGTCTAAAATGACAATTCTATCCCTGGGCTATTACAATAGAGTTGCTATTGTTTGATCAACATTCCATAATATGTAAGTATGGAATGCAGATTACAGTAATCTATAATTTGTCTTTCACATTCAAGAAACTGCATTTCGAAGTTGATTATTTTGTTCTTAATATTATGTTGCAAATCTACAATTCTAGAAATCAAACTAAAAGTCTAGAAGTCTGGACTACAATTCAAAAGCTGGATTACAAATTTCAGATTTCTAAAAATTACATTTCAGACTTGCATATTTTGATCTGAATGCTATGTTGTTTCATTTATTGTAAATTCTTCTGAATGTTATATTGCTTCATTTGTTGCAGGTTTTTTTGTTGGAATTTGTTTTAGTTCCAATTAAAAATTTTGAGTTGATCTTGGAGTTTCAGATGACTTGTCATTCCAACTTAAACTTATTTTGATGTTTGTTCAAAATTGTACAAGTCTGAAGCTTTGCATTCTAGACTTGCAAATTTCCATAATTTTGGAAATTTGATATTGAACCTCTAACTCATTCCAAATTTCCAAACTTTCAGGGTGGGAATAAATCTTTTCTTTGTATTTCTAGGATTTCCATCTATACATTCAATTCATTAACTGCTTAATTCATTTAATGTAAAATAAGGATTTTTAATAACGTTTAAGACTTATAAACACAAATAATAAAATGTTGTACATTCAGTAAAGTTATTTTGGTAATTTTATAAAGAAGGATAAAATAATTATTTTAATAATATGGAATGTTAGTCATTATAACTGGTTAAAGGTTAAACAGTCATTTATATTATGAGGATATATTTGTCATTTAACTAAGGGTAGATTGGCTATTTTTATTTTAGGATAATTTAGTCATTTAATTGTACAAGGTTAAAATAATCATTTCATTCAAAGGTATTTTGGACATTTAACCTACTAAAGGATAAAACAATTATTTAATTTTTAATGTACCATAATTTATTAATTTTAACACGTGATGACTGGGGCTTTTGATTTTACAATCTTAGCATGGAGGACGCTATGTCAAGATCAAACTGGCGGAGGGGCGAGGGAAAATATGGTTGAATCTTATTTAAATTATAGTTGTAATATATTAATAAATATTAAATTATGATTATTTATGATATAAAATATGTATAATAAATACATAAAAATAGTAGTTTATATACATAATACATTATAGGAATTAATTTAATTTAAAAATCATAAAAATTGCAATCTAAATTGTAAATTATTTTTAAAAATTATTTATTTTAAATTAAATCACTTTATAAATCAAATCATAAATTTTAAATAATTTAGTTTATTTTTAATTTAAATTACGCATATGTCTACTCATTTTTGTTGTGAATTTATCACTGTACCATTCAAATGGTTTTTTTACAATTTTGAGATTGGTCAAATAATCTATTCCCACTCAAGGTTTCTTTAAATGAAAAGTGTCATCCATAGAGTTTTAAAAAGCCAATTATTCGCATTAAAGAAATGTTTTAAATAAAAATTATAAAATAAGGTAAAAAAATGATATTAAAATAATAATATAAATTAAAAAAATTAAAAAATATAATAAATTAAATTAAATTAATAAAAACCACCGTTATTAGCAACTGTCGTTAACATAACTAGGTGACTGAAAATAGTCACTTGATTTTATAGACGATCATATCTAGTCAATTCATTAGTGAAAACGGCCAGACCTGACCACCAAAGATCTAATTGAGGCATCCAAATCTAATCTTTTCTGTCATCTAAAATAGTCGAAAACGACAGATATCAAGCATCTCTATCATTTTCGACTTTTCACAGTAGTTAAAACGATTAAATCTGATCGTCTTCATCATCAAAATGGTTAAATTCAATCGTTAATTAAACCAAGTGGCTACCACCATCGACAATATTGCCAACGATGATGGCTACTTATCTTAAATTTTATTTTGTTTTTTATATTTTTATTAATTTATTATTATTTTAATATTATTTATATTAAACTTTATTTTAATATTAATATTATTTATTTTTATAAAATATATTTTTGGTTTTTTATAAAAAAATGTGGGTATTTGATTTTTAAAAATTTGATAGGTGAGACTTTGTCATTTAAGGGTACCTTGAATGGGAGACACTGAAACGCTGCGTTTTTAGAATATTTAGATTTTAAAACGTAGGTTTGCCGAACCTGTTTTGAAGTTCAGATCCGAGCCATTTCCGTCCATTCGGATACAGAGTCAACTGCTAGACGTGAGCGTTTTTATAATCAAAAGTCCTGGACTCCGACGGCAGGGTTTAAGCTCTCTTCACTCTTTCAACACTCCTCTGAACCTGAAACGGCTTCGTTATGCAGATCAGCCATAGCAACAACTTCGAAAAAAAATTCGCTGCTCGATCGAGAACCACAACGCGGAAGACGCTTAACCCAAAATCAGTTTTCTCCGCTTTCTTTGTGTTATTATTGTTATTTAATTTTATCTCATTAACGATGGCGGATTAAATTGATCATTAATTCCTTATAAAAGGGTTCTTTATGTTCTGGGGAGTACTGAGTCACTAGTGCCCCTCCACAGTGTCGTTACCTCTGCTCGCCTCAAATCAAGCATTGCCGTTGATTCAACCTGCTGGAGCTGGCTTTTCTCGAGGTGAATTTGAAATAGTTCGTTCTCATTTCTTTCGTGTTTCCTGTAAAGTTTGAGGTTGTTTTATGTTTATTTATGGTCCATTTTGTTATTAATTTCTGGTTTATCTGTTTATCCGGCATTGATGCGATGGTTACTTATTATCTGATGTGGAATTTTTATTCTGACATGTTTTTATCCTCTGTTCAATAGGACTTGCAGTCCCATTGTGACAGGGCTTGCTGGATCTATTATGGGACTATTATTGAATAGAATTTCGTTTTCTGTTTGTAAAAGCTTAGCAAATGCCTGTAGTCTTTTTCTTCAGTCTTTGTATCCAGCTAAGTATGCAAACACGTATGACCAAGTTAATAAGTCCTGTTACTTCTTTTCTAATTTGTAAAATATTTTTGCGGGGATTCAGGTTTTTTTAAATGGTTTTATTAATTGTTAGTTATCTTATTGATCATTGTAGTCTCAGCATTATTTAAAGTTTCTGGAATAATTTGGCGAATTTTGAGTTCTTATGCACGTGGATCTTTGGTTTAAGACTTAATGAAGGGATTAAGTTGGCATTTCATCATGGTAGTTAAGTCCTCTTAACATTTCCTTCCCCTAAGAATTCATAATTTTGGGTTCTGCTGATTGTGGTTGGGTCGTGTAAGGGGATATGGCATGTTTCAGTTTGTTTCTACATGGCCAATCTTTATAGATTTGTTTTCACCATGATTTAATGAAATACTTTTATGTTTGTCTGCACGTACTGCACTCCTTGCTTTCTGGATGCGTCATACAGTGGTATCGAAGGTACACCTTCTACATTGAGAAGGCATTTTGTGGCGGAGAACACCTTTTGCGACCATACTGTGTT
This sequence comes from Anacardium occidentale, assembly GCA_026122585.1. NCBI lineage: Eukaryota > Viridiplantae > Streptophyta > Magnoliopsida > Sapindales > Anacardiaceae > Anacardium > Anacardium occidentale. The sequence goes on along the minus strand of JAJEJH010000122.1, from coordinate 732,244 downwards.
TGACTTGCCAGGTTTCACACATGGTAAAGCTTCCTGTCCCATGGGATTATTATTTATTCTGGCGATCAGTGTCCTTACATCAAGTCGTAATCAGTTACCAAGAGTAGTGATGCACTTTAGCCAGGATTGGCCAAGATAACCACACGTTCTTATTCATATATTTGCCTCAAAATGTTCTTGATTGAATAATCTTGCTTCAATGATTTGCTTTCTTCGCCACTTGTATCTTTTTTGTTTATTCAACAAAATTTTTCTTTCCTTTCTAGTTGAGTTAGCTGTCTACTGATTTTTTTTAAGTAAATGCTGCCTACTGATTATCTTCCACATTTCTTTATTTCCATTTTCTAGACTTTGCAGATTGGCCTGCGTCTGCGGTTTTTCTTCCATCTATGTTGGTGTAGACACCCCATTTTGGACCCAACAGGGTCATTCCCGATGATGAAAAACCTGAAAATTAGTTCAGAGTTTTTGAAGTGCTAAGCTGAGGATAAGCAGACCTAAAGCCCAAAACCCAAACACACCATTAAAATAAAATAAAACAAACCCACCAATCCAAATCCAAAGCCCACCAATAACCATAATCCAAATCCAATCCAAATCCAAAGCCAAAAATCCAAAGCCAACCAATAATAAACCCAATCCAAATCCAAAGCCAAAATCTAAAGCCCACCAAAAAAAAAATAAATAAATAAATAAAACCCAAAAACTAAGAAGAAGAATAAATTAGGTGGCCCAAGTGAGAAAAGAAGCAAGTTCCAGCCCAAGAAAGAACCTGGCGTGCAGTTTTTTCCACTTGCCCATTTTCTCTTTTCCCATGCCCATGATCTGCTGCAATTTCTTTCCATTTCCTGCCAACTGCCCACACGTACCTGCTTTCATGCCCATGATCTGTTGCAGTTTCTTTCCATTTTCAGCCAACTGCCCACACGTACCTGCCTTGCATGTAACCGTTTCCTTATGTATAAAAAGAGGAGGAGAAGAAAAAAAAGGGGGAGAGGAGGAGCCTTCCATTTTCCAGCAATTAGGAGAAATTGGTTTCAAAAACTTTCAGCACACACCACAATCTTATTGCTCAAGATATCCTCAGCTTCAGCATTACAAAATTCTGAAATAATTGGATTACAGGTAAATACCTGAGGGACAAAAGTTATTTATTAATCTCTATATGCAAAATTTTTCTTATTATTCATGTATTTTTAATTTTTTTTCAATAAAAAAAAATAAAAATTTCAGTGAATAATTATTTTGATACATAATATTATTATTATTATTATTATCATCATTATTATATATATATATATATATTTTTTCTCATTTTATTGCATATTGCGCATATATTATTTTGTAGATATTTTGTATGTACAAATTACATATATAATGTAATTATTTGAATTGTGCATATCGTATATCTATTTTTATTATGTATTAATTGTATATATTGAGTATTTATATTACTGTACATGTATATGTTATATGTATTGTGTGATTATTGAATTGTATATATTGTATATATTGAATGTTTGCATTACTGTATATTTTTGTATGTATATATAAGTTATGTATTTTTGTATTTGTTGGAGGAAAAATTGTATATTTGTTGAGTGTTATGTGTGCATCCGCCTGTA
>JAJEJH010000122.1:380469-724481 GCA_026122585.1 Anacardium occidentale | reverse complement strand
GATCAAGCTTGGAAAGATTGTTAACAAATGCGATCGCCTCATCTCGACAATTGAGTTTACAATAACCATCTACAATGGAGTTGTATGTGGTCTGGTTTGGTCTACATCCTTGCTTGATCATGTATTGAACCACATTAATAGCATCTGAAAACAATGAATCAGCTGCATAACTAGAAACGAAGGTATTGTAGGTGACTACATCTGGAACAAGGCCAGAATCTCTCATTTCCGAAAATACACGTGAAGCCTCCTTCATCCGACCATTTCTACAATACGCATAAATGACAGTATTATATGATATTATATCAGGTTTCAATCCTTTCTCCAAAATTTCCCTTAACATCTGCTCGGACTTCTCAAAATTTTCAGAACGGCTGTACATATACATCAAGCTATTGTAGGTTGTCAGGCTAGGAGTGAACCCACTCTCCCGCAGAAAGTTCAAGATCTCATTTGTTTTGGGAACCATCTGCCTCCTGCCATAAATTGAAATCATTGCATTTAGTGTGGTTATGTCAGGGGAAAATCCTTTTTTCTTCAACTCTAAGAAAGCTCGCTCCGTTTCTATAAGAAGGTCACTTTTACTATTAACCAAAACAAGGGTCTTCAACAGCACGGCATGAGGTTCAATCAGACCAGAGATTATCTCTTCTTCAAGAGCAAGCATCCGCTCAATTTCTTTGCCATTGGCATAAGCATGAAGCAAAGAACAGTATGTTAGTTCATTGGGTTTACATCGACCATCCTTCATTTCAGCAAGTATTTTCTCAGACTGTTCCCACATCCCTCCCCGAGCCAATGCTGCTAAAACAGCATTGTAGGTGGAAAGATCCGGTGTAACCCCAGCTTCCAACATTCTCTTGTAGACAGCCATGGCTTGGTCAAAAGAACCACAACGACTGTATGCACTGATTAGGGTGTTAAAAGTGTCTCTTTCAGGTATGAACCCTGCCCTCTTCATCTCCTTGAACACTCCCGACACTTCTGAGTCCATCCCATTCTGCCCAAAGACTGCCAGAAGCGTATTCCAAGTAACAATGTCCGGGTTACAATTGCATGCCTTGATCTCATCAAAAACTTTCATCATCTCCACAAACTTTCCCCTGTTTCCATGCATCTTAATCAAAGCATTAAAAGTACAAATATTTGGCGTGCATCCCGCATTTCTCATCTCCTCAAAAACTTTCATTGCAGAATCATCCTTCCCAGCTTTCTCGAACCCCGATAAGAGGGTGGTGTAAGTAAATACATCAGGCTTAATCCCTAGTTCCACCATCTGGTTTTTAAGCTCCATCGCCTCTTCCAACAAACCATCTCTAGCATATGCAGATATCAATGAATTGTAAGTCACAATACTGGGTAAACAACCATTAACCTCCATCTCCCTTAATACCTCCATGGCTTCTTTAGGCCGCCTAGACTTCCCATAAACATCCAACAATGCATTATAAGTAACCTTATCTGGACTAAAACCTGCTAACTTCATTTCCTCAAAAACCCAAGCTGCTTCCTCATGCAAAGAACCCCGACGACAACAACTTATAAGGGTATTATAGGTATAAGAATCTGGGGCAACTCCGGCATTCTTCATTCCCTCAACTAGAGCCATAATCTTATTCCAAGGCATACCCATTTTCCCATACACATTCAGAATCACATTGTAAGTTATCAAAGTAGGCTTACACCCGTCCTCCTCCATCTTCTTGAACGCCATCACAGCCTCCCTGTACCTTCCATTACTTGCATAAGCACTTATCAATGAAGTATAAGCATAAACATCAACATCAATCCCATCTTTATGCAAAGTATTCAACAGTGAAGCCGCCGCCGAAACTTTACCTTCTTTCCCTAGCATACTAATAATGACAGCTATAACAGAACCATTCAAGGCCAACTCACAATCTTTACGACTCCTAAACCATTCAAACACACTCAACGCCAAGTCACTTTTCTTGTAAAACCCTAAACCCTTAACAATACCCAACACATCAAAACTCAAAGCATCAATTTTTACATTTGTTTTCTCTTGATGAGACTCAAATAACTGAAACAAAACACTACTGATATCTTTCACATCAAAAGAATCATCAATTAAAGATTGAAGAACCTGCTGACCTTTACTAGAGAGGCGGTGGTTTGACCAGGGTTTTCCACGGTTGGGGTCACGTGACTTGCCGATTCGAGTTCGGTTTCTGGGTATGGAAGAGGAAGAGTTAAAGGGTTTTGAATCAGTGTGAGCGGGGTTTTGTTGGTGAAGGAAGTCTTGAAGAAGAGGGGTGAAAGAGGGAGGTGGTGAAGTCGTTGGTTGATGTTGTGGTGATAAGGGCGTTGTGGATAGAGGAATTTGCTGGCTTTGGTTAAGAAAGAGAGGTTTCATGGGCGGTGGACTTGGAAGGAGAAGAGGCAGAGCCAGATTTTGCGCCATTGAAGAGAAAGTGTGCAAGGTTTTGGCGGGGCTCGAAATTACTCGCTTGAAGGCAGATTTTTTTCGGCGAAAGGCAAAGACGATATTTGGAGCAACTTCCCTGCAATCGCTCCAGCGACTTCGTTAGATAAATATATTTTTGACAATTTACTAATACGAGGGTTACAATTTATATGAGCATATTCTGGGCGACTTATATGAAAATAAATAATTTTTGAAGGACTAAACATAATAAAATAATTTAATTAAATATTAATTTGTCTGATAATTATTTATTTTTTATTTTGATTAGATAGATATTTGTATTATTAGAAATATAAATACTAATTTAAGATTTTAACGCATTAATTAATTTGAGTTATAAATATGTGTTACTAAAATTTATTAGGTTGGTAATGAAAGTTCGATAAACTTATTATAAATTAAAAAGTTAAATCTCATTTTTACTAACATATGAATTAAAAAATCGAGTCTCAAAAATATTATAATTTTGAGTGGTTATTAAAAAAAAAGACCAAACTTTTATAAATCTATGATTAATCAATATCATTAAATTGAAGACCGAATCTACTACATCCATCCCTACAAAACCAGATTTGTCTAAATCCCTAGAACATTAATTCTAGTATTCTACAGCGCATATGCTGGATTACCGTTGTAAATGTATGGAATTGCATTGAGATCCAACAGATTAATTATTGATAATTGTATGATTATGTTTAATCAAATAATTGAACAAACTTAGGTTAATTAATGCCACCAAATTTTAAGATGCATAACAAGACCAAAAACACTTCTGATTGCAGAGAGGAGCATCCACCTTCACTATTATGATCTACCAAAATACCAAACTCTTTGAACAAACTATGGCTTTCTAATCCCTTCTCTTGGAATTACTTCCAGGAAATGAGGACTAATCAGCCCTGCAATCTCGAGGAAGCCAACTCGATTCTTTCCTCCGAATATCGTCTTCAGCTTCTTGTCACAAACCATAACCTTCTTGTTTTCAGGATCCTAAAATATGGCAATTCAAATTAGTTCAAGATTCATGATATAAGAAAGGCCAAAGGACAATTTCCCACCCATAGTTTGAGGCGGGGACAAAGTCCCACCCGCAAGTTTTCAAAAACCCGGTCTCCCACCCGTGGAAAGAATTTAATATTAAATAAAATACAAAACAGTAATATTTCAAGGGTAATTTTATCTTTTTATGATTAAAATTTTATAAAATAATAAAATAAATTTTATATAAATTTAAAAAAAATTTAAAATTTTTAAAAAATCAACTAGCCACAGCTGCCGATGCCGGCAGCGGTGGCCCTTGATAACAGCACCAAGTGGCCGTCTCCGGCCACCTGGTTCCAGGGGAGGCCAGATCGGGCCTCCCCATTGGGTGGAGGCGGCCATATCGGCCGCCTCCTGTTTTGAAGGAGGCAACCAGATCTGGCCACCTCCGCCAGATCTGGCCACCAGAAACGGTCGAAGAGGACCGATTCTGGCCACGTTTGTCAGGGGAGGAGGCCAGATCTGGCCTCCCCTGGAATCAGGTGGCCGGAGATGGTCACCTGGTGCTGTTATCAACGGCCACCATCGCGGGCATCGGCGGCTGTGGCCAATTGATTTTTAAAATTTTTTTAAAATTTTTAATAATTTTTTTAATTTTTTAATATATTTTTTAATTTTTTTATATTTAAAAATTATTTTATAATTTTATTTTAGATTTTTATTTATTAAAAGGTATTTTAGTCATTTCATTTGAAATAATATAAAATAAGTTTGAATTTTGGTCCAAGGATGGGAGACCAGGTTTTTAAAAACTTGCGGGTGGGACTTTGTCCCCGCCTCAAACTATGGGTGGGAAATTGTCCTTTGGCCTATAAGAAAACATAACTGATCTTAACACTTCCAAATTTCGTTTACAACAAGTGTGTGACATGGAATGGATATTGCGATACACTGGGATTTAATAGGAGGTTTTATTCTTCAAAAAATTTGAGGCAAGCTTCCACATTTCCTTTCCTTCCAATTGCAACTTCAAAGCAAAACTCATGTTAGCCAACATACGTGTCTGGTTCATCAATAAGGAATAAACCCAACCACAAAAGGAAAAGAAAAACAAAATTAAATAGTTTCTAAACACCAAGATAACCTTATTCACAAACATAAAATAATCAAAAGGAAGAAAATAAATAAAATACAACCAAAATTCCAGATCCCAGCCAAGCCGGCTTAAGTTAGAGTAAGACTGAATTCAAATCGAAATAAGCTCAAGAGCTCGGGCTCATCCCCTTAGCTGAGCTCAAGCTCGGCTTGAATTATTAGACCACCATGTTGGTAAATCAATATCATTTCATTCAACTTAAATCAATTTTATCAAATTCGCAAATTTTGGACTCATTCGTACTAAGCTCAAGCCAACTCAGCTTGAATTCAGCCGTAGGTTAGAGTCCACATTTGACATAAATAATCAAACTCAAGCTGGAGCTTCAATTCAGCGAGTTCAACTAGTTTGCCCCTCCAGCAATACTGTTTATTTTGCCAGAGACACTGTCCACCTCTAAAAGCAGTGTTTACTCCAGCGATAACATAGTTTATCCTGTTGGACCCCTCCAGCAACATTATACACAGACTTGAGTTCGTGCCGGACATTATAGATTTGAGGTTTGAGTTCAAATTGGACATTATAGACTTAAGGCTTGAGTTCAAGTTGGACATTATAGAATTGAGTCAAGCTCAAACGGACCATTGTTCTTCCATTCGAATCCACCCCCACCTAAAACCCCATAAGATGGAAACCAATTTCTATAAGTATAAAAACTCACTTGTATTCCAAACCAATACCACCTCATCCAAACCTAAAAACACCATTACCCTAAAGCACAAATAAAACTCATTTCTAAACACGAAACAAAACCACGCCAAACTAGTTTTCTGACAGACACTCAGTCCAAAAGAACCAAAGCCATTTCCGCTGACACAATAAAATAATGCAGAGACTGCCATCTATGGGTGATGGTTCCGGAAAGTGAAGAGTGAAAACGTTGTGCATTTCGTTTTGTTTTCTCGAACGGGTATTGAAACGGTGCCGTTTCGTTGTGGCTGAAATTCCTCAGGCTACTCATTCTAATCTTATAAAAACTTAGGTTGGAGCAAAGAGAATGAGATTATATTATGATTTTTTTTCCATGTTTACAGCTAGAAGAGAGATTAATATAATTATTATTGTTTAATTTAATTAAAATAAAAAATAAATGTTAATAATCATGTTTGAATTAAAAATATTAAGATTTTATTATATAAATATGAAAGATCAATACTTGTGAGCCAGAGAGGGCATTGAGACAGAGATAGATCTATACTCACCTCACATATGCACACATAAAAAGTAAAATATTGTTTTTAAGAATTTTTCTCAAATAGAGAAAAAACCCCTTGTAAAGATTAAACCTTTATCTTTGAAAACTCTTGCACAAAATCGAATCCTTTTCATAATATATTTTATTATATCAACAACCATTATTACCATGTCATGGATAGAGTTAACACGCCTCTGACTGGCTAGTCCAAAATAGTACCAAGAGAAAAGGACCCTTTCCTTCACAAAGCTTTTTATTGAATGTTAGTAAAGGTACTCAACAAAATTGGTTGGGTTCAAACCTAACAGTACTATGTTTGTTGGATAATTAAGAAATCATAGATAAATTCAGACCAACTTCCATCTTTATGGCCTTCAACGGCTTCAATTTTTATTCCATTTCGTTTAAATGGATGAGATCTTACAAGAGTAACTGTTAGTGCCCATGTGATCTAAATAGAGGGTTTGAACGTGTCACTGATTTGAATTATCCTTTGTTTTAGTTTGATTTAATTCGAATTTATCCTGATTGTGCCAAAGTACGGACCCATTTTGGTATTACCCTACAAAGAATTGGGTGATGTTATTTGAGTACAATGTGTTGATAAGATAATGACACTAGGAAATTGCTTTAATGGAAAATGGGAGCATATGTGAAGAATTTAACAGTAAGAAAAATGATGAATGAAAGGGCAAGATAATAAAGGAGACAGTGAGGGAGGAAGTTGCTACCACCAGGGAATAATCCCATACAAACAAGAATAAATCCCATCCAATACAAAAGCTCCTCCTCAAATCTCCCAAAGAATCCAACCGAATGTATATAATATATATATATAACTCAAATACAGGCAATGAAGACTCGCATGGAGCCGCTAAGCAATATATGAAGAAGGCAGAGAGTAAAACCAACCAAGATTAAGCAAAAATAGACAGATACGAAAGAAAGATGTCTAAAGTAGCAATAACACCACCATAGCCCATCCCAACACCAAGCTCTGCATTGAACACAGCTTCTCTACTCCACTCTGCAACCAAAATTTTACCATTAGAATCTCGTAATAATCATCACACAAAAACATAACTCAATTTCAAATCAAATCCTCAAAAGATCCTATTAATTTAAACAACACTTAATATTCAAGGTGGGGTTGTTCAGAAAATTATGGGGTATGGACTCGAATATTGGACTGGGTGGTTCTGGATTTATCCAGTCATTTGGATTCTGTGCCTCATGTTTCCCTTATCACTGCACTCTGTGTAGAGATCTATGCATGCCAGTGATAACGGAGACGTGGAGAATCGAGATCTGTGATTAAACACGTGGATTTTGAGCATGAATTTAAAAGAATGTGAAAACTTACAAGGTCAGTCTGAGATGGACCCGGAGAGACTGATGCAAGGCTGGGACCTGGTGCACCGACAGGGGGAGCAGGGGGGCTCAAGCCCAGAGGTGAAGGTGCTGGAGCTTTTGGCTTCTTGCTGGGAGCAGGAGCCGGGACTGAGGCTGGAGGAGATGCAAGTGGAGCTGGTGGAGGAACAGCTGGTGGTGGAGTTGCTGGTGGTGGAGTGGCAGGGGGAGGTGTCGCTGGTGGGGGAGTAGCTGGAGGCGGTGTCGCTGGTGGTGGAGTGGCAGGTGGAGGAGTTGCTGGTGGGGGAGTAGCCGGAGGTGGAGTGGCGGGGGGAGGAGTAGAGGGTGGTGGGGCGCTAACAGGTGGAGGTGTTGCCGGGGGAGGAGTAGAAACGGGAGGAGTCGCTGCTGGTGGTGGAGTTGAAGTAGGTGGTGGAGTTGTAGATGCAGGTGGAGAAGCAGTCGGAGTCGTTGGTGTAGGAGGTGCCGGAGTAGCGGTAGGCGAAGTTGCCGGTGACTGACCGGACACAACAGCAATAACAATGCAGAACAATGCAACTAAAAACCTCATTTTGTGGACCATTTTGCCTCCTTCCTCTTATCGCACGCACACTATATCACGTTTAACGTGCGCACTGTCTGAGTTCAACAGAGGAGGCGAAGAGTCTGAATGACACAGACGATGGCGAGTGGTGATAGAATAAATAATAGCGTTAAGGACGGAAGGTTCGACGTGATGGGTCCACATGGGGTCGTGGGTCCCATGGGCCACCAAACAGATCATCGACGTCTGATTAAGGAACCAGTGATGAACGTATATGAAGCTGTGGGATCAAGAGCCACGTGGCTTTCCAGATTTGAGGTTTGGTGTTGTTGTTATAAAGATATCCGGTACAGCTGAAAGACAGACATGTGATGCTGTAACTTAGAAGTAAGGCCGTTGATTTTTTATTCAAAATTTTGTTCGTTGCCATCATTTTCTGTTATTATTTTGGGGCCGGACGTTAGTTAGATGTGATTATGAACTTTTTAAAAAATATATTTTAATAATAAAAAAAAGGCCTAACAATGTATTACTATCCAAAATTTCATTTAATGATAATTATCACTAATCAAAATTTTAAAAGTCAAATATTCATTCATTGATTAAAATTAAAGGTTATTTTTATCTTTTTGAATTAAAATTAAAAATAATTTTATAAAAATATTAAAATTTAAATTTAAAATAAAATAATTTTAAAATAATAATAAAAAATTAAATAAATATTTAAAAAACAATCACTTTAAAATGCAGTCACCGCTACAAACAACGTCGTCCGCGATGGTTGATGTCTTTAATCTCACCAGGTGGTCGGAAACGACTATCTAATTCTATTGACAGCTGGATCTAGTTATCACAGTGACAAATCTGACTGTCACGATGATGGAGACAACCAAATCTGATTGTCTTTGTCATATCTCTCATCGTGGTAGTTTGATTTTGACACTTGGTGAGGTTAAAAGCGGTCTCGGTGGTTTCTTTTTAAATATTTTTTTAATTTTTTTATTATTTTAATATTATTTTGTTTTAAATTTATTTATATTAAATTTTATCTTAATATTAATATTATTAAATTTTAAAAAGAGTATTTTGGTCTTCTAAAAATAAAAGAGTGGATATTTGACTTTTAAAACTTTTACAAATGACAATTTATCATTAAACAAAACCCTAAATGACAATATATTGTTCGACTTAAAAGAAATAGAAAACAAAAAGGAAAGCGGTCGGATGCTTCGACTCCACCATAAATTTTACTGTATAATTCATTAATGTTAAAATATTTTTTAGTAATTTAAAATTAGAAAACTCTTTTTTATAATTTTATAATCAATCAATTAACTAATTTCTACTTTCACTAATTCATATTTGAGTTTGATTCGATATTTTAATTAAACTAAAATTAATCAAAATGACATCATATTAATATGTATTAATCAAAATATTATTATCTTAATCAATTTAAATCAAACTCTTTTAAACTCATAAGATTGTTAAAATCAAATACTCTCAAACTTAAATTTGATAGAATAAACTTTTAAATTTGAATAGGATCTCATCAAGCTGAGTTTATTTTGAATCGATAAATAAATTCGAGTCAATTTAAATTAGCAATCAAACTCGAGGAAATTCAAATTGAATCCCTCCCTAGAAAGAACTTTAACATTTTCTCCGACCCCAAAGAGCAACATGCATAGAATGGAAGCCCACCAAGGGTTAAAAGAATTAATGAATAACAAAAGGAAGAAGCAAAAAAATGGAGGGGCGACATTGCAGCAAATAGAAGCTAAGATGATTTGGCGTTGTTGGGGTGGATGATTGATCGTGAATAATGATGAAGTGGACCCTGAGCTTCCATGTGGAGTATATCATTATGGCAATTGGCAAGTTTGATTTATACGTTAGGTTAAGAGGGCTAATTTCTAATGAGCCAAATTTAGTTGGTGGGTTGGAGCACCGTCGCAAAGTGGGCCTACTTCGCTGTCTGTCACGCCGTGATAGGTGGTGCCTTCAACCCAAAATTTTCGCCGCTACTGTAATTTCCCCTCAGCTGTCGACAACGAACAGAGCACCCAATTCAGTAAACTATTATCAAATATTTTTCTTGTTGGAGAATTTGAGAAAGAATTTAAGAATCAGATATTTGTTATTATTCCCACTTTCGAAGTTCCGGTCTAATTCATCCCAGAAAAACCTCATCTCTTTAGATCTCACACAGGATTTCTCTCTCCGTCACATGGGCCATCTCTTAGGAACGTGTAGATACAGTTTTACGTATTGTAATGAGTTAAAAGGGAAAAAAGAAATCAAACTTGCAATGAGTAAAAGCTATTATTGTTGCAGCAAAAGCTTGTATTGACAGATGGGAAAGTGAGTATTCATGTCGCTGGGCAAAATCGATTTGGTTTAGAATTAGGGAAATGCAAAATGCCGAGGATTAGGCCACCTTTCCTTGGCTTATAAACCAAGAGAGGAACTTGTTTTAACCTGTTCAATGATTACTGGGCCTCCTGTTGTCAGAACAAAAGTCATTTCTTGAAGAACACTTGACCCCTCTCTCTCCTTCACTCAAATATTAAAGAAATCGAACTCACTTAAATATTTCACATGAGAAAAGTTAGATTTTTTTCCTGTAATGTTTTTCCATGGAAGACAGCTCAGAGAGAAATGAATGAAACGGTAACGGGGACTGAATTGCAGATGGGTCATATTTTGTTTAAACATCATAGTCCATAAGAATAATAATAGCCATTATCTCTCTCTTTTCATCTGGAATGATGCTAACTTCTGAGCCTCCTGTTGTTTCCTTGTCAGTGTCTTTCCACATCTCAAATTGACCTCTTCAATTCATCCCGTTAATTCAGCTTGATTTTACAGATCTCTTCAACTCAGCATCCACCTGTATAGTCAGCTCCATTAATTGCCTCCACCAGCTCTAACACTTCAAACCCTTTCTAAGGCAAGTTTCAAGCATGGTGCAGAGTGGCTTGACTGCCAAGTGACTGAACTCCATATTCAAGGCATGTAAGTTCGAGCCCTTGTAACATCAAATCAAAATCCAACTCAAATAAATTTACCAAATTTAAATTGAATTGAATAACTAAATTAGTTCAATTAAAGTCCAACCCTAACTCTAATCATGCATAAATTGTCTTCAAACTATATTTACTTTAAAAAGAGTATTAAAGTAATAATTGTGATTTATGCAACTAAATAATGTACGTGCAGGTGTAATGTCACCTCAACAACAAAAAATGATAAAAAGGAAAAAGCAAATCACATGGATCCAAAGATTTTATGATTTTGTTAATACGTACTAAGAATCAAGTGATAATGATTTCTTATTTTCCATCTTCCTGTTAACTGTAATTAAAGAATTTCTGCCTTTGCATTGGTCTTTTTCACCCATAATATTACAATTCAAAGTAAATTACTGTAACATAAATAATAATATAAATTTCATATAAATGGAATTATACGAGATTTGGTTATCGCTACATAAATTGATTAAGATTTGAAGCCATTATTTTAACGATTTTAATACGTGATGAAATCAGTAGCCCTAAAATAGTTAAAAACAATTTAATTTTAAATTTAATTCGAATTGAAATATTCTAATGACTTGAAGGGCATTCTTCATTGAAATTCTTCATTTTTTTTTTTCTGTGATTTTGATGACTCGATGTGTTTTTTAGATTTAGTGTTTATCACTCAATCTAATTTAAACTCTAAGGTCAAACTCTCCAAATTTTGGTTAGCCCTTGCTTGGACTTAATTGGATTGGAATCCAGCACAGAACATAACTCGAAAGCAAATCCACTTAGAGTTGAAAGAAGTTGGGCCTGTACCATAATGTGGATGCACTTTTTGGGCTTACATAACGGAAGCTTACAGTTTCAACTGGAATAACAAAAAAAGCCCATAAAATAGGTGGGCCGTTGCTTCCCTGCAGATCCAACAGTTTAAAATAGCCCTAACTATTTTATAATTAGATTGAGGCCGAACAACATTGTGCCACCAATATTTTGTTTAACGAGAAAATTATTACTTATACAAATTTTAAAAGTTAAATTAAAATACTTTTTATAAAATTTAATAATACTTATATTATAATAAAATTTAATATAAATTATATTAAAAGCAAATTTAAAATAAAATAATAATAAATTTTTTTAAAATAAATTAAATAATTAAAAAGCAGGAGACGATGGCCGACATAATCTTTATCAGGTCGCTAAAAATAATCACTTAATTCTATTGACGGTTGAATCTAGTTATCCTACGAAAAATCTGATGGAGGTGGCCAATTTTTTAATTATTTATTTTATTTTTTAAAGTTTTATTAATTTATTAAAATTTTATTTTTATTTTATTTTAAATTTAAATTTTAGTATTTTTATAAAATTTATTTTTAATTTTAATTCTAAAAATCAAAAATACATTTTTAATTTTAGTCAAAGAGTGAATATTTAACTTTTAAAACTTTTATATATGACAATTGTTATAAGCGAAACCTTGGGTGGCAATATGTTATTTAGCCTTAAAGTGATTTCAAATTAAATCTTATAAATGTCTGATATGAATAGAAATTAACCCTAAAATCAAGCAAACGAACGTGTTGATATTTCTAAAATTACCAAAGTTCGTAAAAATAATAAAATCCTTCCACACGCCCATTTCCTCACAAAATTCGTCCGTCCTCGTCCCGGCCTGGTCTCGCGAAATTGGTCACCCTCAGCTTCAGTTCTCCGATGCTTTTGCATTAAATACATTTTGACATTCATCACCATACCAAGCTTAATTTCCCGGCCCTTGCCGACGCTACTTGGTTTTCCCAATCTTGATCATTTGTATATAATTTTGGACTGCTCAACTTGTCTACAAGTCCAATCTTTCTACTTTGAATATATACATGGATTTGAATTAAGAGAAACTTGCATAAATGCGAATTCTAACTTGAGATTAAGTTTGACTTATTCAATATACGATGAATTCGTTAAAATCATACTAAAATTATATAAAGGTACGATTGTAGTAATTATTTTAGGACAACTTAGGTCTAGATCCTCCAAATTAAATTGGGAGCAGTAAATGGGAAGGACCATGACAACCAGCTTGCTATAAATTTGGGATGAGTCCGAGGGCAATGGGCAAACGAGAAATGCTGGTGAGTGTGACAGAAACAATGCAATAACAACTTTCAATGAAAAATGGTCCTCGTGGGTTAGGTTACCGACAATTCGAATTGAGATTTGAATTGGGTTTTATTCGGATTTAATTTTTTATTTAAATTTGATTTGTTTAATCGGAATTCGCATGTGTGAGGTTATTTAAAATATTAACCTAATTAATTATGTAAAAGAGTTGGTTATGTGGATGATTATTTATGTTAAAAATTATTTTTGACGATGGGATGGGAGCCTCTGAGGTCCTTGGTGAGAAATATATATTGGAGGTTCTTAAAAAAAAGAGCGGAGTTGAGAAGCTGAAACAGTTACACTGAAAAGGGCCATGGCCAAAAGGGCTTGTGAAAACTGCTGAAATTGTGTGTCAATTTGGCCTTAAATGCAGGGCTTTTGTTGGGGAGGTTGTCCCATCAGAGTAACAAAGCAGGTAAATATATATATATATATTTGTAGGATCAAACGAGTAATTACGATAGATATTAAAAAAATTAAAAAAAATCAAATATTTATTTATTGATTTAGGATAATTATTAAATTCAATTTGTCAAAGTAATATTTTTATTTGTTTGAATTAAAAATTTTATAAATAATTAAATTAAAATTATAAAATTATAAAAAATTTTAAAAATAAAATTTTTTTAAATGTTTACCATTAACAATAATAGTAGTTGTTGAAAACTTAATCAAGTGATCGAAAATGATCATCTAGTTAGATTAACGACCAAATCTGACTGTTTCGATGGCAAATAATACTATATCTGGTGAAGGCAACTAAATTGAAAATGGTTAGAATTGGTTAGTCTGTATGAAACTGATTGTTTCGGTCAACTTCGATAGTAGAAGTGATCAGATCCGATCGTTAATCCAACCAAATGACCATTTTCTTACACCTAGTTTAGTCTTCTTTTTAAAATTTGTATATATTTTTTAATTTTGTTAATATTATTAATTTAATAATTTTTTATATTAAAATTTATTTTAATATTAATATTATTTAATTTCTATGAAGTGTATTTTGGTTATTTATTATAAAAAATTTAAAAAATTAAAAGGAAAATGAGTATTTAGTTTTTTTAAACTTTTCGAATGAGACTTTGTCATTTAAGAAAATCTTAGGTAAACATTAGTAGTTTGGCCTATTTACAGTGGTACTTTGTATGAATTATATTTAACGATCGTTATTGTTTTAATATTATTTTATAATCTCGAATTAATAAAAATTCAAAATAAGCTTTTTAAATATCTGATTTATGTAATAGTTCATTTATTTTTATTTTTTTCATATTGACAGAAATATAGATAATACTTTTAATGATGTATAATCATGTTTAAAGGTAAATTATAATTTTTTTAAATATAAAAGTTGTTAATAAAATTTTAGAGTTTTTAAGAATTCAAACAAGTTTAAGCTGCTTTTGAATTTTTTTAAATTTTAAAATACCCTTTAATAGTTTAAAAAATGACATTACACTCAAATAATTGAATAGAAAGAAATAAATTAAATATGTAAATATTATATTATAAACTATTAAAATCCTAATAGTATTTTTTAAATATAAAAGGTAAATATAATAGTTTACAAAGAAACAATACTGTAACTAAGTTCTTCCAAAAATTTTTAAAGGTTGTTTTTGTGAGTGTTTATTCTTTTTAAAAAGTTAAATTTTATATCTAAAATTTTTGAATCTGATATGTAAATAAATTAGTTTTTTATTTTTTAAAAATTAATAAATAATAAAAATTATTATTTTATTTTTATATTATTAATTTTTTAAAAATATAATGTAATTTTAAATAAAAAATTGTTATTTATGTTAAATGAGAGTCAAAAAAATTTTTAGGCCAATCCCAAGTGGGAAAATATAATTTACTCTGCCACATATGAGCACACAGTTTTTTGGCCCAAAAAAGGGGCTCATCAATGGAGATTTTGACCCTTCAGTCAGTCTTCCCAACCCCCCAACCTTATAAATGAAGTAAAAATACAACCCATAACCCAGCCCAAGCGGGTTAAAGCAGTGGAAGAGAAAGCCAGACGCTGTCTGCAAAAGCAGGTAAAAAGTAGTATATCTCATAACAAAATAAATTAAAGAACAAAGAGAAAAATGAAGAAAGAAATCACATTCACGTGGAGTTAACAAGGACTTTTATACCGTGCCTTGCTGTAATGATATATTTCACACAAAAGCTTTCTCTACAAACGATGCACTTTGGTTTCTGCAGATGGGTTTAATTCAGGTCTGGTCAGGCAGGGATCTTCCTTAATGTTATTTATCAATAAATTCTTTCAATGGACAGTATTTCCAGATCTTAATCCCCCTTGCGAAAAGGGCAAAGTTGTGAAAAAGGTCGGTCCCAAACCCACAGGGATCTCTCTTCAAACGCCCACCAACCTTAGATTCTGGCAAGCACCATATTAAATTCTGTTTACATAAATATGATACATAACATCAGCATTCAAAAAGATGACAATCCACATTTGACCCACCTAGAAGATATTTATGAATAATAAAGTGAAACCAAGTTCATGTCAAGGTGTAAGGAAAAAATGCTGATCACTATATTCATTTCAATATCACTGATGGAACCATGTCACTTGTTTACATCTTTTGACAGCAGAGAAGCGAACAAACATCAATCAAGAAAAGATACCTAGTCTTTCCCAAACCCAAAATCAGCTATATCAATCAAACAACCACTACCAGGGAAACGGACCCATAAAAAGTTTAAAGAGGAATTAACAAACTAGACAAATTTTGTAGACTTCAAATCATGCCAGCCAGTAACAGATGTTTTCTTTCCACTGCCACTGCTGTATTGATTAAGCAAGAGAACTAGTAGAACAAAGAAAGGTCAATGGCTCTGCTATACCACAGTTTTACCACCCTTCCTTTAAGCATAGAAGGTAAACTAAAAATTAACCTCCATTTGCTCTATCCCTAAGTGGAAAATTGAGCTCCAACTCCATAGTCGGATTCTGCATTAAGAGTATAGAAATTCATCCAGGCCCCAAGAGAACCTGTGAATTATAGTTACACTCTATTTACAGATTAACAGAGGCATATTCAAAAATTCAAAAATCTGACTTAACTTCTACTATGTAACTCCCAGTTGGTTAGTACATTACCAGCTACCAATATAAACAATTGCCCTGATTTGATCATCCTACCATTTGTTATACTTTCATCTTCCATATCATGTTATCAGTGCTACCATCATGAGCTCTCTCAAGTGCAGCAACTTTAGCTCGATGCGCTGCTAATGTAGTTGCACCCTTTCCTCTATCATCCTGAGGCAGCTCACAGGCTTCACCGATGGAACACGACCTTAAGTCAGCTGGAGGAATAAAACAATCTAAAGAGAGACCTGGAACATTGAATGCAACCTCTTCTATAGTCCATGCTTCTTCCATCTTAGTTTTAGTATGGCTCATTGCTATCTCTCCAAATCTAAAAAGTGTCACTACAGAATGACCAGAATGTGCAATCATAATCCCTTCAACTGGTCTGTAATCATCAAGGAATGAATTGATTGTTGTCTCCCAGTAAACTGCATCACCATTGGATTGGATGCGGGTCAGATGGGAATCCTCCATGTGAACAAGAAGTCCAGTCTTTTGACTGAAGTAGCCAAACAACACATGTCGAATGATCTCTGCAGGACCTTCACTCCTGGCCTTCAGAATCTGAGGATCTGCACAGAGCTTGAGAATGAAGCAATCCTCACCATTAATCCTCTTCTCTCCAATACACTTAGCATCAGCAAACATACTAGCTGTTGTTCTCGGATCAAGACCCTGAAACAGATCAACCAAATAATCAAATGGATAACGTAGCCTACCTGAACAACTCAAATCTTGAAAATCAAGAGACAAAATTTCACCTGAAGTGCACGTCTCAAGGGTCTAACAGGCCCTTTGGCAGTGTGAGCACCAAGCCAAGGAGTGTGCCTCCACACAAGCTTGCCATTGCAACCAGCGTGGACTTTACTACCTCCGACAGCAAGTTCAACGTACCACATGTCTGGATTCATCTGCCAGAGCACAAATCCACCAGACTCCGTACATCTAGAGATGTTCCAATTCTTAACCGTCCTAGTAGCAGTTTCAAACTCTGAAGCTACCATTCTAACCTTCCCCATTGCATATGCATTTCGAATTGAGTTTTGTAACTTCTGCCCACCAGAAGCCGCCGTGTACTGCTGCAATATGTACTGAGCTGAAGAAGTTTCCTGATGTACCACCATAAACACAAAGTCATCAAGTGGCCATAGGTAAATTTGGAGTAGAGTTCACTAAATTACAAAGTGAATAAACTTAGAAAAAATAGCTCAATTCACATGCAAATTCCCGTTTTCTTCTAGCTATCAGCAGCCTATCGCTTGTCTTGTCCTTAAAGCACATAAAGGAATTTCACTTTATTTAAAACCCGACAAAACCATAAAGTTTATTCGGTTGGAATTTTCTTCTATTTTTCTGACAAACCAAACAGCAAAACAGAAATTTTAACAACAAAAACGACTCCATAGATCAATATATATAAGTATACATAATTTGCATTGCAAAATAAAGAACAATTTATACTAAAATAACTGAAACTGATTATTAAAAAATGAAACAAAAAACAAATAGAGAAAGGAGCTAACAATGGGAGTGTCTTTGATGCTCAAGTGAGGTAAAGGGTCATTGTTGCTAACGTGCACCGGGGCTAACGGTGCGCCCATTACACCAAGCAACAGCCTCAGATCAGACCTCTTATAAGCTGCCGCAGTCAAAGAAGAAGTCCTCGAAAATTGTCCCTTGACCCACTGTCCCAAACCCGACCCGACCCGCTTCGAATCCTCTGCTTCCCCTCCAGGATCCGGGCCTTCCATTAACGGCGCCAGAGCCTCCCCCACCACGGGCCTAAGACTCCCAGACCTCAAAATCGACTGCTCCAGACTCGCTGCGTAATGGTTAGACGAACTCTGGTGCTTCCTCCTCCGGAGCAACATCGAAATGGGCGACATGGCTCTGGCCGGGCTGGCGGAACGCGAACGAGATCGAGATGGCGAAAGCCCACGAACAACCTCATCTTTGAGAGCCGAAAAGAAGCCCTGTTTCTTCTCCATGTGATTCTTTTTCTTTTAAGTTGAAGAGTGAATCAAAGAAGAACGGGTGATTGATATTTGAATGTGAAAAGGGTTTGAGTTTTGTTTAGGTTTCAGCTTAAGTTGTCCAAGCAGAGTAAGAGAGGCATGAAGAGAGTCTGTGGAGTGTGAGTGTTTGTCTACAAAGAACAGAAAAGAAAAGAAAAGAAAAGAAAAGAAGAGAAAAATTTTAAGATAGTGGGAGAGAGTGTGGGGACTGGGGAGAGATAAAACGAAGTACGTAAAAAATACGGTGTCGTCTTGAATGCATTTAAATTTCAGGTTTTACGTTACTTGAGGGAAATATTTCTGAATCTATGTCGCTACAGAGAAAAAAGCTGAACGTTGCGCTTCAATTGGGCTTTTCTCGCACGTGATAGCAAGACAGCTTTCACACGTGATTACTGAATGTCCACCACTGCCCACCAATCGCGTGGACCAAATCGCCTACAAAAATATCAAATCATTCTAAAAAGTTAGCTGCATCAGTTCGATTGACTCTGGTTTGATTACACTCTCAATTAGGGCTTAGTTGAAGTATAACTGAATTTGAATTCAGTCCCTTTTATGTAAAATTGAATTCAAATTTAAATTTAATTTAATTTAATTTAATTATATCTTTATCCTAATCAATAAATATTCATGGATATTATATAAAAGTTAAATAAAGAGTATACAGAATTATAAACTCGAAAACCTCTCCTCCTCGAGCAATTAAAATAGTAAAAATCTAATATTAATTTATCGATTTTAACTTTTAACACTAATATAATTTTTCGTAATAATTTATTATTTGAAATCTACAAATTTGGTTTAGTTCTAGAATTAAGTCACACTCATAACTTTTTTTTTTTTTTTTTGGGGTTAAGAAAGAAATTTATCTGAATTAATGTTTTTAACATTGTTCGGTTCATACATTTTTAATTTATACAAGTTTTTTAATCTTTTTTATTATATTTAAATGTATAATTTATCGGTTTTTAAGGTCATTAATCATATTTAAACTAAAAAAAACTCTTAAATCAAAGTTTTATTTTTGTATAAATATAAGAGGATTCGACCCATAATACACTTTTTGGTTATTACTCAAACCGTCATAAGATTCAAATTGAATTAAGCAAACTTAATTAGTTATTAATAAGCTTGATTTGAGTCTATCCTGGATAACATTATTATAATCTATTTTTGAAATGAAGATGATATTGGAAATTGAAGGTGAAAAAAGGATGTGAAAGGCTTTTTTACTTGATTGAATAAATACATAGAGCTAGTTTCCCACTATAATCACCATGTCTTAATGCTAGCAAATTAGCAATAACTTTTTACTATAAAATCACCTTCTTAATAGCCAGGTAATTAAATAATTTAGAAAATCAATATTAAATTTGTAACCCCCAGGCTGGTTAGAGGAACATTTTATTTGAATTTAATTAAAAAAATTAGAATCACTTAATTTTAAAAAATTGTATTTAAATTATATCTTATATAATTATTAATTATTTTCATCTTCAAAATCTTAAACTAAGACTAAGATTTAAAAGCTTAAGTGTATGATTTAAAATTTTAGAAACTTTATTGATATTTTATTTAAACTGAATTTAGAACTAATGAGCTTATCGAATCAATCAATATCAAACTTATTTAGGTATAGAAGTGTCAAATGAAATGAGTCAACCCATAGCAGTATATAACACGAAAAGTTTCTATGTTAAAAAAAATAAACCTTAAAATTAGGTTTAAGGGTTAACCCAACTCAGCCTATTATAGTATTTTTTTTATTTTAAATTTTAAAAATATATATTATTATATAAACAATAATGACTCGCTTAATTAAAGAATTACAATAATGCAATTCAAGGGGCCAGAGTTATGTTTTGGATCATTTAATTAACTGTAAACAATCCTCGAGATCAAAGTCACTTAACGAGCAACATATCAACTTAAATTTGAGACATGATTGAAAGTTGGTTTAAATTCAATTTAAAAAATTAAAATTTAATTTTAATATTTTTAATATAAATATAATATTTAAAATTTTTAATAGTTTATTAATATTTTCTTAAATTAAACTATAGACTTGCACACTTATCAAATCGAATACTCTCAAATTCAAATTCAAATCGAAATAAAAACCATAACAACTTGGCGTCTATCTCAACATCTTTGAGCTTGGAGGGACTGTGTTGGCACGTATTATTTTTGATTGCTTTAATCTAATTTAATTTGGACTCTGTTTTCCTCTGGCTTTTTCATTTTGTCCCGATGACCACCATCATCATCATGGAACCAAAAAAAGTCTTGAACCAAGCTGTTGATAATTACCCAAGTACCTTCAGACCTTTATTTTGGTGGCCCTATGACTTTTTGACCCCCAATTTCTCTCTTCTTTATTTCATAAAGTCAGATCCCTTCTTCTTCACCCAAAATCAATCTGTTTTTTTTTTTCACCTTGTGTTAGAGGAATGCAGCCCTCACAAGGGCTTCAAAATTGATTCAACATCTTTAAGTGGACACAAGATCTAAAACCGGTGAGGCATTTAAGACTGAGGAGGACAGGGGCAGTAGACAAAATCGTTGTTCCTTATAGACAAAGGCATCTCACCCATCTTTATTTTATTAATTATGGCCTCATTTTAAAGCTTAAAAAAGATGGACTAAATCTAAATGACACATAATCTTGCATAACTTTTTGAAGATATTATTATATGTGAACATGTTCAATTATTTTCTTTTATTTATTATTTTTTTTTATGGGCCAGCTTTATGACTTATTGTGATGCAATGTCTAACAAAATGGGGAGCTTCAATATTTAATAAAGATTAAAGCAATACTGTCAGGTCAGGCAGTCACCATCTTTTATTTGGTAATGAGTTTAGCTTTATGCTTTCTTTTCAAAAGAGAAGAACAAGTTGAAGCTAGCTATATATAATCTAGAATATGAAGACTAAAGAGCAGGGAAATATATATTAATATCTACAAGGAGATTCACGTTTAATTTAAATGAGTTGAGTTTGAATTCATCTTTTGAGTCGAGATTAAAGTATCCTTATTCGGACAATTTTCACGTTTGAATGATCCGGGTTTGTTGAGAAGATTTGGGCCAGACAAAAGAGGCTCGGGCTCAATCAGAAAATTTATTAAGGTGGGCCTGTGGAAGGAAAGCAAAGCCTAGTCCAACAGGACTATAAAATTCACCACCCACCGCTCTTCCCTTCACAGTTCACAGCTCTCTTTCCGCCATCATATAAATTGTTTTTCAAGCTCAATTCAACTCGAATAAGTTGAAATTAAAATGGTATGAAAGGAGTTTCACTCAAACTAAGTTAATTTTGAATTATTTCAAATTCAAATTTGATCCAATTCAATTTAAATAAAAAGCCAAAGGCCATATTTTTACAAATTTTCATATTTTTATTTTTAAGAACTCAAATACATATTTATTGATTAAAATTAATAGTTAAATTTAATAGTTAATAATTAAATTTTAATGATTAAAATGATATTTTTATCATTTTAATAAAATTATAAAGAATAACAAAAATATAAAATATTATTTAAATATAAAAAATATAATTTTTTAAAAAATATTAAAAATTTAAAAGGATTTAAAGTAACCACCACCAACTATAGAATCAAATGGTCGAAAAAGACTATATTTGACCATCATATTTTACAGAGTATTCATATCAACTATTTTTTATTTTGAAATAGACAATCAGATCTAATTATTTTCATTAATAAATGCGGTTAGAAATGATTGATCTTGATCCTACTGACGTTTCTAGTCATGATGTCAAAATAGGTCATCCCTAGAACTAAATAACTATTTTTGGCTATTTAATTTTATTATTGATGTTCACTATCATTAACGATGATTGTCTTTTTAATTTTTTAAAATTTAAATATTATTTTATAATTTATTATAAATATTATTTTAAAATAAATATTGTTTAATAATTTTATTAAAAATAATAATAAATTTAAATAAAATTTTAACTAAAAAGTAAATCTTTGATTTTTTTAAAATTAAAGGATAAAAAGAGAAAAAAAAAAAATTTAAAATGTTCGTATTGAATACAGCCCAGGACCGTAATACCTTATTTGGACACCCCCGTTCGTTTCAAAATGCGTCGGTATAGGCCTAGCCCAAGCCTTACTGCCGCCTACACTTTCATGAAGCGAAGCGACAGCGTTTTATTCAAATTTTCAGTTTTGGCGTCCCTCTCCGTCTCTTCTCTCGTGTTCGTTTTCATTTGCAGAAGAGATCCAACTTCTCCGCATTGAACAAAAATGGATAATTCTAAAGTTCAAGAAGTATATATATATTTTAAAATTTTTCGTCAATTTATAATTTTTATTCCCATAAATGTAATTATATATTTAATTTAATTTATATTTTCAGATTATTGAAAAGCAAGTGCTCACAGTAGCCAAAGCTGTGGAGGACAAGCTAGATGAAGAAATCACCACCCTTGATCGGCTCGATTTGGACGATATCGAAGCTCTGAGAGAGCGGCGGCTGCAGCAGATGAAGAAAATGGCGGAGAAGCGCAACCGTTGGATCTCTCTGGGACACGGCGAGTACTCGGAGATTCCCGTCGAGAAAGACTTCTTTTCAGTTGTAAAGGCCAGTGACCGCGTCGTTTGTCACTTCTATCGCGACAATTGGCCTTGTAAGGTGAGCCTTGCTTGCAATTTGTTACGATCTAATTAAGGGTAGAGTCAAAAGGATGGCACGACATTTGAATTTAGTTTTGATTTTTTTTAAAAAAAAATTTGCAGGTGATGGATAAGCATTTGAGTATATTGTCGAAGAAACATATAGAGACGCGTTTTGTGAAAATACATGCTGAGAAAAGTCCTTTTCTGGCTGAGAGGCTTAAGATTGTTGTTCTTCCCACTCTTGCACTCATAAAAAACACTAAAGTGGATGATTATGTGGTAGGTTACTGGATCGATAGAAGTTTTGTTTGATGCAGCTGCTTTTTTTTTTATTATTATTTTTAGTAATAGTGTTGAAATAGGTGGGATTCGATGAGCTTGGTGGGACGGATGAGTTCAGCACGGAGGAACTGGAGGAAAGGTTGGCTAAGGCTCAAGTCATCTTTTTCGAGGGCGAATCCTCGACTCACTTATCCAAGTCTGGGGCTCAAACCAGGAGGAGTGTAAGGCAGAGCACCAACCGTAATTCATCGGATTCAGAATGAGGTTGCACTTTAAATTCTCTGAACGTATGGTAAAGAAAAAAGTTATTAGTTTTGATTTTGTTGAATTGAGTATTAGATGATAATTTAAAATGCATTTTTGTTGTCATTATAAGATTGTGGCATTAGCTCTTGTGTTTAGGTAATTGTATGAGCTTTTAATGAAGCTGAATCTCATATCAGCTAGTGCAATATCAGAATAGTGCTTGTGACTTCTTCAGTTGTGTTTTCTGCTTGTTCTATGTGCTTGGAAGACAGGCAGATTCGTTGGAGGTAGGCAAATGGTTATCTGAAGTATTCCCTTCCTTTTTTTTTTTTTTTTTTTCTTTTTTTGTAACTGAACTAATGTGTGGCACTTGAAATTGTTGAGACATCAGAATTGATTATCTTGGTTCTGAAAACCCTAAGACCATTACCATCAATAGTTTTCTCTGCCACCAGTTCAACATGTAGACATTGGGTTTATGTTTGCAGATTTGTTTGATTCATGATTCTTTATTTTGCATCTCCTGGTTCTGGATCAAAGTAAGACATCGGTGTTAACTTTTGCGTTTATTTTTTCCTTTCTCAAAATTAGACTTTGAATGAGTCTCTCTGGATTTGAATGAGTTAGAATATTTTGATTGTCAAGGCTAAGCATAGGTTTGGTTTTCTTCCTGGTTAAAATGACCATTTAGTAGTATCTATAGGAAAGAGGATTGAGATACATTATTTACCTTTTAGGAGAGAATCCCTAATGCTTAAGTTTCAATAGGCAACTTTCAGGCCTTGATTCACAGATTTTTATAATCTCAAAATTTAGTAAAGCTCTTAAATGGCCCGTTAGCAGAACTACAATAGTTATGACTAATGCAACACAAACTACATAGGAAAATTCCCTCACAAACTTTCTAAAAAATATAACAGACAACTAAGATGAGCACACAAACATACAACTCAATTGTTTTCTAGTCCACACAAGCACAAAAAGAAACACCATAGGAGAGATTTTCCTCCCATTTCTCAACACTCCCTAAAGAGACAACAAAAAAACTATGACCACGACAACAAGAATTATAGATTCTGAAACCCCTGACCAGGGCTATAAAGAACACCATTAGGTTCTAGTAGGAAGAAACTCTGCCTCTACAATTGGCGTTTCTTGTTTCCTCTGATTCCTTCCAGTACCTTTTTCCCATACATGTGGCTCTGTAGGAATGGAAAATTTCCTTGAACCTGACGATAAAGAACCTGCCCAAGTGGCCGTCCCTGTATTTTTTCAGATGAACAAAGAACATTTTATTAGACCTCCATCACTTGAAGCAAACCATAAGCCATACCATGTCACCATTTAGACTCTGTTGTTCCACTAGTTATCTTATGAGGTCAAATTAAGACTTTTTTAGACCTTGAATAGATGATCTCCGGAAGTTCATATAGCTGATTGTTCAACTCCACAGAGGTCCAAATGCTGATATGTAGTTTCTGAATTGAAATACAGAAGATGAATTTAACAACAGATAATGCAACAGCATGGTAGAGATAATCTTACCTTGCACCGCTCCCACATTGACTGAATAACAAAGTTTCCGAAATTGTTCAACATAAGAACCAAAATGTCTGGATGGTGAGCAATCTCGTTTACAATGACAGTCAGTTGTTCTTCTGTCGCAAATTTTAAACATTTCTCCACGACATTGCTTGCATACTTGCTGAGGGAAAGAGTGAAGTAGTTCCCAGCAAGCTGTAACATAATGTCTGCGTTAACTTGGGGTATGTCCATTTCCAGAATATACTGCACAACATAGTTCCTGAAAGAGGAGAGCATATACATACATATGTAAGGCAAAAAATCATGTTTTTCTTGAGAAAGAAAATGCCTGATAAATGTGATTGAAATTGAGATTGAGAATGGGGAATACCCATAAGGATGATCGGAGAGAGCAAGTGAATTTGTGACAATTTCAGATATCAGGCGCCGCTTGTGCTCTTCCTTTGCATGAACAATGCATTGTTGCAATACGCAGCACCCGCTTTTCTCTGTTGCTAATTCCACGCAACTTTCGACTATTTCTTCCACTAGCTCCTTCAAGACAACAGCCCCACGGAAAAATTATCAAATCGAATCCACAGAACGACATAAATTGTTAAGATTGCAGAAGATTGGAGAAGTTTATACTGTCCAATGTAGGATCTAAGTTTCATACCTTGGATTTGAGATTATAAGACACAAATCAATAATAGCTGAGAACGAGGAGATGCATAATGTGTTATTACCTTGGTATATTCATTGGAAAACTTGTGGAAGCATCGTTGAATCACATGTTGGCCATTGGAGCTCTTGCACAAATCGACGGCAATACTTTTCAGAGCCGATAGAAGAATAGATAATTGCTCGGCGGTTAAGGCTTGCATTTGGGGGATCTCACTAGGGTCCAGCAATTTCTGCATCACACGAGTCCTGAAACAAAGAACAAAAAAATTACATACAAAATTATGCGAACGAAATTAAAAAAAAAAAAACATCAGTTATACTTACCCATGCACATCATCGCAAATCCTAAAGAGCCTTTGTTCAGAAGACACAATGGACCGAATGAACTGGGTCATTTGCTGTTCATTTAAGACTACGATAAGTTTCTGAATAAGATAATTTGCGAACTGGTGCACCATCAGCTCAGGCAAATTGTCTTTCACTTCCATAAGAATGATTTCGATGTCCATTGGGTTTCTCTCGTCGACTTTCTTCTGCAAGAAACGGCATTCTTTTTGGTCTTTGGCCACCGAGCACACACGGCCTCTCAATTCCTCCAGTGAAGTGTAATTCGAATGCTGTCTTCCCGTCCTGGCCCTGCCCAAAGAAGATGAAGATGGGAAGTTGATTGCTGACTCGTTAATGGAACGTCCATACCCCAGGAGATCTGCTCTAAGTGATCTACTGCGAGTTGAACTAGGCCTGGCTAAATATTCTCGACTGAGCTCGTCGCTAAGTTGACTCCCACGCTGGAAGAAACTGTTAAAATGGGAACCGGAAGTCAATGTGGATGAATTGAATTGGTCTAGACCACCATGGACATTAAGATCCTGGTTCAAACTGGATAAAGCAAGGTTATATCTTGGATTATAAGCAGCCGCTTGTGGTCTCATTGTAGATTCAATTCTCAACCGTCTCATTCGATTCTCGATATCGTCAAACATCTGAGTTTGGAAAGGAGAAGACACTGTTGAATAGCCATTGTTAAAACTAAACGGAGTATCCATGAACAAACTATTATTACTATTATTACTGCTAAGGAACTGATGACCCAGAGGAGAAGATTGGCCATACAAATACTGACGAGAAGCAGTGGATTGGCCTTGGCCTTGGCCATACAAAACATTGTCAAAACCCGTAAACTGATCACCATACTGGCGCGAAGGAGTCTGGCCAATCAGAAAATTCGTATTACTGTGAGGATAACAAACATCAGCCCGCTGGTGGGTTTGCATTGTGACTCGGTTCAGGAGGTTAAGAATTTGACCAGGGTGGTGGTTTTGAGAATTCTGGTTTTGCGCCATTGCCGGAGTTACATGATGTAAAGGCGGCAAACCATAACTATACATCTGAGGAGGATATCCTTCACCTCTCTCTTCCATGATAAGTTCAAAAAGATTTGCAGAGGCCGACGGAGAACTGAGAAAGAGTTCCAAGTTTGGAAGAACAAGGGTGACTGGTTTTGTATGGTAGGGTTTTGAAGAGACGTATTGGAATTATAATTTTATTAGAGTTTGAGTTTGAGTTTGGAATGAGGGGAACAAGAGTTTCCGAGTCCAAACCCTTCTCTGGTATGGAATTATAATTATTATGATGATAATGAATACGGAGAAAATATAGGAAGAGAAGAAGAAGAAGAATCTTTTTTCAGCGAGATCTCAGTTTAGAGACAATTATCATATATTTCCGGAATATCCATGGATATTCAGCTTCCTTATATTTTTATAAGCTCAATAATTTATTCTATTTAATATTATATAAATTTATATTTTCTATTTTTGTGTTTTTTTTTTAATAAAAGATTTTACAAATAAGTTTGCAAATGGGGAACATGTAGTAGGATGACGAATTAGTTATTTTTCTTCTTAACTTTTCCTATTTCATTATATTTAGTATAATTAATTAGTTTAATAAAAAAACAATTAATTATACTAACACTTTATATTATTCAGAGAAAGAAAATTATTAAATTCATAAATTAATCGCATAATCATAAATAATAAAATTTTATTATATAATTTGATAAGTTTTTTTTACGTGAACTTTCAATTTTATCTATTATCATTTGACACTTGATTTAGTCAAATAATAATATAATATGATATATAATAGACCGCTTATTAATAAAATTCTTAAGTAATTAAGAAAAAGGTTTCTACCTATTAATATTTTATTTTGGATTTAAATATTATTTTTTTAAAAGTTTATAGGAAGTAAATGAATATTTAATTGAAATTATTTTTAAAAATTACATATTTATCTCTAATCTTTTTAAAATATTTTATCATTTTAATACATTATTAATTTATTATACTTTTTGGATATATAAAAATTAACTAAGAAATATTAAAATTAAAAAAGCAATTATAAAAGTGTTTTAAATTAAAATAAAAAACCTTTTGAAATTTTAACAACATTCCTTAAATTTTTAAAGATAATAATTGATCCTTGAATATATAATCATACATCATTATCACCCCTTATTTATTTGTTCAAATAAAATTTTTATTATTTTTAATTAAAATTAATATAAACTAAAATAAATAAAAATTTAAATGTAAAATATTGTTTAATTTGAAAGTATTTTTAGAATTTGTTAACAAATTTAATAAACATGTATGAATTTAATTTTTTCAAATTTGAAGAACAAAAATTTATCATTCCTTTGAGGCTTGAGTCAAAAATAGTCATTTGGCTTAATTTTATTTATATTATTAATATCATGCTATTGTCATCAGTACAATAGACTAATTGATCGAAACTCAAATTGGCTCCTTGACCGGTTTAAAGGCCCAATCAGAGTCTAAAAATATTGTTTTCAAGCTCTACTTCTATCACCAACTTGGATTGGAAATGCTCCATCATCAAGTTGATAAGATCCGATGCTTCAACCGGAGGGCAACCATTTTAAATGTCTTACCATTTATGATAGCATTTGAAGCACACTTTTCACAGTATTATCAATCTTTATATAAATTTAAAAAAAAAAGAAGGTAACCTCAAAATAAATCCCAAAAAATTCATCCCATAAGACACTGATGAAATTTTTTAAATAACCTTTTATTCTAGTTAAAGCTTTGGATCGAATTTAACTTTTCAAACCGAACATAAATTTAAACCTAAACTGAATTAGTTCGAATCTAATCCTATCTCAACCATCAACATTTCCCATTTTAAATCCTTTGATGGGTCTATGACTATTTATTTTTATTCGAATAATGCTATATAACCAATCCAAAAATGAGTGGACATAATTCACCCCTACATGACAGAAGTGGATTAGCCAATTCACAATCCCACCTGAAATTTGGATGGATCATAGATAAAACCTACTCTCTATACAGTCAGTTCACCTCAAACACGTCAAAGATAGACAGTGACAACCCTTTTTAGTAATTTTGATATTATTCCATCGACCCAAAAAAAAAAAAACTATCTGAAAATGAAAATTGAAAATTTTTTACGGCAATATATCCATAATTCAAATAAAGAAGATGTATCCTTTTAGGCATTAAGGAGCTCACCATCCGCGAAAGCTTAAGTGCCTTCAACTTGTATATCACCTTCAGCCTCTTTATGTTGGAAGACAAAGGCCGTATACACCAATCATCTTGTCTATGTACAGACGGAAGCATTTGTAGTAGACAGTATATCTCAAGCAACTCGTCCATCACCAGATACATTCTTTTCAGCATCACTTTGTCAATGAAAGAAGTTGCATCAGCTCCACCCGATACTCTAGACCTCGGAGATAGTGTCCTAAAAGCATGCACCTGACCAGAGAAAACGAGGGAGTGCGTCAAAAACTCAAAATCTTACTGGTCAAAAGCCTGTATGATCCATACTAAAGTACAGGGTAAAAAACATCAGAGGAAGACTGCCACAAAGTTTTTGTACGCACTCAGTACTATAGGAATGATCAGGACACGGAATTGCAGTTAGATGCCTCCAACAATCTCCTGTGCTCATAATCCCACAGTTTGGGCACTTGTACTATAGTCAAATCAGCATAAAATTCTTAAAAAATCTTCGAATAGATTTATAAAATGAACCTGATACTGGTGTAAAAAAGTACAATTTGTGCTTTCTACTCATAACTTTGAAGAAAAATAAACTTTCTGGATATCAGGAAGTCATCCATCCTGCACAAATAGCTTATGTAGAAAGTTCAACTGGCCAGTATTATGTCATTTCATTTATTTTTCAGAGTCCCCAAGACCAGAAAGAAATTTAAAAATTGTCATCCTGTAAATCAGGCTCAGACCAAATTTCCCAGGTGTGAAACCAAACATGCCTGACCGCAGTTTTTTTTAAATTAAAAAATGTAGCCTAAAGAGGAGAGAAAGAAGTTGGACTAACCAGAAAAGAAGACGAGCCAGATAGTCCCTTGTTAGCGAAACATGCGGCAGGAACTGAAGTGAAGTATTTCCCACAAGTTCAGCACAATCTTCACTCCCAATATTCACTGCTCCAGTTGTGGTGTTCTCCAATGAAGGAGGAACTTTAGAATGCATTTTAGGGGAAAGGGTTGCGAGGAGACCATGGACCACAGAGTGGATTGTCTTTTTCAATTCAGGGCTTTTAGGCTCCGATAGTTCAGCTACCTGTTCAAAATGCGATTGCATTAGATGTGGCAATAACAACCTGAATTTCGTTGCCCAAGAAACACCAACATGAAGATATAGAGAAATTTTAACAAATTACAGCAGGAAAGATTCTGTATGCAACATAAACATCTATAATCCAAAAGTTATAGAACAGAAAAAATAAAACTATATTGCATGGAAGAACAGGTAGAACATGCAGTAAATGTAATGTAGAATCATGATGCTATAACCTGATGCCTTGCACAAGCACGGCCAACAGTTAAACCAAAAGCCACACTTCATCCCTATACAACCATGGACATGAATTAGACTAAAATTTAGCAGCATTGAAAAGAAAAATCATTCTACAAGAGAGTTAATAATTGATATAAGCTGAAGAGGCAACAGAAGTTGCAAGGTACAACCATAGGCCAAAGAATATCTAGAGCACTAAATCTAGCAATAAAATTGTGATTACCATCTGAGTACCTGATATATATGAAGAAAAAAGTATCACATGACTAGTTTACACAAACAATGACAGTGACAATATGATAACAATAAGGTTGCATATACAAAACACATAGAAACAAACAGTCAACATGCTTATCAAAAATTTCCAGAAAATTGATAAGGCTCTGCGTGGAACTAGTATATGACCTAGTACCATCGCAATAATCACCAAGTAAATACTAAGGAATGCAAAAGCTGCACCTAATGATGACACATCACTTCTATTCACTAACCCAACGAAATATAAATCCAGATGAAAATTCCACAACTGGAAAGCATACAGAAAAAGATTTATTTTTTTATTATTTAATAAGCTCTGATTGATTTTGAGCATTAAGGAAAACCTTCTCAGGTTGTAAGGATCTTAAGTAGTCCAGCAAATCATTCTTTTCTTCTCCAACAAACTGTTGCATTTGAAGAGCAGCACTTTTCCTTTTAACTTCACAGAGTTCCTTCAATAAAGTAAACAAGAGAAATATGAGGCCACACGTCCTAAACAAATGAAAGAGCCCATCTAAGATAAGAAAAATTAAAAAAAACTACAGAAAATAGTGAAATGTCCACGATCTGACTTAAAAAGGAGTGGGAAACATGCAACATGCAGCAGTTGATGTACGTTTATAAACATCACAGCCTGTACTCCAAATCATATAGTTACAAATAAGTTGGACAGTTAATTTTTTCATTGCACAGAGCTCTAATATATTTAATTGCAAGAAGTAAAATTAGAAAATAATGAAAGACAAGACAGAGGGGTCTGTAGGCATTGGCCTCAGCATCTGTGAGCACAGGCAAGAGAAAGAGAGAGATAGTGAAACTCAAATCAGAAATGGCAAGTATCACAAGTACGGTCAAGCCTCCTTTGAATACAAACACAAATACGTATGCACTGAAAGACACATTCAAAACACTGACAAGAAAACTCCACATCAAGTTAGAGTGAGCTCAACAAATGACCACCCATTGAGCTCCATTCAACAAAGCTCTAAATGATCAATATATTCAAAAGTGGCCAATGCAAATATTTTTGTCCCATTAATATTATTACGAGACTCGTTGCAGATTTCTAGATGTTTTCTCATACTTGTAGCTCATCCCATGACTGCCAACAACTATATGTATATATGATGTTAGAAATCAAGTGAGGCGAAACGAATACCAATAACTGAAGTTTAGCTTGAAAAGCATCCCATTAAGGTCTACAAAAGATTATTTAAAGCTAGTCTATTTGTCACTTATGAGATTTAACAATTTTTTTTATAAAGGAACCATAATTTCTTCTGCTGAAGGGAGGTTCCCCAGAATGCAACACCTTTTTTGCTGAAGATAAACGAGACTGCAGATGATGAATATATTGTTGAACTTCAGGGGACAATTTGCCAAAGCCTTCATTACTAATATCCTCAGATGGGTCATCAATTGTTTTCCCATGTTTGGATGAGAAGTCATTTTTCCCAGATTGTTCATCCATTTTATCGCCACTGAGAAACATCCCTTGAATATCAAATTTGGAACTTCCTGGTGTCTGACTTTCATGGTTTACCTCATTTATATCAAGGTTTCTTTCAAGGCAAAGCCTATATTCAGCATTCTGCAATGTATACCTACAGTTCAAGATCAAAAAGAAATAAACCATTCTTAAGGCTAATAACCATCACTGATAATAAAAAGAGAAAGAAATAACCCTGAAAATCTCTTATGACACATAAAGTATGAAAATAACCAACGATTCTATTTCCAGTATAAATACATCTGAAGTAGGGGAACATGATTTGGTTAAAAAATATATATATATATATATGGATTCCCACTACCTCACAACTACCAAAATCCCAAATAGCACAAGAAATCAATTTTCCCAGAAAAAAACAAAGTGTCAAATACATAAAAGATTGCAAATGTAAGCAAGGATGAACATACCCAGTCATCATCGAAGAAACCAATAACTTAGAGAGGGGTTCCCACAAAGCATCAATAGAAACTTGAAACCTGTCTGATGGAAGTAAGCCTAGCATGCTTGAGATGGTCCTTTTCATTGCATCCAAGGTGGTGGGAGGAACATCTTTTTGGATAAGTGACACATCCAATGGTTCTATCTCTTGTATCATATCTGAGAAGACTAATTTCTAAAAGAACAGAAGTGCAATATCAAGTTTAAAATCAATACTGTATGAACGGCATGCTAAAGTTCAGCCATCTGACAATAATTGGAATAAAACAACCCATAGAAAACTTAAAAATTTTCCTAAGAACTTAGAGCATCATACATACTCATATAAAGAATGCAAAATGAATGTGGTATCACTCAGCTCTTATCCAGTAGTGGACCCCCTGATTCATATAACTATACCGATGGTTAAAAATACATTTCTCTCGTAAGAAAATCAAATGAGCTTTAGGCACAGTATTGATATACCGACTTACAGTTTTCTAAGCATACAGTTCTGGTGGATTTGTTGCAATAATTCTAGAGCTTGCATTTTCCAACAAATAGTGGATTCTTTCACCTATTCCCTACGCTAGATATACACCTTGCGGAGAAACTCATAATATTGTGAAAATGTTATGATAAAATTCTCCATATATCTTGCTGTTACTTGAGCACAATCCTTGGGCGTTTATAAATGTGGAGATATCAGCCTTAACATTCACTAATTTTGCACCAAAATTTTAGAAAAGTTGACTCCTAACTGATTCCTTGGTTTTGCGAGCTGCTTACCAGTTTGTAATCACAATTTATCTCAATGTTAACATTTGTGTTCAGTTCATCTCAGAACACGAAGGCTCACAAAAATTAATTACTGATACTTCATTACCTCCCAGCTCATTTGACACTTCATCTTTTCTACTAGCTAAGCCAACTGAAGAACCCAAAATTCAGAATAATTATCTTCTCTCTGTATCTTTCACCATAAACTGTCTAAAATTCAATATCTGAATTTTCAAATAGCAATTCAAACAATTCTAGAATTAGTGAATCAAATCAATTGAAACTCTTGCGAATCTAAACAAAAAAATATATAAATAAATGCATACATCTACTCAGCACCATAACTGTGCTATTGCAAGTGAATAGAAGCAAAATCAGGAATTACAAAACGCAACAAGCAATGAAAATTTTAACATTTACTCATTGAAAGTGAATAAAAAAAGGCTGGAACTAAAATTATTATTCTATCGAAGCTCTATTAAAGGATTGCTCACCAATTAACTCCGAAGAAATTTCAAAAAATCACACACACACGCACACACAAAAAAGGAACAAGGCCAAAAATGATAAGCAAAAGAAAGAAGACCTCAGAGGAACCAGCGGAGCTCGACGACGACGACGACGACGATGATGATGATGAAGAAACAAATAAGGTTCGGCGTTTTCCATAGTTATCCGAGACGGAAAGGAGACGAAGAGGATAAGAGAAAGGGAAGGAAGTGATAGGAAGTAAACGACGACGTTGAGAGGTAGAAGGAGAAGGAGAAATTACAGAGAGAAAAGAGAGAAACGTTGCCATACGAAATAACAACCACCAACTCGCTCTCGCTTGTGGCTTCCCTTCCTCGCTGTTCGAAATATTTGGCCGCTAGCAGAAGCTACAATGCAAGATTGAAATAAATAAAAATATAGCTGACGAGGCGTACTCTTGCTCTTTATCTTATTAATTAACTCTCCTAATTCTACGGTGGAGGCAACAAATTTGATTATCATTGCCAATTTTTTAACGTTCACATCTTATCATCCATCAAATCAGATTATCGTTTCAATGTTATTATATTAAATTAATGATGGTAATAGTTATTTTTTAAAATTTTAAAAAATTTTATTAGATTATTTAAATTTTTATAATTTTTTATTATTAATTTAATATTATTTTTTATTTTTATTATTTTTTAAATTTATATTTAAAAAAATAAAAATATTTTTTTGATCAGTTAAATTTAATGAATGATTTTAGTTAACAAATAAATATTTAATTTTTAAAAATTTTTAAATAAAAATTTATTATTTAAAAGCAGAGAATAACTGGATGGATTTAAATTGAAGTAACCTATTAAGGTAGCAATTGGATTCTTTATCAGGCATTGACTTTGCAATTCACACAACAAATTGCACCAACCTGTTACATGCAAAAACGATTAAAACATTTAAAAAATAATTTTAACACGTGCTATGATAAAAACAATTCAAAAAGAATATTTATTTTATTGATAATGCTGAATCCCCCTTTATGAAAATCGTGTTAAATAGTCAAACACGGCATTTATTTATTTATTATTTTTTCAATCAAATGGGTGCTACATATAATTAATAATAATGTCTTCTCTCGTTATTGTTCACCACTAACAATTTTTGTTTTCGCATATAATTTAGGATAGGGTTAAAGCCTTTTCGATTGATTTCTGGGCCAACATTATGAGCCATCAATGGCCCCGGCCCATCAATAGTGAAAAAGAGACCAAGATTTCTGAGGCAAAAAGTGTAACCATTCAATAAGAAATTGACTTCAAATTGGGCTGCCCGGTGCTGATTAAGCCCAATGATTTGGTCTGGAACAATTCTGAGCATTCAATGTGTCGCCCGGAAGAGCTCCCAGGAAGGCGAAACAGATTGTTTATGGGCGACAGTTGCCAATGCCAGAGGCCATAGCCCAGGAGATGTTATAGAGGATTTGTAAAATCCTGAGTTCGATAAAAAAAAAAAACAATAATAAGGCCAAAGAATTATTCCCAACCAAAGTTTTTTTAAATGATAAATTTCTATTTTAAAATTTTTAGAAAATTAATTAATTATTTATTTATTAATCAATTTTTTTCTAATTTTATTAATATTTTATGAAATAATTAAAATACTATTTGTTAAAAATAAATAACATTAATATTAAAATAAATTTTAAATAATAAATAATATTAATATAATTATAATAATAAATTTTAAAATTTTAAAAAATAAAAATTGTATAAAAAGTAATCAAATGGTCAAAAATAATTATCTGATTTAATTAACTATTAAATCTGATCGTATTCATTATAAAAAATAACAAAAAATATCGATTTTAAGCGTTTAATCGTTTATAATCGTTAATCAAATTAAGTAGTTATTTTTTATTATCTGATTAGGTTTTTAAAAGTTATTATTACCGTTTTTTAAAATTTTTTATTAATTTATATTATTATTATTATTATTTTAAAAATTTTGCAAAAAAAAAAGAAAGTAAAAGTTGAATTCTTTAAGATTCGATCGGCTCCCTATTTTCCCATTGTAAAATATAAGACAGAGAGACCAGAATAAATGTCCGTGAAGGGACCTTCTCTTGCTGAAACCACAATTAATTGGGACAGACATTCAAAGCGTCACATCTTTTGTTTTTTTTGATACAAGTATCACATCTTCTATTAAAGTCAAAAGCCAAAAAACGTATCGTCATCCAAGATTTTTTTTTAATGAACAAATCTCACCTATAAAAATTTAAAAAATTATTAACAATAATTAAAATAATATTTTTATCTATTTAAATAAAATTTTTAAAATATTAAAATATATATTTAAAAATAATAATAATAAAAATTTAATAAATTATTAATTTAATAAAAATTTATTATTAATTTAAATTTATTTTTAATATTATTTATATTAAATTTTATTTTAATATTAATATTATTGAATTTTATAAAAAATATTATAGTATTTTCATAAAAAATAATTGATATTTGATTTTTTAAACTTTAACGGGTGAAAATTTGTCGTTTAAGGAAACTTTGGGTGGGACTTTGTCGTTTGGCAAAACTCAAATATCCTAATAACATAAAGAAAAAGAAACTCCGTACTAAACCCAAATAAAAATAATACAAAAGGATTCTCTACTTCTCTGAATCCCATGCATTGACTTCCTCTGGTCGGTGCACTGAGTAATTATCATATGACCGTTTTCTCTCCGGGGTCCAATGCGGCAAAGCTGGGCTAAAATGCGCCGATCCTACTCTTGAATCCAGTAACTTCACGATGGGCATAAAGATAACACACCTTGGCACTTTGTACTGTTGATCGAGGCGCCCCTTGATATCGCGTAATCCATCAGCCCCTCCAACGTTCCGTTTCTCACTACGCGTGTCTACAGTGGCCCAATCGAGTTGTCGGCAACTCGTCCTTGTCGGTACACTGAGTTTAGTGACCCTTCCATTGCAAAACAACACTTCTTCAGTGCCTCTTTACCTGGAGAATTTTCAAAGTCTTTAACCAGTAACTCCCAGTAAATCACGTAGTGACCCGGGATTGTTTTGTGTCAGCGTAGCTGGTGTATTCCACTACGCTGGTGTTGAATTCCCGTAGGAGTTGAGAGGCGTTCTGCACGGCGGCTTGCAACTCTGCTTCGTTGGTTTTGTCTGAGTCAATGCTGAGTAAGACGTTCTTTCTCCTGACGAAATGGAACTGTGGGGCTGAATTGTGGAACCCGGTGACTCGGAGAATGTCACCGACTTGGTATCTGTACAAGCCTGCGTAAGTGGTGATAACAAGCTCGTACTGTTTCGCAACTTTAACATTCACAAGGTCAACGAGTTTTGGAGGTGGGTCACGCTTCAACCCGGCTGAACCAGGTTCGTGAGGCAAAAACTCGAAATAAGCCATGTTTGGCATGATAGTATAAGAAACTTCCGATGGCTTGCACATGGGGTTGAAGTTAAGCCCGAAGTAACGTTCAGATGAAGCCTACACCGTGCATGCTAAAGGCAAGCTGCCGCTGTAATAATCAAGGGTAGGAATGTATTGAACCATAGCTCCAGAGACAATCACGTCTAAATATTTAGTATTCGGCCAAATTCTGGTGATAATTCCCTCCCAATTTTCTTTCGAACATTCGTTTCTGATAAACTCCGCAAGCTCCTCGTCAGGCTTAAGAATTTTACGAATGCAATCTCTTATGGAAGGGTCTGTGATTTTTTGGTCAAGTGTGCCGGTTTCGATATCATTGGCAAGTGTTTTCCAGTGGAGCCGGAGGAATCTGATGGCTCTGAGCATGCCGGAGGCAAAGACTGCCCTGAGGCGGAGGACTTGTTGGCGCTCTGACAGGCTGCAGAGCATTTATGAGTACATGCTCTGGAAAGAGTCAGCACAAAGGAAGGTCTCGTTGGGGCTGGTGTAGACCATGTACGGATCATATGGTCTAGTCTTGAAATGGTCACTCCTGTAGTGGCTGGTGAGCACCGGCCGAGCCAAGAGGCCGCCTGGGGTTTTGGTTTCGGATTTCGCGAACAAGAAATACAGGCCTTTGCCTTTGTCCAATCCAGGCACAGAACTGTTGCGTAATAAACGCGGTCGTTATATAGCGAAAGACATGCAGATGATCAAGTTTGAAACATGAGTAAATATCAGAAAAAAAAAAACCCTAATTAAGAACATTCTCATTTTAGCCTCCCTGTATGATAACATTATCAAGTCTTTTTGCGACGAAAAAGGGACACCTCACATTTCAAAATTTGGGGTCTATATTTCAACCCGTAAAATAAAATTAAAGTAACAAAAATACAGTCAGTTAATCATATAATAATATATAGTTTTAATATATTTAAATAATTATCCCTTTCGTCTCCCACAAAAATTATTTGATTCCTGTGGAGAGATCAGGCCACCATCACCTTACATTCTTTCAATTGAAGTTGCAGTCTTCTCTCTATAATTTGTCCACAGGAAACGAACTCTATTTGTTAATAGAAAGTCAGAGAACTGCTAAGACCTGACACTTGTGACGCGAAATGACGGAGCAATGCTTCGCAGTAAGTATACAAAACCGTATGATACAAACAAAATTATTAACCGAAGTCAGCTGAGGTGAGTCCAAATTATGTCTAACTTTATGTCTCATGAATTTTATTTGTAAATAATTATGGCAGTGGCTTACAGGCTGTCGTGTCAACTTTCAACAATTTTGAACTTCTTTATCACCCAAGTTTGGCCTTAAGAAGCCCCCAAGCGGTGGATCATGGTAAAACATTTAGTTGTATTTCGAATTGATCCACAGTATAATCTGGTGCTTGGTTCTTTCTTTTTATGGGTCGGGTCAGGTTCTAAACATCGAAATAGTTGGGCTTAGACCCAATGACATTTTTCAGTCTCGTGATTTACAAATTAACTTCACTTCTCATAAAGACAACAAAAATTCTGTGTAAGAAGTAAATCACATATTAATCACCATCATTAACATAATTAACCAGCATTATTTGGTAATAATTACACAGATATAAGACACTTATAAAACAAATGAGTAACACGTGTCAACTGTCATTTCACTTTTTTTTTTTGAGTTTAGTTTAATTAAATTATTAGTTTTATAAATCAAAGAATCTTAAACCTTGAAGATTTTGATTATATTTGATTTTGGGGGGTCGAATCAATTAATATTGAGTTTAAACTCAATTTGATTAGGTATATGTCAAATTTAAATTAAAAGTTAAGATATAAAC
Source organism: Anacardium occidentale (assembly GCA_026122585.1). Lineage (NCBI taxonomy): Eukaryota > Viridiplantae > Streptophyta > Magnoliopsida > Sapindales > Anacardiaceae > Anacardium > Anacardium occidentale. The sequence continues at coordinate 685,511 of JAJEJH010000122.1, read as the reverse complement.
AACTCATTTAAAATAGACTCAAAAACTTATAATTACGTTTTATAATATATAATTTTATTAATTAGTGTTAAATTTAAATTTGATTCGATTAGATATACACTAATCTTAAGTAAGAGCTTGAGATAAAAAAAACTAATTTAAACAGTACAACAAAATTTATGATTATATCTTGCAAAATTAAGTTTTATAATTTATAATTTTATTAATTAGTGTTAAATTTAAGTTCGATTTGATTAGATAGACATTAATTTTGAGATAAAAAAACTAATTTAAACAATACAAAAAAATGTATGGTTATATCTTATACATATACCACTTGGCTCATTTTTTAATATTTAAAATGAAAATGTAAAATTTTAAGAAAGTAAACGTAAACTTTTAAAATTGTTGGGGCATATTAATATTATAGTCGAATTGAGTTACGAATTTGTGCTCAACTCAATTTGTTTGTAACCTAAAAGCGATTATGGTGGTTAAGTTTGGAAACTTTAATTATTGAAATTAAATTAAACACTTTCAAACTTATAAAAAACCAAAATTATCATTTTTTTGTAATTTTAATTAAATTATTTAGTGTTAGATGATGACTATAATTTTAAGGTTTTAAATATATAAATTGTTAAAATGTTAAGTTAAAGTCATAGAAACAAAATTTTAATAAAATTTTTGTATTTTGAAATTACTGTTTTAACCTCGTAATATTATTTTTTATAAAAAAATTTAGATAAAAAATTAAAATGATTTATATATTTCGCAACCAATAAATTTGATAGGAGGAAGAGAAAGAAACAAAAGTGGTGGTAGACATGTAAAATAAAGAATAGGCCCAGGCCCATTAATTATCGGACACTCTACGCCACATGCGTAAAAAGCAGAACTGGAAGCCCTCACGCACTCTCTCTCTTTCCGCCAATCCTCGACGGTGGCCCAGATTTGGAGGCTTTCTGTACTATAGGAACCGTTTTTTTTTCTTCTAAAATTAACACATCTTGTCATTCGTCGGCTCTCAATAAAATACAGTTTGTACTCTTCTGTCAAAATTTTCTTCCTTAATATTCTCGCAAACTACGAGATTCAAGTACAAAGCGGAGGTCAGTCATTTAACTTTTTCTCGTACCGAAACGGTTCTCATTTTTTTTGTTAAAATTTTCGAATGATTAAAGAATATAAGCTAGTAGTTCTCAATTTCATAGTGAAAATGTTTTCATTTTAGTAAGCTCTCAGCTCTTTGATTTTATTTTTGTTATGTTATTATTAGCCTTTGTTTCCTTGCCGAGAAAGCTGAGGAAAATTTAAAAAATGAGGGCCTCAAGGCTATATTGTTACATTACTTATGGCTGAGAAGATTTTTCGCAATAGCTGAATACTTTCTGGCATATGCCGAATACTTTCTGGCATATGTATGCTTATTCTGTATTAAACACCATTACCATCTAGTTCTGATTTTGCTTATGCTTGAAAAGCTTGTATGTGCTTTGCACCATGGATGTAGATGTTGCAAATGTGGTCTATGATAATGTTTGTAGTGCCCAAAAATGATATTAGAGTGTAGGTGAATTGAAATTTATCAAATTCAAACTGACCAAAGAAAAATCATAAAATTCAATGGATAACGGTAATGTTGCCATGTAATACGCATGTTTTTGGAACTTTTGGCTAAGAGAAGTTGTGTGGCGTTTTTTTTTATCCTCTCTCACAGTTTGGTGCAATAATGTTACATCTTATATTATGCGGGTTTTTTTAATATGACTAGTTATTTATTTTTGTGTTGTTTTCTTATCTTATTTCATGGTTTTTACTACTTCTTTCTGATGTTCACTTTTAATTGTAATTTTGAGCTCTCCTAAAGTTGGGCATTCCATACCCTTGAGATGGCTGTATGAATGAAGTGCTAATTTATTTATCAAATACTAGTATATTAAAAGAAAAAAAAAAAAGTGTATCGATTCTGGATTGTTATGGCCAAGGTCCATTTATGTGGTCTTTGTTTTACCAGGAATGTAAACACCATCTTTCTTTGCTGTGTCTCTTGGAAACTATCATCGCATTTATATATTGTGGTTTTTTCTTTTTTTGTGGCATGTATTTGCAAAAGTAAAAGCATTGCATCCGTTTTGAGGTAGTTCTTGGTAAATTGGTGCAAAATAAGTTGATGTTGATTATGTTTTATGCACATGTGGTCAGCATATTAACTTGAAGAGCATGGGATGATCTGAATATATTCAATTCTCTCTTTTATATCCTGGGTTTAGTGTAGTTATCTTCCAGGCTATGTCATTAAGTTTGAATGACATTGTTATATATTTGGTAGCATGCTGTTTACAAACGAGTAAAAGTTTTTAGTCTTTCACTTCTCATAAAGCTTTATGTGAATTTCTCTAAATGGAAAAGATCTATTTAACTGTAAGTTTTTTCTTATATGCTTAGTATGGTTATTGAGAAGTTGTTGGGGCCAGCTTTATTTGGACAACTTATGTTGTACATAATTACTTATTTGGCTTGTTTTGTCAATAGATCAGTTAACTGGCTTGTCTCTTGATTTTTTATTTATATGTTACTTTCATTAACTTAGTTAGGTCTTATATATTTAATATGTTACATCTCCTGCAGGTGTATGTGATGAGTATAATGCAACGGAATCTGTACTCATTTTAATTGGTGAGTTTTGTTCTTCCATTGCCAATTTTGAAGAAAAAATCAGTTTTGAGCGGTATGTTTCACATTTTTGGTTGTAAATACAAATTCGAATAGCATACTGGAGTTGTGTTATTTTATTCTTAGTCCAGTTAGTAATCTAGATCTGATCAACATTGATATTCTTTTATTTGTTCTTTAAATTGAATGTCCCAAAATTATCATATTTGAAAACACGATAAATATTAGCCTCCTATTTGTCGTGTTAAAGGCTGAGCACATGGGTGTTTCTCAATCACAAGTGAGTCATCAGAATGGAAATGATTCATCCTCTATGCAAATTACTTCAGAGCAGACAAACAAATTCAGTGCTGAATGCACATATAGAGAACCACCCAAACTGCAAGATTTGCCTGGTTCTGAAGGATTACAAAATAAGCCTCAAGAGATTAATAGTCCAATAACCAACGTTAATACTAACCAGAAATTTTCTGGAGATGTGAGCAATAGTAGTGAAACAAATAGATTTTCGTGCTCCCAGCAAATTATGTCAGAGCAGAAGAATGGATTTGCTGCTGAATGCATAGCCAGTGAAAAATTAGAAGTAGAGCCTCATTTAGATTCTGAAATCGTTCTTAAGAAACTCAAAGAAACAAGCACTGTCATGTGCAGTCCTGTTGATAATGAAAACTTGCAAGCAGTTACTGAAGATGTTAGCAAGAGTCGTCAGACTGATACTAAACAGATGATTAAGTTTGGTTTGGGACATGAGTGTAATGATTTCAATGCTGAATCTATATGTAGTGGACTACCGGAACAGAAACACCAGCTTGGTTCTGGAATCATGCTAAATGAACCAGTAGACACTGATGCCATGATAACCAATGGTGCTGTTAATGAAACTTTGCAACCACTTGTCAGGGATATCACCAAGATTTATCACTCTGAAGGTGTGAACATGAGTAGTCTGACTGGAGAAAATTCATGTTCTCATCAACCTACATCAGAAAAGACAGTGGAGCTGACTGCTGGAATCACAAGCTGTGATCAATCTGAAGTAAATTATAAAGCTAGTTCTGAACTCCTGATCCAAAGTGCTTCTATTGAAGATTTAAAACAACCTGATAATCCTATTAGGATTCCTGGAGTTGAACATTTGGAACCTTCTTGTGATGACACGGTTAAAATTTCATGTCATTCACTGACACCACCTAAAGATGTGGTGAAGAACTCTCGTTGCTTGGGCTGCAAGGGCAAAAAAGCTTCAAAATCATTAAAGAAAAAATATATGTTAGGATCTTTAAGATGCAATGATAGAGTTCTTCGCTTGAGGTCACAAAAGAAACCTAAAGCTCCTGAGCCAAGTGATAACTTGGCTGATGTTAATTCTAGTGGAGGCAAAAAAATAAATCGGAAGAGAAGAAAGAAGAAGGTAGTAGCTGATGAATATTTAAGAATCAGGAGACATCTAGGATATTTATTGAACAAAATTAACTATGAGCGAAGTCTGATCTCTGCATATTCTGGGGAAGGCTGGAAAGGATCGAAGTAAGTGCATCATATTTCTACTTGCAGTATATATGTTTGTGGTAATTTTGCATAAAATCATCATCATGTCATTGTCTCTCAAATTCTTCTATCTTGAACTTTAATGCATGTCATTAGTGGATTAGTTCTTCATATGTTTTTGATGTTTTCTTTGGCTGTGAAGAGGTAATAGGAAGAATTGTGAGTGTATGGATGTAACTATATATGTACAAATGCAGCTGTGAAATTTCATGTTCACTTTTTTGTGCATTCATCTGTTTGGGAAATGAAGATAATATTAAGCATTTGCATGTGTCACTCTAGAGATGTAACGATTTTGTGGAATGTTGCATGCTGTCTTTACTGCTTTGCTAAGTAGAATTATAGTGCAAGACCTAGGTTTTGTGTATAATGTTTTCACTTAGTGTTCTATTTGTGTAACGTTGCAGTGTTGAAAAATTAAAGCCAGAGAAGGAACTTCAACGAGCCACATCTGAAATTCTTCGACTAAAATTGAAAATTAGAGATTTATTTCAACGTTTGGAGTCACTTTGTGCTGAAGGGCAGTTTCCAGAATCGTTATTTGATTCTGATGGACAGATTGACAGTGAAGATGTAGGAGAATTCTTTTCCTCAAATATTACATGCAGTGTTCACTGATGAAGTTGTTATTTTGGATATAAACAATCTGTATCTAGGGATTTTAAATCTCACATTTGAAATGCTTCTATGGCAGATATTCTGTGCAAAATGTGGGTCCAAAGACTTGTCTACTGACAATGATATCATACTATGTGATGGTGCTTGTGATCGCGGATTCCACCAATTATGCCTAGAACCACCTTTGTTAAAAGAAGATAGTAATGTCCCGATTGCCTACTCGATAGTAGATATCCTTGGGTTATTTCCTTCTTGCCAATTTATACGAGTTTCTTTTTGCTTATAGTTCCTCCTGATGATGAGGGTTGGTTGTGCCCTGGATGTGATTGCAAAGTTGACTGCATTGACTCAGTCAATGAGTCACTGGGAACAAATCTTTTTATCACTGACAACTGGGAGGTCTTTGTCAAAACCATCTGTCTCTACTGTATTGGTTAAATGCTAATTCTAATGACTTCACCAATCCTCATCTTGCTACCATATTATGTGCAGAAGGTTTTTCCTGAAGCAGCCACAGCTGGACATAACCAAGATCCCAACTTTGGACTTCCATCAGATGACTCTGATGACACTGATTATGATCCTGGTGATCTACGAACTGATGAGAAGGATCAGGGAGATGAATCAAGTTCTGATGAATCGGACTTCATTTCTCCATCTAGTGAGTTGGAGCCCTTAGCTGATAAAGAGGGCTTAGGGCTTCTTTCTGATGATTCAGAGGATGATGACTATGATCCAGGTGCTCTAGTACTTGATGAGAAAATTACACAGGGAAGTTCTAGTTCTGATTTTACATCTGATTCTGAAGATCTTGCTGCCATTATTGAAGATAACGGGTCTTCTGGAAATGATGAAGCTGCCACGTCTGTCATTCCTCTCAAGGATTCTAATGGGCAGATATCAAAACGTGGTGGAAAAAAAAAATCTTTAGATAATGAGCTTTTATCCATATTAGAAGCGAGCCAAGATGGTTTAGCACCTGCTTATGAGAAAAGAAGTATTGAAAGGTTGGACTACAAAAAGTTATATGATGTGAGTGTCACTGCAAATTACCAGTTTGTGCCATGGTTCTCTTCTTTTGCAACATGCACCCGCTGTTTTTTCTTACTAGATATTATAGTATACATGCAACTCGTGGTACCTTTTAGTAATTGTACATACTGCTTCTTGCATTATGGATTTATTTTAGCTTCCATGTTAAGTTTCCATGCCTAAGGGTCTTTCACCTTCTCCGTGGGAAGTACACATGCAAATTTTCTTGTAGAAATAAGCATCCTTTTTTCCATCTTACCTTGCCCTGATGAATATTTTTAACATTTATATTTGCTTTGCTATTAATGGTTGCAGAAACAACTTTTATTTTAATTTTTTATCATTTATTTTGCTTCTTGAACGATCTACACCTTTTAAGAAATCTATTCTTTTGTCTCTGTTGTTCCTCTTGTCATGTTGTATTTCCCATTCAGCAAGCCCAAAAACTCTGACCATATACCCATGCACATGTGTAAGCGTGAACTAGTCTTGATCACTTAATGGTTGTTTAACTTTTAAATATCGAATAACTTCAGTATGGGTTCCCAGAAATTTCTGTGTATTATTTTTTTTGAAGTTCTATACTTAGCTGAAATCTCATGTATTATATAACATATCAATGTTGATACAGATATACTTTGTTGTAATCTTGCAGAATTAAAAATTACTGTGTTTAAATTCATCTAATTGCACATGTGTGTGATATACATTTGGTCAATGTATAATCTACCTTGTTATACATTTGTGCTAATTTTGCAGGTTTTAGGATGCTTAAAATATACATGTGCTTATTAATTTTATAGTACATTGTTTCAGATGTTGATGTGTTTTTGTTAAATTCATCCTGTTTGCTTATTTCATTTCTGTCTTCGGTTTTCTGATCTTTGTCTACCATTTCTGATACTGAAAGGAAACATATGGTAATGTTTCTTCTGATTCAAGTGATGATGAAGATTGGACTGATGATGTTCGGCCAAGTAAAAGGACCAAGAAGACTTCAGAAGGTTCTCCATTCTCACCCAATGGAAATGTTCCTACCCCTAGGAGTGGAAAGCAAAAAAGGGATATAAAAGGAAAACAAAAAGAGACTGAAAAATGTCCTAACAAAGTAACTTGTCAAAAGTTGAACTCTGAGAATACAAAGACACCGCCAGCTAAATCACATGAAAGTTCCTATACACCTGGTTCTAGTGGTAGGGCTGAGAGGTCATCATCTAGAAGACTGGGCGAAAATGTGACTCAGGTAATAGGGTTTTCATACTTGTTTACTTCTTTAATTTAATATTGGGTTATTTTATTGGTTTTCTCATCTTTAATAACGTAGCAAATACCATTTGATGTTGTTGGGATGTCAGTAACTTTCTTGTTGCAATTTCTATGGAGGCAGTGAAGCATTAGTAGAATCTCCCAATAAGCTTGAGGGCAAAAGGCAGAAACTTATGACGTACAGTAGAATAGAAAAGCAGAAACTTATGACGTACAGTAGAATAGAAAAGCAGAAACTTACTAAGATAATGTAGAACTGAAAAGTGTGTTTGAACTAGATATAGGGTCAACAGCAGCTACTCATTTAGTGGTCAATAGACAGTTTGATTTATTGTAGAGCTTGGTTGTAGTATATTTTGCCTTCACGTCTTTCAAACAATTAGCCAAATTTAATGCAAATTTGGTTCTTGTTGATATTTTTCTTAGAACTGCTCAATAAACATTGCTCTGTTTTGCTCTCCTGCAAGTTGTTCCTAGTTTATGTGACAACTTGTTCACCTTTTTGGAAATCTAATTGCATCAATAAAAGTTATCCCTTTTTAAAATCTAAAAGATATTAACAGTTACTAATTATGGTAATTTATCTGTTTCTCACACTCTTGCTCATGCACTCTTTAATAATCTTAATCATTTTTATTATTCACACAAAATATTACTCTTATACAGGCATGATGCATATAGCTGGGTATTCTATTGGCTTGAATGTCTTCTATTGTTTTTTAATTCTTGTCATGTTAAATCTTAATTTATCCTGAGGATCTCTTTTATATACTTGTGTATTTTCCCTTGGCATCTTTTAAGCAATTAGAAAGAGATCTTCCTTTTGAAGCTGATTTTTTTTTTTTTTTAATTTATCCTTTCTCCTAATGTCATAATTTTTTTTTGGCTCTTGTGCGGTTGTTTAAGTTTACAATTAAGTCCAGTAGCACAACAATTGAGACACTCTAGATACTTCTCCATTAATACTTGATGTTTGTTTTAGCATTTTGTTATTGAGATAGTATGTGGTTTGCAATGAAATTACGGGTTGACTGAGCAAAGAGAGATAATAGAGAAAGGAAAGGAGGAGAAACATAGAAAGAGTTTAAGAGAGGATTATATTCAATAATAAATCATAACATGCCAAAATTATAAAACGAGCATGCACACCCTTTTGGCCGTGAGAATCCTATCTAAAAAGAAATTAACATCAAATTTGAAATATTAATCCTTATATAAATGAAGAATTCTGATATGAATTTTGGAAGAATCACATCTTAAAAGTTAATTGTTAAGATTGGAAAATCCAAATTCATAGAAACCTCACACTAATAGTTTATATTTTTGGTATCATTACCTGTGCGATAGAATTATGATGGTGATTCTGATGGTAAATGATATAAACCTTGAGAAAACCATATTTCAGAAACTAGCTATTAAGATTGGAGAAGCCAAAGTTATATAAACCCCATACTAGTAGCCCATATTTTTCAATGTGAGATTTAAGTCTCATGCTTTGCACTTGGGATTTTAATAAATTCTTGTGCAATTCAAATGAAAAAGTAAAAATAGGAAAAGCTTAGTAAATAAACTCTTAAAGCAATTAGGCTTTGTGATGACACACTCATATCTCTATCTCTCTTTTGGTGCTAATTTACAGAAAATTTTATAAAAAAAACATATTGTGTTGAGCTGTTGCTCCATTGGCATGGATAATCATTTTCATTTCAAATGCAACTTCATTCCTTTGTGCATTTCCTGAATGAGTCTCCCAATTGTTTTCTTGCATATGCACTCACACGTGAGAGTTAGAGCTAAGTTGATGATTTGTTTTCTTGTTCTGCAGAGACTCTACAAGTCCTTTAGGGAAAATCAGTATCCCGACCGAACAGCAAAAGGAACTTTAGCAAAAGAGCTTGGACTGACTTTTTCACAGGTTATAAAATTATCTCATTGCTTTAACAAGCATTGTTGCATCTCGGAGGTTAGAATATTATAGTGAACATTCAATTTTCATTTATTGGATGTCGTTTTTCTTTCTCAGGTTAGCAAGTGGTTTGAGAATGCTCGTTGGAGTTTCAGACATTCATCATCTATGGATGCTAAACTGGGCATAAATGCTTCAGAAAAGAGCACTGTTATGCCTCAGTCAAACAGGAAACGAAGCAGAAGAGTTGCCACTAGCAATGGAGCTGAAAATATAGAATCATCAAATATGGTTGTTCATAATATGGAACATAAACCTAGAAATAGAATGAGAAAGGGGAAATTGGGTCATCAGGCATTAGATTCACCAGAAGCTCAAGAAACAAAGACAAGTGGCTCGATTCAGACAAGAAGAAGAAGAAGGAAAACCGTTACCTAGGCTAACAGTTATGACCATTGACCTCATTGACGAGCGATATCTTATGAGATGAGCAGATGGATTGACTTAAAAGGTCACCTGCCATTCCGAAGGTAATCCCAATATTATCGGAATTGCTATTCAGTACTTTTAATCAGCTTCTCTGGTTTTCCTCCTGCAAGTAAGTTGTTTGACCAATCACAAGGTTGCTAAATATATCTGCTTAAAATCAATCTGGCTCATATTCAATTCTCAACGTTTTGGTTCTAGTAAGCATGCTTTATGTTGGATGTATTGTCAAAAACTGTGAACTGTGCCACCCAGCTCGTTTCAATAGACCTTAAAGAGTTGTGAGGCTCAGGCATTTTGCAGTGTTATTATTGGGTTTTGGTTGAGCTGTGGTGAATGATTAATAGATAGTTATAGTGCTGCCGCAAATTGTAGCCAATCTATGCTTGGAAACGGCAACTCCATCACAGTTCCATAAGGTATTCCTTTAATGTTATAACCGAGGAAGAGAGCTCAGAGCTTAAATTTACGTAACTAGTTATCTAAGCTATTTGTTTTTACCTCCTTCGATAGTGTATCATGGTGTAACTTCCTAGAAAATTATATTTCCTCATGTTAGATTTGGTTTTTTTTTTTTTTTTAATAATTTCCCGAGCATTGAATGGAAACAGATTATTTCTGTAATTGTAAGGGCCAATGACAGTAATCTGCATAGGTACAAATATATACCAGTAATCCCCCTACAGCTATAATAATGATAGAAATTTTCATAAATGGAAACAGATTATTTAAGTGATAAATGTTTACTAACTCATTGCTTGATAATTTCTAATGGTCCGCTAATGATTTACTCATGGCAAGAAAATTTATATTATTTCTGAAATATTGGGCGAATATTTATTGTTTTGTTAAACCTAATAGGTTAAACATCACTAAATATTCTATAATTGTAATCGGCCGGCCGAGCTGATTATTATTTGGTTTGAATTTAAGTTTGAATTTAAACACGATGAGTTTGGAAACTGCGTGCTCCAGCTCGAGGTTGAGATTGTAATAAAAATGGTTGATTTTTGCTTGATCCAAAAAATTACATTATAAATAATTTACATATTTATTACTTATTTTTCTTATTCAAAATTCAATATTAGGTTATACATATAAAATTTAAAAGTTGAGGGAAATAAAAATTTTTACGTTAAGATAAACCTCATAATCGGTGTGGCCGATATGATTCACAAAACCATGAATATGTTGTGATGTACAAAAAAGAATTGTAGGCTAACTTGATATAAATTGTAAAAATTTTAAAAAATTATAAATAAATTAAAAAATATATAAGAATTGATTTTTAACGAGTTTGTTCTTTAAAAAACCACATAAGTATAATAAAGAAAAAAAAAACATGTAAATGTAAAATTTCAGGTTTTTTAGAAATTTATTAATATTATATAACTCAAGAGTTTATCGAATATAATAATGATTTACTCAAATTCAATTTAAATAAATAATGTTTTTGAAATCAGATTAAAAGATTTGGTTCAATCACCTATTTGATTATCTGGGCGACTGAATTAGTAAACGTTATAAAAATAATATTTAAAATAATTTTATATAATTATCAATGAAATATATAATTTGTATTATTTAAATAAAATAACTTATTTTGATTTTATAAATGTTTAAAATAGTTGGATAAGCTCATTTAAGCCGTGATAACAAAATTTTAAAATAAAATTAGTTTTTTTATTATTAACCGGATCAAATTCGGGTTTTTTAAGACTATGCCGCTGGTGTTGTTTGACAATAACAAAGCTGAACACGGCTTGATTGCATCCCTAAATTATCCGCCCGTTAAAACCCGGACTCGCTTGTTCGGTTGTACCGGTTCTCCACAGCAGCTATTCACGAAGAAATCAAGTGATCGAGCGGTGTAAAACCAGTGGAATCGATGATGGAGTTGGAGGTGGACGAGAAGGACCTTAAAGCAGCTGCTGCCGTACCGTTGACTGATGGACGCCGCGGACTTGTAATTCACGGCTGGGAGATTGAGTCTCGCAAAGGCGCCATTCTGAATTCCTCCACTGTTCAAGAGTATTCTCATATCTTCGCATACCTCAATGTCTTGTATTATTTTCTAATGCGTATTTTTATGCAATTTCAAACTAGCAAATTGATGGAATCAGCTTAGCTACGTTGCTGGGAAGGGTGACTAGTTAGCATAATAACGTACACTTGTTAGTATCATTCTATAGTATTCCACGACAAATGATTATAATTTTTAAATAATTTCATAAGTTCAAGTTGTCTTTTAAATCTGATATTTCTTTGTCACTGCATTGTGGTAATACTATATGAACCTAGAAAAAATATTTCTAAATTAAAATTTTGCTGCTTTTATTTTGATTTTTGAGATGGTTATGGTTTGTAAATATTGACTTGATGATGGTTGCAGGTGGGAACAAAAGCTGGGGACAACACATTTGCCGGAGATGGTTTTTGGGGAAAGTTGTTTGATTCTTAAACATGTTGAAACTGGTACTAAGATTCATTTTAATGCATTTGATGCTTTAGGTGGGTGGAAGCAGGAAGGCTTGCCACCAGTTGAAGTACCTGCTGCGGCAAAATGGAAATTCAGGAGGTAATCATGCAAACATGTTTCTTTTTTTTTTTTTTTATAATAGACATAAATTAAAATAGGGATAGATAATGCATGATGGATAACTAGTAAGTGCATGTCATTAACTCATCATTTGTTTCAGATCTCTTGATGTGCATTTAATTGACTGTTGCCGGTTAAGATTGTCTGACTGAGAGAAACTGGACTGTGGTCTCATGGAACCTTTTTTTTTTCTTTTTGCAGCAAACCATTTGAGCGGGTGATACTAGATTATGACTATACGTTCACAACACCATATTGTGGAAGTGAAACAATTGAGGTCAATATGGAGAAGGTTTCTGCTCCCTATGTATCTATACTATTTTTGCAAACCTTCTATCATAATTTTAATTAGAATCTTGTTGCAATCTGTGTTGTTTATATAATTTGGCATGTGCAATAGCACTAGTTTTCAAATTCATAGATATCTACTCCCTTTTTAGTTTCAAGTTGTAATTACATATTATGGAAACTTAAGGGATACATAATGAACGTATACCACCATGAATAATGTTCCTTAATTCATATGAATAGTGATGCTATTATATCTTTGGTGTTCTTTGTTCTGAACAGCATGAAAGTGGGAAAATCTTGGATGAAGGCTCCAGCCTTCATTGGGAGGACTGCAAGGAGCATATTGATGTGGTTGCACTGGCATCAAAAGAACCTATTCTTTTCTATGATGAGGTGGGTTTCTTGGGTTATAACTACGGGTAATTGACATATATGTTTCATCTTTTAGTTCTCTTCGGTTGGTATGACAGCCTTGATGAAAGTAATAGTTCTAATTTTCCAGGTAGTTTTATATGAAGATGAATTGGCTGACAATGGGGTGTCACTTTTGACTGTGAAAGTGGTAAATCTTGAATTAATGGCTTCTTGTTTCTAGCATGAATATGATATGCTTTTCATTCGACTGATGAAATTGCCTTTTGTCTGTCAGAGAGTCATGCCAAGTGGTTGGTTCCTTCTCTTGCGATTTTGGGTGAGTTATTCCAATTTTATTCCCTTATCTCTTACAAATTATTTGTCAGGCTAAGCTAAGTTATTAAAAAGAATTGTTTCTTGCAATATATATCTTTTGTTGGTTATAATATAGTAGTTGCTCGGGTATAGTTGTATAAACTGTGTAAGATATTGCTTAGGCTATGTATCATTTGTTCACTTGTGCTTGCTGTTTCTCATACTTGTATGTTTTTAAGTCACTGAACCAGTTCTTCTTCCTACAGCTTAGAGTTGATGGAGTACTCATGAGATTAAGGGACACCAGGATGCATTGTTCTTTTGGTGGCAGTGGAAAGCCTATCATTCTTCGTGAGAGCTGCTGGAGAGAGGCTACTTTTCAAGCTTTATCTGCAGTAAGTTTCAACTTCCTAACCTAATTTGTATGCGAGTCTGTCTGTGTGGTGAGAAAACTATTTAAAGTTTTCTTTTGTGTGTTCAGAAAATAATCTTGCCTTCATAATTTTAATGTTTTTAAGGAGTTTCATCTTTGTTTATATTTCTTTGTCTTGGGTTGCCAAAGGGTTTTGGTAATGACTGCTCTTAGCTTTGGTGGTGGTGGTGGAGTGGGAAAACAGTTTGGTTGAGAGAAACATGCGCTTGACATATTCTAAGGAAAAATTTTGTTAGAGATTTACTGGTTGAGAGAAAATGCTGATTCATATGCAATGAAGGAAACTCTCCTTGGTATGGAAAATTTTGTATATAAGTTTGATAGCCTAAAAATTCTTAGAAAAGTTGAACTGTGCTCTTTGCCAACTGGATTCTAGTACTCTGGCAATTTAATGGCTGAAAATTTCTTCCCATCTTCTCATATATATAGTCTTATACATCTACCGTGTTTTAATTGACCAGATTGACTGTTGATGAATGGCTTAGCGTTTTGGCTTTCACTAATATAATGTTTTCCAATAAATCTATAGGAATCTTCTTCTTTTTTTTTTTTTTTTTTTTTTAATTTTCCTGTTCAGATTTTTAACTTACTTAGGTGGGATATGAATGGTAGCAGATTTTCTTGGGTAGTAATATAATTTTATAATGTGTTATAAGTTTTTGATGCATTGGTTCTTCATTTTTGTGTTGCAGAAAGGGCATCCTCTTGATTCTGCTGCATATGGTGACCCAAGCATCATCAGCCAGAAGCTTCCTGTCATCATGCATAGAACCCAAAAGCTTAAAGTCTCTGGTAATTTATAGCATTGTAAATTATCATCAGCAAAAGGATCCAGATCATTCCAATGTTGTGACTGTTGTGAATTTGTTGTCTTTTTAGGTGGGTTCTATACAGACAGAAAATTGTTGTTTCCTTGGTTTTGATATAAGCTTTATTAACTGTTTTGCTTGATAATTCTTTAATGATAACCAAGAATAACCATCTGATTGCTTTTACTATTTTTCGAATTCTCACTTTTGTCTTTATACTTCAGTTCATCATGCCAAAGTGTGGGAGTAGAAGTAGTAGTGAACTGGAGTTGTCTTGGAAACTAGGAGACTAGTTTTTAGGTTTGAAGCATTTGGAGAATATTAGAATAAAAGCAATATGCTGGATGAATCCTAAAACATTTATTTTATAGGTGAAACATAGCTTATCTCCTGTTTTTGGTATGGTGGTAAGACTGCAATAATGTGTTATGTTGGTTTAGTTCTGCAAGGCAAGAACAAAGATTTGTAAGCAGCAAAAGGTTTAGGATGTTTACAGCATGAAATTGGATTTCAAAAATGGAAGAAGTATATGTTTTTCTTGTTTCTTTTTGAATAATTTCATGTCTGGATTGGTGCAGACAGTAAAAAAAACTTGTTTGGAGAGAAAAATATTGATATGAGAAGCCACACATAAAGAATCATACCTAAGCTTTTAATTTTCCTGTCTTGCTTGATGAAAGTTGCAAGTTTATGTGTGCTTGGGCTGCTAGAAAGACTTAGACTAATAGGACTCTGAAATTGGGAACTAAGTTTCTCTTTGATATAAGACAGGGAAGGAAAAAATGAAATAACAAGAGAAGGGGGAAGACAGAAAAAAGAAATTAGGTGTCATGAAGGGGAAAATATTGTTGCGTACATTCATCACAAACTATTTTTAACATTAAATATAAAGCCTATTTATTTGCTCAGTCATAAACAATTCTAAGTTTTCAAGATAAGCCAATAAGTTCCTGTAGAAGCTTGATCATGAAAAAGTATGAAAATCTTGAACTCCTAAATAAATAACCAAAGACAATCAAATTCCTAGCCTTTTTAATAAAAATAAAATAATCTCCTTAGTCTTACAGAAATTGGGAAACTTTATCTAAAAGCTTGTAATGATTTGGCTCAAATACAAAAATTTTTAAATTAATCTTTCAATCATAACTCATATTTTTTTGTGCGTATTTTCTCAAGGCATTTTAAACTGAATTTTCTGTTAGCATTCTTTGAAGACTTTTAGAACATGAGAAAAAGAATGGCCCTATATACCAAATTTGATTTGGTATTTCTGATGATCTAGAGGCTGCTGGACTCATTAATGCTTATTGCAAGATGCTTCAACTTAAAATAGGCTGTATCAGTTTTACGTAAGTCTTCTTAAACTTTAAGAGCCAAGTATAATCTGATAGCATTAATGACTACCTGACAATGGTGGCCAATTGGGCTTCGTGAGCACACCATATGAGCTTATAAGCCATTTACACATTATCGGTTTGGTCTATACCAATTATAGTCTGATAGAAATCGAGCATCAAAACCTTTAACAATTTATTTAATGGCTGTAATTTATTTAGCTAAGGTAATGAAGTGTCTATATTTCCTCTTGGACATTGTTGCTTTTGTGCAAGTGGATAAATATTTCTTTGGGACAGAATGACCTTCAGACAACCCGATAGATTAAGGTAAGACAGATAGAATGGGGTATGTGAACATATCAGAAAGACCCATTTGGGAAGTGAAAAGTGTCATATATTTCCTTTATTGCCACAACTTCTTGGAGATTAAGGAACTTAAGATGTAGTGCTGCAGCTTTATCAAAATTACAATTGCAACCAGGGTTCAATATAACTTTGCCTATGTCATATAATATCAATCTTTTACCAAAATATGGAATAATAATTGCTTTAGTGAATCTCATGATGTATAGTTATTTGATATCAATAACAGCCAGCATCCCTCACTGTTATGCAAATAGTTGTAATTTTCCTTGATGATGCTGATGCTGATCTTGTGAATATCTTTCTCGTGAAAATTTTTATAACTTTGGTTGAACCAGGGATGATGAATTTGAAGAAAACTAAGTTGATATTAGGATGGCTGAGAAACCACCTTATCGACTTGGTGAGAAACCACCTTACAGACTTGGTGACATATAAATATAGGCCACCAGGATTTGTTTAAGCACTGAGAAATTAAAAATAACAGACAGGGCTATCTCTTCGGTTTTCTTGTGCTACAACTTGCATATTAGATAGGAGTTCCTGGCTTTTCTTCTAGTTTGGTAGGCAGAATGACCATCCAAGATTTTAACTTTTCGAAGTAGTTGGGTTTCTACCTAAGTGAGTTTCTGTACTTGATGAACGAACAAATCAAGAACTGTTCTAGTAGAAAAGATAGTAAAAGAAAATTCTGGAATTGGTAATACAACAGATAGATCACAGTCGGAGATTTAAATCAAGCTTTAGTGGCTCTGATGGTGGCTCCTGTAGTTGGGGATTCAAGCGAAAACTGCCTGGCCACATCGCATCCATTGCATCCTCTTGCATGTAGGGTGCACATGCCATTTCAAACCCTGTATTGGCATCATTAAACCTTCCTACAAATGCTGTTCCATCTCTTCCAGGCTTGTGCACAAGCGAATGAGGCCTGACACCTAGTGATCGGACCATGGCCGTTTGCATGGGCATACCCATCATTGTGATCATTCTCTGGGATTGATATCTTCTAGCTGCACCTCTCTCCCTCTTGTGGGCATTCTGGTGACCCCCTAGTGCCTGTGAACTGAAAAACTTCCTCAAGCAGAAATTGCATGAGAAAACCTTTGCAGAAGCAGGTCTTAATTGGGAGTCAGAATTGCTACCTGTTGAGACTGAATTTCGACCTAACCTCAGGTTCAGCCACTCCCCTAGATTTTCATTTCCTGTTTCTTCATTGGTACCTTCTCTTCTCAACTCACCTTGGCTCCTGTTGGATGTTGTTTCAGTTGCTTCATCTCTCTCTAAAATCATTTTTCTATAAACTCCAAACTCGTTAAGGGCGTCAAAGGAAGTGTAGCTGTGTGGAATTATTGCAACCTACTCTTTGGAGAATTAGTTCAAATGGAGAGAGGATATAAGTTGAGAGAGGTATCAGTATCACAATAGAACGGTGGTGAAATTGTTTTTATTTTATTTGATCTCATTTCAATTCAGTGGCCCCACTAGTTGATGCTAGGTGTTCCAGGGAACATTGCTTTCATCAGTTTTAATGTTTTCTTTGTCAAGCTAGGATTCCCCATTTTCATATTTCTCCTTTTCCACTTTCTCACCTCGAATTAAATCAACTTTACGTGGTTCCCTTTGGAGTTACTCAGGTTGACAGTTCAATAACAATTTTGTGCAAGTCAAAATCATGATCTTGCACCTTGTACATTTCCTGTGACGGAGTCCCTTTAGGCCTTTATCACCCCTTCCCCCCTAATCTAATAACTCAGATCAGCACATCATTAATTGCTGTTATATTTCTGGTTGTATAGAGCTAATCATCAGGTGATAGAAAATATTGATTGATGCATGAGCGATATTATCTTTACAGTTATGATAGTTTTTCGGAAAATTTTCCTTGTGATGGAGTAGATTTGAGGCTGGTGCATATATACCTTTAGGCAATAATTAATAAAGCTTTGGATGCCAAGTTGGTTTTAAATATGAAGAAAAGATAGCAGTGATCAGTAACCATTTACATGGTGTTGATAGAGGTGAGTGAATGGTAAGCTTTGCTGGATCTGAATCAAGATTTGAAGTGAGTGGTGGCAGGATTTGCTTTTTCTAATGTAATTGCTCTATGATGATTTTTTGTATCATGGGGCCAGAGAACTGCCAATAATGGGTGATGAAGGCTGAAAATAAATTGAGGTGTCTTTCTGTTCTAGTTGTTTTTTTTTTGGTTGAGCAAGAGTATCTTTGTGGGTGTCTTCATGTTGGCGTCTTTGTCTTTCCTTTAATTATGTAGTGGGCAATGTATATGTACAGTAGGGGAAGTGCATTCAGAGCCACTTGTATTTTATTCTGTGTCTTCTTTTTTCTTTGTTATAAAACTAGACCTCCTCTGTTGCCCATAATGGTATTATTATTTGCTGCACAAACAAAAGGGACAGGAAAAGACTTTCTTACCCCACCAATGAAATTTTCTATTCTCTCAAGTAAAAATTTGTGCTTTGTCGATTCAGTGAATATAGAGGAGGTTTTGTTTGTCAGCTTTCTGGGCTATTGTGGAAAGTCTTTTCATGTTAAGGAACATTGTGCCTGTAGTTTTTTTGTTTGCTGCTTAGAACATATCTTCTGTCTTGGATTATGGTTTTGTGGCTTTTGTTACTGGGGTTCGGTTTTAAATTTGGTAGGATAATTAATTAGACTTGATAGGTTTTAAGCAAAAGTCTTACACTCTGTGGAGTTGAATTTAAAGTATAGCCTTGATTTTGACCCACCCCTTACTGAACGGTAAAAAGCTTCTTGGATAGAAATAGGAATGAACATGAACAGTATTAGAATTTTGTGTCTGGCATAAGGCGGAGACAATAATAAATATATCTGTATGGTACAAGAATTTAATCTCTCATAGAATAAATGAGATTTACACACAAAGCAAGTTTGACATTTGAGAAGGATTGAAATTAGAAAGCCCTCAAGGCCAATGGGTTAACAAGAAAGTGGAGTATTATTAGATATAAATGTAGCTGATGCCAAGGTTGAAAGCAGAAGATTAAAAGAAGCTTTTTAAACAAAATCTTTTATCGATTCTCTCTGTGGGATTGAAGAGAATAAAACTGAGAATGGTGACGCCATGAAAATGGGATAAGAGCAGAGATATTGTTTCTGATAAGGCCGAGATGAAGATGATGATAATGTAAAGCAGTAAAGCGGGGGATCTCTCGCTCTCTCCTTTTTGGAACAGTACACTGTCTAACTTTTTCTGAACTTGGCCTTCAGTCTTAACTTCCCTTACAACAACAAACGTAGGTGAAAAAGTAGAAGTACTGTTAAAGCGCCACCAATTTCAAAGTTAAAGCTGTGGTTGGCCCCCTGTACTTTTTGGTTTTTCTTTTTATTTGTCGTTTTGTGTCAAAGGATACATTTTCTAAAATAATAATATAAATTTTAATTGACGTGTCATTATCTTAAAATTTTCAAAAATATAATAATATTAGATTTAAAAATAAAAAAAAGAATATCAATGTATCGTACCATATGACATCTTTATCATATAATTTTTTTAAAAGAAATATTGATATATATATTGAAATTTTAATCATAATTCGACTTTCACGGATACCTTTACTTGTTCTAAACAAATATTGGTAAAGAATGAAGCTAATCAAGCAATATAGTAAGGTTTGGTTATAACCATTGATTTAAATAATAAAAGGTCAGAAATCATGATTAAAATTGAATTCGAATTGAATATATTTGAATTCATTTTTAAGTTTGGTTTGAATGAATTTGAAATGAATTGAATAAATCCGAATATGAATACGAATTTGAATTATAATTTTAAAATTTAACGAATACGAGTTTAAATACGAATTATACGAATCGAATATGAATACGAATCCAAACTTAAAATAAAAATTTTTTAATTATATTTTATTAATTATTTGTATTAATTATAATATTTAATAAATATAAAAACGAATTATACGAATTGAATACAAATTTAGTTATATAAATTGAATACAAATACGAACTTTACTATAAAATATTTGACGAATATGAATACGAATCTGAATTCAAACAGTACAAAACGAATCTGAATATAAATATGTGTCTGTTTGTGTTTGATTCGTTCGAATTTAGCCCTGGTCATGATAAAGAGGTCAAGTCTGGACTTGCTGCTTAATTAACTGCGTGGTACAAATTGAATGCAAAAGGAAAATATTGAATCAAAAGCGGAAATTTGTGATATTTTCTGAGTGAAATGAAAGGAGCAATTTGTCGTGAAGGTGAAAAGCTTATACGGACCACTTTCTGATGAAAATCCCAAGTGCAGGTCGACACCAACTTTTTACGGGATCAGTTCTCTGCTCTTCTCTTCTATTCAAATTCATAAACAGCATGGACGTTAAACAAGTTGCATTGTGGTCCCAAACACTATTCTTCACTCAAATTCCCCTTCATTTTGCGTCTGCAGAAAGCTTGGAACTAAGCTGCCTGCCTTCTATCTTAGCCTTCCTAAATTTTATTTTTAGATCCGCCGTTGAGATTGAGGTTAAGGTTGGAGAAAGGCTCTCTGTAGGTACGGATTAGGCATGGAAAAGCATATTCTTATTGATCTGATAAAAGTTAGTGCGTTTGAAAGTGTTTTTTCACAAGAGATACCACTATCTCATCAAGTTTCAGATGGGTTCGTCCTGGCCTGGGGATCCTGATATATCAACTGTTGAGAAAAAGTCTGGAAGAATTTCTTTATTTTACACCAGCACTCTCGAGGAATGCCACTATAAAATGTTTCCAAGTGGAGCGGAGAAAAATTAACTAGACAAGTGATTTTGGGACAACTGTTCTACGACAGTGTTTTGAAGAACATTCTGAATGGCCAAATAACTATTTTCCATTCCGACATATCTTTTAGTCTGAAAAATTAGTTTTTTATATATTTTTTTTGTCAAATAAATTAGTTTGAATACTCAATATATATATTTTTTCTATTTTGTAAAATATATAATATAATTAATATTACTTGAACTCCTTGTAAATAAATTATATTTTTTATCTTAATTATTTTAAAATATATTTTTTTAATCTTTTTTTTCAAACATCTAGGAGAACCGACAAAGGGAGCTCATTAGTGCAAAATTGGAGCTAAAAGCAATAAATAGAAGGGAGATTTTGGTAGTTCTAGGATTGAAAATGTGACGATGATAAGAGAGTTTAATCAAATCATCACGAGAACTTGAAAAGTTGGTTCGTGAATCACAAAAATAATAACAAAAGAAGATGAATAATCTCATTAAAAACTTTCTTATAAATTTTAATTTTTATAATTAGTAAGCAGGGGTGAAAATTATTTATAAATTTTTTAAAGGTAAAGATAGAGAACAATTTTATCATTGCACTATTTTTATGAAAATTTAACAAATGTAATGTACAAATAAAGAAAAAAAAATCTTAAACTAAAAATGCGAAAAAGGTAATTTGATAAAAGTTGGGGTGGGAAATAGTTGTTCGGCCTGATGCAGAATGAGTCTAGTATAGCTGGGAGAATGGGCCATCTTCCCACAGAGGAGGAAGCAACAAGGCATTAAGAAAACTCCACTCCAAGTTGAGGCTCCCACAAACTGACAAACTCGTCAATCAAAGTGGGACTCTCTGACTGACTCTTCATCAAAGCGTGGAATGGAACCTCTCTCTCTCTCTCTCTCTCTTACTCATACCCCAGTGACTTGATTTGATTTGATATGGGCGTCTCACGTGCTCTCGACACTCCACCATAAACCTCAAGCCACAACTATACCAACTCTTGGCATCTTTCCACTTCAGGCTGAATATCTGTTTTCTCATCCCACGATCACATGGACACCTCTCAAGTGAATAATATTGATTTCCCAATTCACAATACACATTCTACTCATCGATTTTAGTTTATATTGGTTCCTTTATCACTGTTGCCATTCACAATCATCGATAATACTATTATCACAGTTTATTATCAGTGATACCACTCCCATTACTCCATTTTGCTTTCATCCACCTCATCATTTTCATAATTCATAAAGAAACCATCTCATCATTCAAATATTCATTTGTCCCTACCGACAATAACACCATCACCACCACTTACATTCATCCACAACACTGTAGAAACTTATCCATTTAACATACTTTAAGTGGGAAATAATTGTCCTCCCAAGAACAAACCATGGTTCCTTGTAAAAAATATTTATAGTTTTTGTGACTACAAAATAACAATCAACTGCATAACATTGTAGAAATTAGTCACAAATGCCCAAAATCACCATCTAGGAGATTGTCCAAGAAATGACTAAAACTCCAAGTCCATTCAAGAAAGTAACATAAAAGATGCCAAAATTTTATTCAACTTTCCTTCGCACGACTAAGAACTTCCCTCGTTACTTCTGATTGCCTCTATATATCCTTGCACTGTATTGTGCTGATCCCATAGCTTTTCAAGTTACTGCAACCAAAACATACAAAATCACATCAGAGATTTGAATCTAGTAGAAGACAGGCCCAAGATTAAATTATATTAGATATAATGACACAAGGAAAATAAATGATTTCATGTCATCCATGCAAACAGGTTTACCGGCGTAATGTTCAAATTAATCAGTAAATACAAGCCATATTTGGTTCATAGTTTCTGCAAAGATAAAAATGCATGCCTATAAAAGAAGTACTAAATGAAAAAGCTACAGAGAAAGAAATATATTTATATTTGCAGGAATCTGTACAATTGGTTAAGGGAATCAGATCCTGTAAATGATGATGAAAACAAAATTGCCAGATCACTTGTTTTATAATAAACACAGATACTCCTCTTTCTATTATAACTGTCATTTCTTGCTCAGTAGACTCCACAGGTTTATGGAGAATATAATAGAAAGATGCATAAGAAATAAAGGCAAGAGTGCAATAAAATAAAATTCGACCATCTACAACATTGATAGAACAGAGACAATATGTCACAGAAGAAGAATTGTATATGCACGGTAAGGAATTCACTATAGCCTTGCACTTTCTATCAAACTCATTCACAAAGCAAATAACACTCAACAGAAGAAGAATTGTATATCAGTAGGTTTTGATTAATCAAGAAATTAGCTCCAAAATTCAACAAGGGGGGCTGCAGAATGTAGTTTACACTTAAGAAACACGACTGGAGCTTACTACTACGCTTTCAGATTATCATATTGGAGAAAGATTAATGTATATGTTGTTGTAACAGAAAGTGCAGTAGGAAATCTGCTTTGACACATTCACAAATTGTTCAAATGATACTTGTGGCTCTTCAAACAAAATTAGTCTTCACAGATTCAGAGAGAATGATAGGAGGGTGCAGGTGGAAAGACGAAAATTTGGATGAATATTGAGGCTAATCAGCCTCAAAAAGTTATATATTTACATAAGTTCACCAAGTACAATGAATACGGTTACAAACTGAACTGTAATGCATAAAATACACAAGACTTCGGTTGAATTGCACTAACAATAACAGGCATATGAAAGGTAAAATAAGTAAAACAAGGTATGAGAAGTAGAATAGTAAAGCCATCTTTCACATGTTAAAAAGTATTTATTCAATTTCCAATCAATTAAACTATAAGATCAAATAAAATATGTGGGAATTCCAAAATTAAATGGGATAGTACACAGAAACATCACTAAAAGTTGCAATGCACAAAAACCACAGAATTATACATTCAAGAAAACCAGAAATTATGATGTTGGAGAACTAAATTTCTTGGCACATGTTTTGTTTCAGAGACTCTTGTTAATTCATTTATTCATGTACAAGATTAATGACTAACTACAATTTTTCTGGAAAAAAGAAACATATAAAACAAGAAATCTATGATGCAGCACCACTCTTGTGCCTTTAGCTGATTGAGAGTCCATGTGCATCACTCATCTGTTTCATTCTTTCCAACCAATCCCAATTTAATTCCTTATTATCAACCAAATTTATATTAAAAAGGGAAAAAGTGCAAGAACCTATCTAGTTATGCCTATCTCATCATTCAAACGCAGAAGTGATGAAACATTAAACAAACAGAAAATAAGATTCTTTAGTGTTCAATTAAAGCTATTTTTAGGCAGCAGTGTGTGTGAAACAACTGGAAATGTTACGTTCTTCGCTCTTCACGTGTCCTAGAAATCATAAGACTCACAAAGAGGCTACTAGCGATCCTGACAAGTACGTTGGAAGGTACCATGAGACAGCTCAGAAAATGCCCGAGCACTGACAGATGGGAGGGATGTGAAGCGCGCAGCAGGCACCACACCATGCAAAGGCAAAAATGAAGCTGTACAAGCAAGTTCCGCAAAATTCCTGCAAATACATAACCGAACTATTCATAAAAAAGCCCCCCAAAATACTCAAATTTTAATTTCTGTAAGCAAAAGATATAAGAGTACAAATGAAATTTTTAATAGACCAGAAAAAGAAACTTTTACACTCAAATGAGCCTCCTCAAACCATACAGTACAATATAAAAGCAATAACAAGACAAAAGATGGGTCTAAACAACAAAAGAAACATATGCTTTCTCAGAGAACACAAGTTAAAAAGAAAAGAAGATAAAGTTTCTATTTCTTTCTAGTATTAGTATCTTATAAAAATTTAAAAAAAAAAAAAAAAGCATCAACGAATTAAAATCCTGAACAGGCACTAGCTATTAGAACTGGATTTGAGCCGAGTTGAGCTCGGGTTTGGGCCAACTTGAGCACTTGATGGAGCTGCGTTCAAGTTCGAGTTCGGCTATAGTACTAAGTCAAGCCAAATTTGAGAAACAACCAAAACAATTTTGATGTGTATTGATAAAAAATAATATCATTTTGATGAGCCAAACACCCCTCAAGCTCAAGCTAGAGTTCAAAAATATTAAACTCTTTGGCTCAAGCTTGAGCTCACCTGGGCCCAGCTTGAATCCAGCCCTAATAGCTATGAATCAAAATTTGGTCACTGAGTTAAAGTTGAGGGAGTTCATTGGCCGTGTATTCTAGCCTAACAAAGCATCACAACATATACATTCATATAAATTTACTTTAAAAACTACGAAACACTTACGTGATTAAAATAAATAAATGAAAGAGAAATGAATGCATATGGTAACAGATCCCAGCAACATTTTAGATTCCCAATAATAAAAATTTAAACTTTGCTTTTTATCAGCAATTAAATCTAAACGACAGAAACTATAACAAATAAATACAATATATTAATGAATTAAGAGGATTAATGGCTTATTTTTACATTAACTTTGAATTCTACTACTCCAAATCATTAAAATTGTAGATAACCAATAAAAGAGACCGAAAAATAATTATGTAGATCTCCAAACATCATAAGAAATGGAGAAATTGAAAACTCTCTTTCAGTCTCTAGGGTGGAGAACCAAACTGACCTGCGATTGGCAAAGGAGAAGCGGTGAGCCCGTTGGGCGGAAGCAGTTTGAGGCGGACGGAGGCGGGGCATCGGTGGCGGTGAACGGAGGGAAGAAACCCTAGAAAGGGACCGCGACAGTGATCCGGCACTTCGCCAAGCCATTATCTTCACTCTTTTTCTCTGATTGTAGTGAAAGAGGCGAGAATGAGAAACCCTCGGCCCAGTTGCTAGGGGTTAAGGGGTTTTTGTATATCTTGTGGGGGAGTGTACGAGTGTTAATGTGGGCACCTGATGAGAGCCGTTCGATTGGAGCTTGGGGTAGCTGCTTGCGGTTATTGATGATCAGTAGGAGTTCTAATTTCATCGAGCCCCAGCCCAAGCGGCCAGCCCAAAAATTAAGTTGACGTGGTAATTTTTTAAGAATTCTTCATCCGAGATTTAGTTATATAATAATAATAAGAAGAAGAAGAAGAAAAAAAAAAACTTTAATTATAATTTTTTAAATTAAGATATTAATAATTTATAATTTGTATATATTCTAATACCAATTTATAATATATTTGAATTAATTATAATAATTTACAAATAAATGAAATAATTATAACTTAAAAAGAATACGCCGTGTAAATCCAAATATTTTACCAATTTTTTTTAGCTCGACTAAAAGCACTACTTAAAAATGAGTAAAAATCTATTCATCGTTTCAATCACCTTTAGATGGTAGTTTGTGATTAGATAATTGTAATTAAAGATAAAATAATAATAATTATATTATTAAATCATAAATCACTACTTAAAAATGAATGAATGTTGAATGATTATATAATTGAACTCAATTCTTATTGTCTTCAATTTCAATCATATTCATAATTGAATCATCAAAATAATAATCAAATTAACCTAAAACCCTAATTATGTTACAAAAATTTTTTATTTAAGAAAATGAAAATCACGAGTAATCTTCAAAGAATAATAATTATTTATTATCACGATGACAAAAACTGATGGTAAATGATTCCAAAGGTTTGGCCTAACGGTGAGAGCAGAGGTTATCTAAAGTGACAATCTGATTTTAAGCTGCAATAAAATTAATAACTTTTGATTTAAGATTGATCGATTGATATAAATAAGAATTTTCAAATCATTATAAAAAAAAAAAGATTATTGATAAAGAAGAACAATATTAAAGGAAATTGATTTGAGAATAGTTGATTTGTTAAATGTGGTTGTTTTTTTTACAAATGAGTAGCCATAGATAGAGTAGGAGAGATTGTGCTAGAATTTTAAAAGACCTAAGAGAATTAGTGAGAAATCACTTTATTTATATGGACATTTTCGTGAAACTATGATTAAAAGTTGGAATTGTAAATATTGTTCTTGTATAAACCTCTTCTATATGACCAAGTATTTTGATTAATATTCCTACGTAGCCTAAAAATAAATCTTAATTATACATTATTAACAAGATTTAATTATCTCAAAAGTCCATCAGAGCAGGTGCTTGATCATTCATATTAGGATTATTTAAGGATCAGATAAAACGATGTCGTTATGATGGCGGGAGTTGGTCAATTGTCGCTGAACGCGAAGTCTTGTACATTAATTTAAAGAAAATGGGGCCAAAATGAAACTGAACAGCTTGGAACCACAAGACATAGCAGTCGACCTTGAAATGTCAAAGTCGTCGGACAAAACAAATGTCGAAGACAGGTTGTGCTTCTCACTGGCCCACATTTTGTTCAGGTACATTTTATCTGAAGTTAAAAATGTGATCAATTTCAAATATAAAGGCGACCATATGATAAAGAATAAATACTTTACTCAATCAAACAAAAAATTTGGTACAATGTAACATCTACTTTTGCAAGATTAAATATCAGCGGCTTGATTTATTTCTTCAGTGCCGAGGCATTTTTCAGAGTAACAAATATTCACACATGGAAGGGCACTCGCATTCCCGGAGGAACCGTAACCATGCAGAGGCCGAATTCCAAGATTGGATGAGACAAATTCGAGTAAAAGCCAACACAACGCCAACATTGTTGGGGAAGACGGCTGGTAGCAGCGCTTGTTGCATCTTCAGAGTCCCTCGAAGCTTAGTCGAGATCAACGAAAAGGCGTACCAGCCCCGTATAGTGTCTATTGGCCCTTACCATCACGGGTTGGAGCATTTGAAGATGATTGAAGAACACAAATGGCGATTTCTCGGCTCGCTTCTTAGTCGGATGGAAGATTCTGATAATATCCTCCAACAGTGTTTCAGAACTATTGAGTCCTTGGAGATGGAGATAAGAGAGTGTTATTCGGAGACTAACAGTTTTAACAGAAGTGAATTCGTTGAAATGATGGTGCTTGATGGGTGTTTCATCATCGAGCTCGTGTGTACGGTTTCAGGGTTGATACATAGAGAACCCAATGATCCCATTTTTGAGATGGGTTGGATTCTCCCGTTTCTTATGCGTGATCTTCTCAAGTTAGAAAATCAAATCCCATTTTTCGTTCTCCAAAAGTTGTTTAATATTTTAGTACCGAATTCGGCAATCTCCTTGGCAAGTCGGACCCTGAAATCCTTCAGTAATCATGTGCTCGAAAGGCCAGATTCTGTTCTAAGGAATGCTAACAATCTTCAAGCGAAACATATACTTGATTTAGTTCGTTTGAGTTTTCAACCTTCATCCCCTGAAAGACGTCCGAAGGAGCCTCGTTCTCTTCTGTCTATTCAGCCTGCTGAGAAGCTTCATCGCGCTGGAATTCAGTTCAAACCAAGGAGGAACAAAGATAGCTACTTAGACATCAAATTTACTAATGGAGTCCTCAGAATTCCACCTTTCCCTATGGACGGTATCGTCAGCTCTTTCTTCCTCAATTGTGTTGCTTTTGAAGCATGTCATGGCTATTGCAAGAAATTCATCACCGATTATGTTATGTTTATGGGCTGTCTCATTCGTGCCCCCAGCGATTCAGGCTTCCTTTGCGACCACAAAATCATTGAAAACTGTTTTGGAACGGACGAGGAAGTTACTCAATTCTTTACCGATGTGGGAAAGGATGTGGCATTCGATATTCAGGAGTCGTATCTGGCGAAGTCGATGGAGGAAGTGAACCAGTATTATTGGAACGATTGGCATGTTCGGTGGGCAACCTTTAAGAACAAGTATTTTGACACCCCGTGGTCGTTCATCTCAGCCTGTGCAGCTGCTATTCTCCTAATGCTAACCACCATTCAGGCCTTCTTCGCTTGGTACGCGTATGTTCGTCCTCCTAAGTAATTTTAAAAGAGTAATAATACTCGTTAATTCTACTTTAGCTGTGTTTATGATTAAGTTGAATAATCATGAGAAATTGCTTGTTTGTATGAAGCTCAAGTGTGGTCATCTATAAACTTCTCTACAAGGCTGCAAAACTATTAATAAAAAATGATTCAGGCTGTCATTACTTATTAGATGCCTTTGAACGATCCACTATGTTATTTAGTTTATTTCTGAGGCGTTGTTCTTTCCATATTCATATCAATAGTTTGAGACTTCAATGCATTGTTATTTTCATTCAGTACAGTAGAACTAGCTCTTCAATACTGTATTGTTTGGATATAATTTAAATGAATTAAGGTGATTTTTTTATTGCACCAACCAGTCAAAAGGAGAAGCACTGCTAGCTCCTTGTGCCAGGCTGCTTGACTTGAAGGTAGATAAATGACACATTAGATGGAACTGACCATTAAACAACCAACAAAATGATCGTATTAATAGACGGTGCACCTATGTTTTCCATGAAAGATGATTCATGAATGTTTATATGGTCTTATATATAATGATAGCGTCGTTAAATGCTTGGTATCAAGGAGTTTTTGGCTATATATATGAAACTAGCCACCATTTATGACACGAAAAAATTTAAGTTTTTTTTACGTTGTTAACGGTAGTCTTCACTTGGAAGTGGCAATAATTGGTCTGTCTAAAGGACAAAGGTGGCGTCAGAGGCAATAATTGTCTACCAATAAGTCACCGACAAGTTGGGTCCAAGTCTGAGCCGTCAGGGAGGAATCTCGGAGTCATGTCGAACTTGGGTGTATTTTTAGCCAGTAAGCCTCGTGATCTGTTGGCTGTATTGACACTTGGTTTTGCAATATATAGAAGACATGCTCATCGGCCTATTGCCATTACCATTTACCACATGAGCTCATTAAGTAAACATATAAAGATCGATATGTAACCTCTTAAATTGATAGCTTATTATATATTTACACCATATCTTAATATTCTAGCTCTATTATTTTCCAGGAATTAAAGGCAAATCAACCTCATCGCACCACTCCACAAGCCTGGTTTCACGATACGAACTCTTGACTTTATTAGGCCAATAACTTAACCAAACCTGCCCTCCGATTCTCCACTTCAACACACTCCCTTCCATTTCTCTGCTCAATCTCCATCCCACTCCCTCTCCATATTCATCCCTTGCAAAAACCAACCCACCCGTTTTCGTAAACGGTCTATTTCCTCCCATGTATCTATTTCTGAAACTACTGTTGCTACTGCCTCCATTCCACGTGGCTAGTTCTTGACCGGTCGTATTATCGCATAGAACTGCATCGAAAACTCCAGCGTTTCCTTCAGCGTCCTGATCCCACCTCCAGTTTTTCGTCTTCGTCTTTATTGTTGTCCTTGCCCGAGCTTTCACCTTCGGAATCTTTGAATATCCGTAAGTACCCTTCAGATTCCTCTGCGTTTCAATTTCTCTCTCGCCGTTTTTCGTTGACCGGCCTAAGCTCAACCCAGAGACGTACGTTGAACCAACTTCTGGCCCTACCCAAACCCTTATCCTCGTCGGGAAATGTCTTTCATCTGCGTATTCCAAGTCTTCGTTTTTATTAAACCCTAATTTTGCCACGTGGAAGCGTAGGTTGTCGACGTGTGCATTCACCTGAATATAGCCATCGCGGAATTCCACAGAATATTCCAGCTGGAGTACAGCCTCAAGATGTTGGTGCGCCAAGGCGTATCTTAGAACAGATTCTTTAGCTTCCATGACGGGGAACTTAAAACTTCTATTTCCGTCGGAGCGCGTCTGTTTCATGGCAGAAATCAGCGCGTATCCTTTTAAAATCCAAAATCCATGTGCCTCCGTGGCATACGAGAACCCGGGATGCTGATTTGGCAGGGGTGTTAACGTTTGTAAACCTACGCCCATCTCTCTTGAAATCAACCATTTTGCTAAGATGTATCCCAGACTGCGCATAAAACACAGCTCCACGTCAACGCCCACTAATTGCAAAAAGGTTCGCAGCACTGGCCCGTGCTTGTAGGTTAACGCTTCAATGTTCGGACCCAAAATGGCATTGAAGTAAAGAGAACCAACTCCACTGGGAGCGTCAAATGCACATAACCAGAACAAACGCGTGAGGAAAACTAAATCAAAGAAACTAGAGAAAGATTCCGGGGAGTGAGAATCCATGATCCATGCAATAGGGTTGGGTTTCAGCTTTTGAAGCTGAGAACGGGGGCAGGTGCTATCCTGCGCGGAAGGTGAGCGGGTGATGATTTCTTGAAGGAGCTGGACAAACAGGGGGAGGAATGGTTTGTCTGAAGAGAGAGGACACGCGTCGGAAATCCATAGAGTCTTTGGAGGGTTATCAAGCTCAAAGCCCTGAGAGTAAACTTTGAAGAACACCACCCGCTCCGAGTCGAACCCCCCCGATGTCATCTCAGCTCTGAGCTGAATAGCTGGACTTGAGTCATCCTGGCATGAGTTCGCGAGTGTAAAGATGAATGAAGACTCTGACTCAGCCGACTCAGTAGAGTAGGGTAGTCCACATATCCATGACCAAATATCTAGCATGTTTTTGTTGGCTATCAGGTTTACAAACTTGGCTGTAAGTAGGCGTCTGGGTGATGGAGGAAAATGTGAAGAGAGTTTTCTTCAGGTTGCCAGGTTTTTATAGTGTAAACGAGTGATGCTGGAGGTACCGACTTGGAAGCAACGGAAACCACGTATTGGAAATCACGAAACTGGTGATTCGTAAACTGTGGCTTGTGGGATTCGCTTGAGGTGGCATTAACTCAGCTTGCTTTCTTTCACTTTCTTTCTTGAATTCTTTTGGATTCTGGTGACGGTTTAGGGTTAGAATTTTGCCTGGACAGTGATAGTGGAACGTGGAGTTTTGACGTTTATTATTTTGCGACTTCCACGTGTTGGTTCGTTTACAGAACGTAGGTCCTGATGGATGGCAGATTCAGGACCCAGATTTTCTGGAGATATCTAAATCATTTTTTCTGGAGTAGAAGAGACTACGGATCAGTATCGACTATCAGGTCGTCCAAGAAGCCAGCTACATAATTTTTTTAAGTGGTTATCAATTTGTCTCAAAGGCTTATTTATTATTATTTTTTTTTTTGTATTTAATAAAAAACTCCTTCGGAAGAGTCTTTATAATATTGATTTGGGCGTTAACGTTGGGCTGGCTTAATTGGTGGCTTCTGTTGTCGAGCCCATAGACTTGTTTGCTATCGGCCCAATCGGAAATGCAAGATATGACACGGAGACTCAAATAAAAACCCTCAAAAACTCGGTGCGTGATTTGATCTGTGCCGGGGAGAGAAAATGGAGAAAGCTTTAAGAGTATACGGTGCCGTTCTGAGGCTGGTTCGTCGTTTGCCAAAAGACGCGAGACCTTACTACGCTAAATACGCCCGCGAAAACTTCGTCAACTACCGAGAAGTTGACGCGCACGACCCGAAAGCCCTTGATGAGCTTTTCCAAAGAGCTTACAATCACTCCCTCTGGGTCCTCCAAAAGGTACACCCTTTATGTACATATTCGTGTTTGGATTTCCTGATGATAATTTGAATTTTTCTTCTCAAATGCAGTACTCAGTTGATGAATCTGCGGCGAAAAAGCTGAAGGATATTTGTATGGGTTAATATATCCGCGTGGCTTCAAGATGTTTGTTGTTATGGCTAAATGAGTAGTTATAGAAAATGCTATGTTTTATGATTAATATTTTGTTTGAAGTTTATATTAATTATGGTCAGGTAGCAATGCATGGTGTTTCAGAATTTACACCGGAGATTTCTTGGAAAGAAAAAGATGTTTTTTAGTACCTTTTTTTTTTTTTTTTTTTTTCTTGTTTCTGATATTGTTATGACATTCTTGTGATCTGTTGGCAAGCTTGTCCTCTCCTTACAGAACACATAGGCAATTAAACTTCTCTTGGATGGGATTCACAGTGACAACAGTTAATAGGATCTGAAACATACAGCTTCACTAGTTTAACAAGCACACTAGCTGTAAAGTTGGTACTTTATTTGGTTTCTTTGAGAGCTTTAAAGGTTTGAATGGGGAGACTTGGATCTAAATTGGGCTGTCTTTAAATTAGGGTTGGTGTCAAGCCAAGTTGAACCTTAAGCTAGACTTGAAACCAGAATGCTCCATTGGAGCTTGCGTTTGGCTCCTTCGAGATAGAAGAAGAAAAATCGTCGGAGAACAAGAAAAAAATTGCCGGCAAGGCAAGCTTTAGCAGCGACATTGATTGCGAGCTGGGCTTGAAGATTGGAAATTGTTTTAGTTCGGATCAAATCTACCTTACTTTCAACCAAGCTCACATTCAGATGGTACAGCTTGACTGTATTATTCTGGAGACTAGATAATCGCTGATATGCTATTTTAGTAAACAGGAGCGTTGTAGGGGAGTTTAGGTCATTACACTTTGCACTTTGGTCTGTAGAATTAACTGCCTTTTTGTCATAAATTAGATTATAGCTCGGTAGCAGTTTCAGCCTGGATGATTCTTGCCAGAATAGAAGCATGGACGTTCACCTGGAAAAAATAACTTTTTCCGAAAAGCATTTGATAGTACCAAATAGAATTGTACTGCTTGAACACTAATTCAGGAAGCTTCATGGTACAGGATTGTTATAGGCTATGCATTAAAAACAAGGGTTCTGTGATTTGAGCCATTCATAATTTAAATAATAAATTTTAATCAAATTAAATTAAATATTTTTAATTCAAACTGAATCAAATTTGAATTCATCTTTGATACAATAATATATTTCGATATCAAATGGCAATCTGTAAATAATTGAAGAATGAGAGGGTTTTAGTTAATAACATCGGGGATGGTGAAGGAGAGACATTGCACAGTGACGGAGCCAACGCCCAACGAGGTGTCGGAGTGTGCGACAATACGTGCGATGCAATTTCAGGTGGAAGCCAAATGTTCATACATAACTCAATTTTTAAGCCTTTTGTTTTCATCTCCACGTGTCTTTTCTTTTCTACTATTAAACTTGCATCTGCATTCCTTGCCCATATAAACCAAATCCTCTTGGAAACTTCACGTCATGGGATGCTGTAAATTCATCTCACTTCACTCGAAATTTTATTTTTTATTTTTCATAACTATCGTCGTCACTACCGTACCGACGAACCCTTCGAATTCAACTCAGGTTTACATATCATTACGTGGGCCTCAGTTCATCACATCCCATATGATTTTCCTGGTCGTACACGTCTAAGTACAATTTCTAGCAAGTAGCATTTCCGAATGCAACGAAACCTCCTCACGTGATAGTGGCCACAAGGCTTGATAAAGCTCAGTGAGTAGTACCAGTAAGTCGGTGGTGTAGCTCAGGGAAAAAACCGGTTATCAGGAAGCAACAACGCTTTGGAGAGCGAAACCACGGTTTTCTTGGGCCAGGTGGGTTTGACTGAAATTAGCCGAAAACCAAAGCCTAAACCTTGAAAAATTCGTACTTCCTCCACAGTAACGGCTGCTGTCCTTAACTCGTAACAATACACATGGACTGTCTTCACAGCGCCTATCTTTTATATTTCTTTCTTCACTGTCACACTCAATTTCTTAATTAAAACCTGACAAACCTCGACTCAGTCTCAGCTTAGCTTGTTTTTATCTGGGTTTGTTCTTCAATGGCCGATAGTGGTGGGTTTGACGGGGACCAAAGCACCACTACCAGTTTCTCTCAGTTGTTATTCTCTGATGATGTAGTTTTGGGTCCTGATATGGACCACACTTTTACCAACTATTCTTGTTCATCGTCTCCTTTGCTTACTTCCGCTCATGAAAAGCCTCCCAAAATGCTTTGTTTTGGTAACTGTGGAGAAAATGATCATAGTGAAATATTTGTGTATAGTGGTGAGAGTAATACCAGAACTACCAAAAAATCTGGTTTTACTTGCAGTGATTCTTCTTCGGCTTCTTCAGGGAATAACAGCAGTGCCAACAAGACTCAATATTCCAAATCTAATGAAAGTGTATGTAATGTGTAATTCATAAAGTTTATATTTTGGTTGTTTTACGGTTGATTTTTTAGGTTATTTTATTTTTTGATAGAAAAAACGTAATGGGTCTGGCAAAGAATCAGTTCAATGCTCAAGCACCATAACCACAACGATAGCGTCAGCTCAGAAAACTGGTAAAAAGACCAAAGCAGAAAATCCCCCTTCATTTACCGGCCATGCAAAGGTCTTAACTCAAACATCTACAAACTCTAGACGTTGAGTTGGTGGAAGTAATCCTCATTTTTCGATTGTGTTTGAAATAACAGGTGAGGAAAGAGAAGTTAGGAGAGCGAATCTCGGCATTGCAGCAGCTTGTTTCTCCTTTTGGCAAGGTGAAACTCCTTTCTATTCAATTGCATGTTGTTAATTTGATCAATTAAATGATGTTTAAATTCTGAGGGTGGCGAAATGGTTTAATCATGCAGACAGATACGGCGTCGGTGCTGCATGAAGCGATGGGCTATATCCGATTCCTACACGATCAGGTTCAGGTTCTGTGCTCTCCATACCTGCAACACCACCACCACCTCCCTGTAAGTACCAACCACATCTTCGTTAGATTCTCAGATGAACATTTTGCCAGAAACGCAAAGCGTTTTTCCTTTTTGCTTTTACTTCTCCTATTTCATGCTTATTGGTCCACATGCATCCACACTGACACCTTCATCAGGCCATCTCAAATTGTCAATTTCAAGTTTCGCCTGCAAATGTAATAGCGGGACTGATCCTTTGGTTGAAATTTTGACGGTGGTGATGGTGATTTTGTGGGTCAACAGTCAACTGTGGGAACATGTTTTTAGTTTGGCCAAATGCAAGGTTTGATAAAGCAACGATTTACCCTTTAAAAAAATCATTTATATTTTTCTTCATTTTATTTAAAAAATTATTATATTGATCTCTTTATATTTTAAAAGTATAATTATAATTTTAATTGTCTTAATATAATATTTAAATTCCTAATTTTTAACATTTTAATCAATTTATTCAAAGTGATATTGTTATTTTTTAAATTTAAAAAATTTAAGTATTCAAAACTTTTTTCTGAATTTCTAAAATTTAAAAATTTTTTTTATTATAATTTCAATATTTTTAAAATTTATAATTTACCTTCAAATCTTTAAAGATAAAGTGTTGTTTAGTTTTTAGTTTAAGGGTTTGTTTTTTCTAACAATTATATATAAAAAAAAAGAAATAAAAATTTTAATAAATTTAATAGAGGGTGGGAAATGATTTTCTTAAACTTGAAGGGTGTACAAATATTTCATCAAACGTTCTTTGACTGTGTTGGTTCATGCGAAATAATAATATATGCATCTAGGATGGTGGAGAAAATGTAGGAGACGAACAATCATGGGCGGACCTGAAGAGCAGGGGGCTATGCCTGGTGCCAGTGGCATGCACTGCGCACGTGACGAACGGTAACGGGGCAGATTTCTGGTCACCTGCCATGGGAAACAATATTTTATCGTCATCCTCGTTCACAAAGCAGCAGTGAATTGAAGTGGACTGTAAATTATTCAAACTACAGACTCGACAACTCAGGACGAGAAAAGTTAAGTTTAGCTTTAAAAAAAAAGAAAGTCACAGAAGAGGAAGCTGAGAAAGTTCCATTTCGTTCAATTGTTTGAAAGAGGTATGTATGGGAGTGATAATGTTCATGCTAAGTGAAAGGCGACGTCGTTTTGGGTCGTTTTTTAAATGATAAAGGCATTGCAAAACTTCTGGAGCTTTAGACAATTATAAATGCAATTTTTGAGAAGAGGTTTGGTTGCTTTTTGCATATTAATTTCTTTGTTATTCCTTGAGTTCAAGTTCGGTTCAAAGAATTTGATGAAGAACTAGTTTTGAAAGTCAAATTGATACGAAACAAATTAAACGATAAAATTCGATTAATACAGAATTAGAATTGACTAATCACTCAAAAGACAATCAACTATCGATTAAAGATCGATGAATAATCAGAATTGATACACAATATAAAAAAATAATCGATTAACAATTAAAAAAAATTAATTATAATTTGTATTATAAAAATAATATCTAAATTACAATGAATGTTTAATATTATCAAAGTAATTAATTTTAAATGTATTCAGTATCCATATTAGAATTGCATTAAAACTCTTTAATTTTTTTAAATATTATAACTTATATATTTATTAATTATTTGTTCGTAAGAAAACAAAATTATAGAAATTAGGATTGTAAATCCAAAATATGAAACTATTAAGTGTATATTGATATTTTGTTTGCATCTGAGAGCTAAATCCAACCGTTAAAAAATTTAAACTCGAGTTTTAGACTTTTTTATATAACTTTACAAAAAAATGTAAAGCACTTTTACAATTTTAAAAATATATATTAAAACATTTAACTAAATAAAAAACAATCTAAACAATTATAAACATTTATTATAATTTGTATATATATTTTTAATTCTAACAAAAATATAAATAAAAAGTTAATATTTTTAAACTTCGAATTAATACAAGAGACGATCGAATCTTGAAAGATAAAGTTACTTTAAGTTGATAGATTTTGCCAACTTCGGCACTAGTGTAAAATTTTTTAAAAAATTTAAATAACCTTTGGATAAATTTACTAGGATTTTTTAAAAATAATATACATTTTAAATGTTTGTAATAAAATAGAATTAGATATTTAATGTTTTGAGTTGGAGTTACTTGGCACTAGACTTGCGAGAGCAAGGGTAACCTGTGGGAAAAAAATTAGATGGAAGTTCTTTTACGGCCAAAGGACTTGTTCCCACCCTTTGAGCCAGGTACAAAGTGCCACTTTAAGTTTTTAAAAAATTAATCTTCCATATTTGAAAGTATTTTTTATAATTTTTACATTAAATTAACTAAAATATTTTTTAAAAGTTAAAAATATATAATATAATTATAAAATAATTTTTAAATATAAATATTTTTAAAAAACATTTAAAAAAATTTTAAAATATATTGAAAAATTTTAAAAAACAAAGTTGCCACAACCGTCACTAACGGAGTCAAGTGACCGTTTTCGACTATCTAATTTTAGGGAAGAACATATATGGTCTCCTCATTCAGTGAAGACGGTCAGATTTGACCGTTTTCAGTTTTGATAGAGACGATCAGATTTGGTCTCCTCCGTTAGAAACAAAAGTCATAAACGATCGATGACTAAAACTGAAGATGATCAGATTTGACCTCTCCTGAAATCAGATGGTCAAAAATGGTCACTTGACTTCGTTAGTGACGACCGTGGCTGCCTTTTTTTTAATTTAAAATTTTTTTAATATATTTTTAAATTTCTTATATTTATATAAAATTTATTTTATTATTTTATAAAATTTTAATCATAAAATGATAAAATTGCGCCTGGAGTATTACTGTTTATAATTATATTTAATATTAAATTTGATCAAAGGGTGGGAAACTGGGTTTTTAAAACTTAGAGGGTGGGGTTGAGTGATCACTTCAAACTATGGGTGGGAAAAAGTCATTTGTCCTTCTTTTAAATATAATATTTTTCAATCGGTTATGAACCAAATGACTAAACGGTCCTTACATATACCAGCTTTAATATGTCCTTTCATCAAATTTGTAGCCTTGCTGACTTTGGTACGTCTGAGGGGTGCGAAGGAAAAGCCCTTAAACCTCGCTCAAAAGTAACTGCTGTTTAGCCGCCAGCCATCATCCACAGCAATGGCGGACAAGAAGAGAAAAACCCCTGAGACGACGCATCCTAGACCAAAATCTCACAATAACCGGAAGAAAAGCTCGAAGAAGGTCGGCGGCAGTGACATGAAAAGGAAAAGGAGTGGTCCGCGGTTGCCTAATTCGATGCGAAAAGAACTGGACCGCCTAAATGAAACCAGTACCTTGCACAACAGCGACGACGAAGACATAGATTCTGATGAAGGCAATGGTTTTTACGAGTACGACGAGCCTCTTCCACAGGAAGAGTCTAAGAAGAACCGCCGTTACGATCCAGTCGATAATTACGAATACAAGCTACCTGACAACTTTGAGGTTTTATTTGTGTTTTTTAATATTATTCTAATTGATGTTTGCTGGCATTCAAGTTTTAAAATTGTTTAGTAATTGGCTAAATTCGGATTTCACTTGGCGTTTGTTAGTTGAGGAAATTCCTTAGAGTTTGCTATGTCAAATTGCTGTAACGTTACAACTTTGGTTTTGGTTTGATCGGAAGGTTTTTTTTGCATAAGTTGGACATTTAAATATTCACCTTTTTCAGATCGTGAGATGGGTAAATCTGCATTCAATAATGTGTAACGTGTAAATAATGAAACTTCTGAGGACTGGTAATGAATTGAAGTTCGAAATAGATTTGCTTGGATATGAAGCTAAATACTGTTAAAAGTTCTTGAGATGGTGTAAACATAATTTAAATAACTATATCTGTGTGAAGGGAATCTGTTGGCATGGGTTTTTGTAATGTAGTGAAGTTATTATAGTGGTGATATCACCTATTCATTCTTTGCACTTTCTCATTCATACATCCTAAGGAAGTAATAGTGTGTTCTTTTGTCTAAGCAAGAATAGTATTTGTTGGTTGAGGCTTCTTAAGTTCATGTTCCTAATATGTGCTGTCTCTTTTCTTTGTGTAGGATGAGAATGTGCTATCAGATGATGACGATGAAAATGAGTATGATGACAGTGATAAGAAGATTGAAAATACCCATGGTGGGACAGAAATTTCAAAGCAACCTGGTGATGAGGCTGAAGATGACGATGATGAAAGGCACATGAGGATGTTGCAAGGGATCACTGGAATGCCAAGTGAGGTTTTTGAAGGTAACTCTTCGATGCAAATATCTCCATTAGTGTAGTTCAAATAGTATGATTTTTGCTTCAGAATTACTTACTGTTTCCTCCAACTTTCTTCTTTATTGGTTATGATATGTGGAAAAGGATTTAGTACATGTACTGTGTGAGTAGTGTTGAAAAATGTCTTAAAAATTTTATACAGGTAAATTGTAGATATTTTATAAAAGTCCATCTCCAAAGTTTACTTTTAGTTATTATAAGGAAGTTTTATAAGAATACTGTATTTTAGCTTAGTTCATTCTGTTGGAAAGATGACATCTGTTATTGGTAACTGGAAAGTTTGATAACATAGTTGTTACAGAGGAAATGTTCCCTAACAATTTACTGGGGAAATAATGTTGGGGTGATTAGAAGACATTTTATCCACTTCTTTTAGAAATATGATTCATATGACTGACCTCTATCTATATGTGTTTTTTAGGCAAGAAGAAGAAGAAGAAAAACGTAGTTATAACTGAACCATATCCAGAATCTGAATTTAATCCTAGTCGCGATGTTTTACAAGGCAGTGGTCAAATTACCATCGAAGATCTTTTAGAATCTCTTCAAGGAAAAGCTGGATATAGTAAACTTAGAAAGAGAATGCATCAAATAGATAAAAAGTCTGCAGCCATTCAGGCACCACTCCCAAAGGTAGAAAAAGAAAAGTTGGAGAGAAAGGCAGTGTATGAATATTCAAAGAAGGATATTACCAAGTGGGAGCCTTTAGTCAAGATGAATAGGGAAGCACCTACCATTATTTTTGATGAAGATACAAACATAGGGTTTTCAACTGTAGGAGCAATAGCTTCTGGATTTGAACCTAGAACTGAGTTTGAGAAGAGAATGGCAACATTAGTTAATGATGAAAAGGTTGCGGAAGCTCATAAAGAAGACGGTGCTAGGCTTCTTGAAATGAACAAGGTATGTTAGTCATATTCTTTGTTCATTTACGTCACTATTTATTGCAACTTGATGAAAAATTATTGAGTTGCCTAGTAGTTCTTTTAACAAACTCAAATTTCAGTCTTTTAACAAACTCACATTTTGGAGTTGCCATTATATTGTTGCCAAGTTTCTGTGTCATTGAAGAAATTGATGCCTACAAGTAGTAAGCAATTAAAAAAAAAAGTTTATGAGACTGAAAATCAGAATTTATGATATCATATGAAGAGATAGTCATATCCCAGGTAAACCTTAATTTGAGCAGGCTTGTGTATATCTATATGCTTTTACAGTTTTTTACATATGTGCATTCTGGAGCAAGAGTTTCTTGATGCTGTAAACCCACTATTTTTCTGATTGATAACAGCTTGATTTCACAATTTAGTGGGTTGCTTGTTTCTCCTCTTCTGTTAATTAAATTCATGGTTCTGTGCTGTATGTAATGCATAAAAAAAGGTCTCTGGCCGTCTCTGTTTTGAAAGCTTAGTTTTGTAAATTTTACAAAAGTTTGAGTATTGTAGTCTTAATGATGTTGGCAGATTTCTGTTGAAGATTATTTAGAGGACCGGAATCATATAGCTAAAATGAGAAGCCTTCTTTTCCGTCACGAGATGAAGAGAAAACGTATCAAGAAGATTAAGTCAAAAACATATCATCGTTTAATGAAGAAAGATAGATTAAAAGGAGCATGTGCTGAATTTCTGATGGATCCAGAAGCAGCAAAAGAAGAGGCAAGGAAGCAAGAATTTAAACGAGCTGAGGTGACTGATAATTTTTAATGAATTTTATGTACTTTCTGTCCATTGAGTATTGTTTTCTTGTGGATGATAAAAACTGTATTCAGTTTTAATTCTTTGCATATTTAATTTAATGCAGGAGCGTTTGACTTTAAAGCACAAAAACAGTTCAAAGTGGGCTAAGCGCATTTTAAAACGTGGCCTGAATGCTCAAGATGAAGGCACTCGAGCTGCAATAGCCGAACAGCTCAACCAACACGCCATGTTGACTAGGAAAATGAACTCTATGAAGGATAGTAGCAGTAGCAGTGGCAGTGATGAGAGTAGTGATGAGGAAGATGTAGATAGAAACTCTGCTGATTCAGAAGAGGATGGTCCATCCAAGTTGTTTTCAAAAGCAAAAGAGAAAACACTCAAAGTATTAGAAGAAGAAGATGATGAAATGCCTAATTCTGGAGTGCTTTCATTACCTTTCATGGTAATCTGCCCTTCCATTTGTCTTTTGGCAGTAAACTCATTCACCTATTATTGTAGTAACTTTTGATTTTTTTCTTGTGCAATTTTATTTGTTATAGGTGCGTGGGATGAAAAAAAGGAAGGAAGAAGCAATTGAAGAAGCCAAGCTTGCTCTTCAAGAATATGAATCATCATTGAAGGAGTTGGAGGGTACAGGTGAGGAAGAAAATTCAAAAGCCGGTGTTACAAGTGGTAGAAGGGTCTTTGGTGCTGCTCAAAAGGAGGTTTCAGAACCAAATAATAAGGTCAAAACAGATAACTATTATGATAATAGTGATAGTGAAGATTACGTGGAGCCTGAAGAAAATTTAGACAAAGGTAATAGGAAAAAGAATGATTTGCGGAAGGATGTTAGCATTGATTCTGCCTTACTTAATGAAGGTCCTGAGAGTCATCAGGATTCTGTGTTTAAGGTAATGGGATTTCTTATTTACTTTATTTATGATTCCCTGTTGCTTATAAGCATGACAATAATTTGTGGTTTACAGAGTTTTGATGAAGTTGTAAGAGACCCAGGTCCAAAGACATCATATGATGTTTCTATTTTTGCTTCGGGCACATGGAAAAAGGTATTGTTTGCCTTCATTATGTTTCTTTAGTTTCTCGTGTGTTGTAGAATCAGGTATTCTCAAGCTGGTAACTGTCTACTTTATGTGCAGATGAAAAGTGGAAATAAGATGGACACTGATGCAAAGAAACCTACAAAGGTTGTCGAACGTGTGTTGGATAATCAAGATGTTGAGGTATTTATCCCTTCCAATTGTCTTTTTTTCAGCTTTTGCTCAAATGCTTATCTGATAAGTAACCTCTCACAACTTTGGCTCTGTGTTTTGGTCTTGGAACTTTAAAGGAGATGAGCGAGGAAAGTAATAGTGATGGTGGTGATGACGAAGGAGAGATGGTGGATGGGATTATGTCTTCTGAACCTAAAGCGTCATATAAACTACCGTCTCAAGAAGAACTTATTCGTCTTGCTTTTGCGGGTGATGATGTGGAGGAAGATTTTAAGAAGGGTAAAGAAAAGATCCTGAATGAAGAGAATCCTGTACCTGAAAAGCCTCGTCTACTTCCAGGTTGGGGGCAATGGACAAGTTTGCAGCAAAAGAAAGGCTTACCTTCTTGGATGGTGGAAGAGCATGAAAATGCAAAAAAGAAGAGGGAAGATGCACTGAAAAGGAGGAAGGATTCACGCCTCAAACATGTGAT
Source organism: Anacardium occidentale (assembly GCA_026122585.1). NCBI lineage: Eukaryota > Viridiplantae > Streptophyta > Magnoliopsida > Sapindales > Anacardiaceae > Anacardium > Anacardium occidentale. The sequence continues at coordinate 642,599 of JAJEJH010000122.1, read as the reverse complement.
TATCTCTGAGAAGTTGGATAAAAAGGTTGGTGGTTTTTCTTGTATTATTTTTTATGCATGCTACCCAAAAAGGAGGCATATCCTTATCTTTGGTTTTAGATTTGCTGTTGCAATTATAGATAAAAACTCAGTTTTGTTGAAGCTTGGTCGAGAATTGGTTCTGGAAAACTTAAAACAAACTTTGAAAATTAAATTGAAATGTTGCTGAATCATCAATCTAGATCCAACTGAAATTGGTTAAACAGTTATTGAACATATTTTTTCAGTGTCCACATGTTCATTTTCTATGTACATGTCCTGCTTTATTACACCTTGATATGTTTGTATGACAGAACTTTTTGTTCTTGGATTTCCAGGCTGAGAAATTACATACAAAGACATTGCCTTATCCTTTCACATCAAAGGAAGTTTTTGAGCAAAGCATTCGTGTTCCTGTTGGACCCGATTTCAATCCAGCGACTGCCGTTGGAGCCCTTAGTCGGCCAGAAGTGAGTGTATTGCAATCAATAACATATTATCTTTTATATTATATTATATATTATATATATGAAGTGTATATTACAACATATATCATAGGGATAAAGTCGATTGGTATACTTTTTGTGGCTCAGTCTATTTTGATCTGAGCAGTGCATTTCCTTAGCATCCCCACCTTGTGAAGGGGACATAAAATTTGAACAGATCATATGTTAACGATCAGCTTGTTTTCCTCGATTTGTGCAGGTGAAGAAGAAATCTGGTGTCATTATAAAACCAATCAAGTTCGAGGAAGTGAACCCTCACGAAAAAACAGAGGAGCACAAGCCTCATGGACAGAAACAAAAGATGAACAAGAATAAAAGTGTCAGTAACAGAAGACCAAAATCAAGACCAGTGGTGGTAAAATCATAAATAGGTGAAGATAACTGACCCAAATCTAATCAATGCTGCTCATGTATGCTTCAATTTTGTTATATCTTCTTTGAAAAATTGGGTTATTAAAGAATATATTTATGATTGTAGAAATTAAAGTTCCTCTGCAGTGGCTTTTTTTCGAGCATTATGCAATGCACAGGTGGCTGATTTTTATTTTTATTTTGTAATAGTGGCATAAATATATTCCTGTTTCAATGAAATTTAATTTATAATTTAGTTCACATTTATTATTCGAATTATGTAGGTGCTATATATTGGCCTTTGATGTCTTGAATATTTATAATAGAAGCATCCTAGTAATTTTATAAGTTGAATGGAGTTCTACATTGAGAATGGTTGGCTTACTGAGTTCATAAGTGTACGTCTTGGTTTGAATAAAATATTAATTAATTTTTAAAGTTTTTAAAATTTATTTTTTTACTTTTTTTTGAATATATGATATCAAATATTACTAGCTCTTAAAATTTTTAAATTTAACATTCGTATTATTAAAATTTATGTTTTTGATTTTGAATATATAAGTATAATTCATAAGTTTATAAACTATAGAATTTTAAGTTATAATTTGAAATATATGAGCATTTTATTAAAATTTTGAACAAAATTCGAGTTCAAGCTTTACTTTAAGATAATTGTATTGAGATTGAATTGAGTATTATTCGATTCAATTTGATTGTCCCGGAATTTTGGTCTAGCCAAGCTGACAAAACCAGTACCTCAATTTCAGAACTAGAAATCCAAATCCCAACCTGAAGAAAACAACATTTTATTGTCTTGTTACAAGTGAAATATTAATATAATAAAATAATAATAAAACTATCTATTTTAAGTATTTGATTATAAATAATTATATAATTTTTAATTAAATATAAAATAGCATTCAATCTATATAGCCTAAACAAATATTCAACCATGTCTCTAATATAATAAAATTTTAAATATTATTTTAAAGGTCAAGAGACTTAATACCTTTTATAATTTATCTAAATCACAAATTCATACCCATCAATTTTCAAAACTTAAACAATTAAATGTTGATTAAAGTTAATAAATTAAATTTAATAGTTAACGTTTATATATTAATGGTCAGATGATATTTTTATATTTTTAATAAAATTTTAAAAATTAATAAAAATATTAAAATAATAAAATAATATATTGTAAAAATATTTAAAAATTAAAAAAACAGCTACTACTATTAGTAATAATGGCAATAATAAATGAATTAAGTGACAAAAAACGGACATTTGATTTAACCCTTTCGTTTGCTGAACGTGATAAATTTAGTCGCCTTCTTTTTTGATAGAGGTGGTCAACAATAATTAGAAATGATCGATCTCGGTTTGGTCGACATTTAACAGTTGTTTTCGATCATTTGATTCAATTTTAGGTAATTATTATCGTTGATAGTAGTAATTACCTTTTCAAATATTTTATTTTATTATTTTATATTTTTATTATTATTTTATATTTTTTATGAGAACATCTTGATAATTTTATAAGAAGTTAACAAATTTAAATAAAAAATAATCAATAAATAAATATTTAAATTTTAACAAATTAAGATATAATATTTTATCTTTAAGCAAAACTTGTGAGAATAAGCCCTTTGCCTATTTTAAATTCACTTTTTTTTTTTTTTAATGATTTTAAATCCACTTTCTTCTCCTTGAGGCCTGAATATTAAGAAAACCCGATTATGAAACCCACCCATTTACTGGATTTGACACTAAACCCGATTAACGAATTTCCCGTATAAAATGCATGACATTTGCCGCTTCATTTGAAAAGTTCGCTTCTCTCGTACTTCCTTCTTTGACACTCTTTATTTATTTTCTCTGTAAAAAAAAAAAATGAGCTTCGATTCCTCTCGCTCAGTAAATTCAGGCCAGAAATCAAAGCGAAGTTTCGATTCTTTTCAGTCGAACAGTGTTAACAATAGCAATACCAGTGTAAATAACAATAAAAAGAAGAAAAAGATAAACCAGAAAACCCTAGGCGTGGCTTGGGGCTCAAATTCTCTCTCCTCTTCTCGCTCATCTTTTCGCAATTCTCCTTTTTCCAATTTTGGCAGGTACTCAAATTTTTTCCACAGTTTTGACACAATTCATATTTATCTGTGTTAAAATACTAAAATAAATTAAATTACTTGTCTAGAAAAGCAGTTAGTTGCTGCACTGGGTAGAGGTAAAGTACTTCTTTGAGAGAAAAATCGTAACAGAAGCTGGTGAATTCTGTGAATTTTGATTTGACGGTTTCTACTGAACGATTGGAGAAAGACATTAGCTTAGTTTTTAATTTGAACATGCAGTGTTCTTAATTATTTTAAAACTTCTGTGTTTTGATTGATTTGGTTGTTTGACTATAGTTACATGGTAGAAAAGAACCGGAAACTTCAAAGCCAGTTTGATGCAGAAGCTTCGAGTTCTTCACATGGTGCTTCAACGTCTGGTAGGCCTATATTTCAAGGGATTTCAATCTTTGTTGATGGTTTTACAGTTCCTTCCAGTCAGGTATATTTTCTTTAGAGAACTGTTTATTAAGCTCTGTTTGGTTGCAAATAAACTCAGCTAGAAAAAAAAAAATCTTAATTTTGTTTGAGTACAGAAATTCTTATAAGAGTTCTATTTGAATCTCTTCAACTTTGTAGATGATTACTGGAGGATAATTGTTAGTTATGATGCTTGTTGTTGCTGTGAATGATTCGTTGTTAGGAATTGCGAGGCTACATGTTGAAGCATGGTGGACGACATGAGAATTACTTCTCTAGGCATCGTGTTACCCATATTATCTGCAGCAATCTTCCAGATAGTAAAATCAAGAATCTGAGGTTCATATTATTGCAACCAATGACACAGGTATTATTCTTTTAGATGGATTTCCTTATGTGGCTAAATTTACAGGTCTTTCAGTGGTGGGCTCCCAGTTGTCAAACCAGTATGGGTTTTGGATTCTATTGCTGCTAACAAACTTTTGAGTTGTAAGTTCATCAATTTCATTGATTTTTTTTTTTTACTGTAGTCTTGTGTCCTTATCTGTTGGGAAGTCCAATTTCCAATGAGAGAAGGGCTAACAATTTCACTATTTTCTTTATTGGAAGGATGAAGTGGAGTATTATCTTTGCCTTTTGTCTTTCAATTGCTTTTGATGCTCTTTTGCCGCTATCAGGGGTTCCTTATCAACTTGATCAACTTGCTAATAATCAACCAAAGTTGTCAGACTTCTTTGCATTGAAGCGCAGCCATATCTCTAAGGATGCTTCAACACCTGTGGTTTATCAAGCAAAACCTGAAACTGGGGATTCATCTTTGAACAATGGCCCATCAAAGGATGCCGAGTTATCTGAATTTGGTGGGTCTGTGGAACACAAATGGCAGATTAGGGGAGAAATTGAAGACCCTGTTTTAGCAATTACGAATGAAAAAATAACTGAAGAGCAAAGTAGTTTTACTGGAAAATCTTGTGAAGTAGACATACCAGAACCAAGTAATGCTGATGTTGAAATTAATAGCTGTGTAAAAGATGAACTTCAGTCTCGTACCCATGAACCCTCTCATTCTGTGAGCAGTTATTGTGTGGAAGGTAGAGAGATGAAAGGTTCAATGAGTTCTAAAAAGTCTCGTTCAACTCTTGAGGATCCCAATTTTGTTGAAAATTATTTCAAGGTAGTGAAACAAAATATGATTGAATTTGCTTTTGGTTTTGTATTATGCTAGTTTCCTTTAAATAACTGTGTTTACTTCATGGCTTTCTTTTATTATTATAGATGTATTTGATTGATATGGTTTTGATTATTTTGCGTATCTGCTTGTATTTAAGTATTTATAATGGGAACTTCCCCAGTGCTTCTTCTGAGTAGATTACATTAAACGATAGTGCTGGAGTACTCTATTTAATAGTCTTGTTTGATGGATTCTACAGAGTTCAAGGTTACACTTCATAGGCACCTGGAGACAGCGTTATCGTAAGCGTTTCCCCCTCTGTAGTGAGTTTAAGTCTCCAAGTTCTAGCCTGAAAGTGCCTTCAGATGCTCAGAGGACTGCCATAATCCATGTTGATATGGTAGTATCCTTATTACAGGCCTTTTCACATGATTAGTTCGATTTTTTTTTTTCCTTCGCTAATATTGTGGCTGGGAATTTCATTAATTTTAGATTGATTTGAGACTGGAACATATTTAATGATACAGAAGATTCTTGCTTGGTTCAGAATGGTTTTAATTTTTTATCTTTACTTGTATATACAAGAGACCATTGACACTGAAATGATTTTACAGGATTGCTTCTTTGTCTCAGTTATCACCAGGAACCATCCTGAATTACAGGATAAGCCTGTAGCTGTATGTCATTCAGACAGTGCAAAAGGAACTGCAGAAATTTCATCTGCAAACTATCCTGCTCGTGATTATGGTTGGTTTTGCTCTAAGTTACCTGTCTGAACCAACTTATATTAGTGCTGGATAATTTCGTTTGTGTATACAACTGGAACTTCATTCTTCTTTCTCAGGAGTTAGGGCTGGAATGTTTGTTAGAGATGCTAAGGCTCTTTGTCCCCACATTGTCATTTTCCCATACAACTTTGAAGCTTATGAAGAGGTAATCCATACATTTTACCACCATATTGGATCATCAAGGAGGAATCTCTTCTCCTGATAAGTGGCTATTGATGATCTTTTGGGAACTATGCAGGTAGCTGATCAGTTCTATAACATCTTGCATAAGCACTGCACCAGAGTTCAGGTGTGCTTATGTATACATATCCTTGAATGTATTTTATTTTCCCCATCGTGTCCTTGTCAGTATTGCAACTCTTTTTACAGGCAGTTAGTTGTGATGAGGCATTTCTGGATATAACTTTCTTGGAAGGGGAAGACCCAGAAATTTTGGCTTCAAAAATAAGAAAAGAGATTTTTGAAGCTACGGGATGCACAGCGAGCTCCGGGATAGCTGGAAATATGCTGATGGCTCGCCTTGCCACTAGAACTGCGAAGCCAAATGGTCAATGCTACATCCCTCCACAAAGAGTATGTCTGGATAAAGTTGCTCTTTCATTAACTTGTGTATAATTGTTTAATTCACATGTTTGGGATTTTAAAAGCCATTCAGTATTTTTTTTTTTTCCATTTTTCTCCTTCCTTCAGTTGTTGGTACTTGAGAGCTATTGAATAATCTATGTATATCAATATTTTTTCTATGCATTGTTGCATCACCACTTTAAATGGCCTTAATATAAGGTGTCCATTGTATCCTTAAATTAGGGGTATACTCAGACATACTCTTGTTGATGTTACGCCCTCTGACAATTTAATTGCTTCTGTTCTGCTTTGTGATATATTGTCCTGTACCATTTCTGGTGTCATGTCATAAGCACCAAAACTGCACCCTCCCTCTTCCTCCCATTTTTGCCACTCGTAATGTGTTAAGCAGTTTTGAATTTCATATAATCATTTTTGGGTTTGAGCTGTAAGGATAAACTAGAGATGCTGCTTTTTATTCCATAGTTCACAAAGTTGTAGCAAACTCATTAGTATATCTATATAGCTACCTAGAATTGTCTGAATGTTACTGTGTTGTCTAAGCAGTTGAATTATGGTAGGTGGATGAGTATCTGTATCATCTTCCAATCAAGGCACTTCCTGGAATAGGCCATGCTTTAGAGGAGAAGTTGAGGAAGCAAAATATCCAGACATGTGGCCAGTTGCGTATGATTTCTAAGGTTATCTTATGATTCATTTGAGACTCAATTGTCTTATTTCCATATTTGAATGATTGTCTTATCTAATAATGGGGGTTTGGTTTCAATTTCTTCACTTAGACTCATGTCATTCTCTTTTTGGATTAGAAATGTAGAATTCCATAAAGCTTGAACAGACAAAAATTTGACTAATGAAATTCTCTCAAAAGCTTTGGTTTTTTAAGGCATTATTTTCTTCATTTACTTTAAAATTATTGTGGTTGCACAAGTGTTTTAGGTTTATGTGATATGCTTTAAATTTTGAATTGATTTAGTTGTGGGGAAACGATTTTGTAGTTTAGGTACTGATTTAAAGGAGGTTTCCAGATACTTGACATGGACATTCTTTTCGGTTTCTTCAGGATTCTCTTCAAAAGGATTTTGGAGTGAAAACTGGTGAGATGCTATGGAATTATAGTAGAGGAATAGATAATCGGCAAGTTGGATTGATCCAGGTCTGAATACATATTACTTCTTTATGGCATTAGTGTATGCTTGAGAATATATTATTTCTTTATGCCATTGTCATGTATGCTTGACACTGTGTAGCACCCTTGCAGATGATCCTTCTGTTTGTCAAATAATTATTTCCTATATATGTCCTTGCACATCTGTATTGCTCTTTTTCACATCTATATTATTCTATCAGTTAATTGTCCAACAATTTGAATGTTCTATTATTGTCCTAACACTCTGTAGATCAATTTTCCTTTTTCCTTTTATATTAAATAATATTCAATGCCATTCTGAGTCTTGCTGACGTAATCTCTAGGAAAGCAAGTCTATAGGTGCTGAAGTGAATTGGGGAGTGCGGTTCCAGGATTTGAAAGATGTTGGTATTCTGATTCCATGCAAAAGCTTATTCTCATCATCTTCTTGTCTTTTCAAAAGGGTTAAGAATTGACCAATTATTTGTTGCAGAGCCAACATTTTCTTCTAAACCTTTGCAAGGAGGTTTCATTACGCTTGCAAGGATGTGGAGTGCAAGGGCGTAATTTTACCCTCAAGGTATTGTCTTTCTATGTTTTGTCTTTAATTACATTGTTCTTCTTTCATTAAGTCACTGAGCAGGCTTTGTGTTTTGATTTGATATCTTAATTCTTTCAAAAGTATTTTAGTTATATTAAGATTGTTGCATAAATCAAAATTGTGAAAAAAGTTTCTGTTTCTGTGTAAATCTAGATAAAGAAGAGAAAAAAGGACGCTGGTGAGCCTGTTAAGTATATGGGCTGTGGAGACTGTGATAACTTTAGTCATTCTATGACGGTAGCTATATACCAAACTGGTTTCAGATTTTTAGTCCAGTCACATATAATCTTGGAGGTTCAATTGATTATATCATTATTGTTATCATAGGTTCCAGTTGCTACTGATGATGTAGAGGTGCTTCAAAGGATAACAAAGCAGCTCTTTGGGTTTTTCCGCTTTGGTAAGTCAGCCTAGACCAAATTTAGAATGTTTTACTTCTTATTGATGAAAGTATTTTACTTAAGTGACTGGTTGCAAGCTAAGGTACTGCAAATAAGATATGTAATATCTCTGCCAAAGTAAAAACGAACCTAGTATTAGATATTGCATTTGTGTCAAAAACAATCTTCTTGTTTTTGCTTTTCTTCTTTGTCTCCGAACTGAGTTAAAAACTTGTTATTCAAGAGCATTGTCATCCTTCTATTTTTTTATTATACCACCAGGAAGTGATGGATTTGCAGTAGTATTATTAATGAACTTGAGAAGCATGTGAATTATTTATCTATGCTGTTTTTTGAAGGTGATGGATTTGCAGTGGTGTTATTAATGGAGTTGAGTAGCATGTGCGTATTAGTTATGTATGGTGTCTTGTGAAGGTCTTGTATGGAATTTAGATTCAAGGAATTTAGTATACAGAGGGTATAATTTCTGAGTTTCCATTCCCTTTAATGTTTTTTTTTTTTTTTTTTTTCTGTTCATGTGCTTCCTTTGAGAACTGGAAAGCGTTGTTGACAATGAAACAAAAGGCATTAGGATTCCTTAAATATGTTCCAAATTAATCTTCTGTTTCAAATTTCACCCAAGAATTCCTAGCCAACTACAGTGGTGATGACCAGAGCTTGCCTTTGGGTTATGCCACTGGCTGACTGAAGTTTTGACTTGACTTCATATCATTTGTCTTAATCCTTTCATGTCTAAGAATTTGTATGCTTCTGTATCTATGAACTTTATAGACTGCCTTTTGTTCTGTAGTTCCTTTCCTTGGTATTAAGGTAACTCTATGTTTATGTTTTAATTAATTTCACTCAGATGTTAAAGACATCCGGGGTATTGGCTTGCAAGTTTCCAAGCTTGAAAATGCAGACACTAATAAAAAAGGTACCCATTGTACTGCATAAATTTGGTTCTTGCAAGGTGTACTTTATCTAATTTCATTTAGTTTTTTATTGAGTTGCTTTAGCCATTAGTTTTTCCCCATTGCAATTATATGTTTTTAAAATTTCTCAAAATCTATTTGATTCTCAAATTGCTTCTTAAATTTTTTGATTTGAAGGGACTGAAAAAAACACTTTGAAATCATGGCTGGCATCTACATCAGCTAGTAGTGAAGAAAAATGTAATATCAGTAAGATGTCTGAAGGTGGCACTGATGTGATTCAGCGTTCTGTCCAAATGGATCTTAAGCTGCCTGCTGGTCAAGATCCTTTGAACCAGGTTTCAGCCGTACCACCTTTATGCGATCTTGATGTGGGAGTGATAGAGAATCTTCCTCCAGAACTTTTTTCAGAGTTAAATGGAATTTATGATGGGAGATTATTTGATTTAATTACCAAAAATAGAGATAAAAGTGAAAATATCAGCAATTATTTCTCTAATCCTCCAGATGAGGTTGAAGGTGATCTTATTATGTGGCTTCTAAATCAATATGTCCTGGCATTAATTAGTTTTTACCATTTCCTCATGGATATGTTGCTTTTATCTATTAAGGTGCTATGAGTGAGGGAAAGGGATCTCTGTTCTCAGAATTGGTCAACCAAAACAAAGAACCAGTAGCAATGAAGGTAACTTCTTTTTGTCATTGATATTATCATTTTACTTTTCTTCTTAAGGGATAACTTTCTTTCACAATTTCTGTCCCTAAGGATTTGTACAATTTGATAAGTTTTTTTTTTTTTTGGGTAAATAAAAGAATATATAAAAGAAAACCAATGGGCGAACCTGATATAACCTAAGCATAGCGACAAAAAACCACCCGCAAACCAAACAACAAAACAAGAGTCTAAACTAACTCCGACCGATTCTTTTGAGAGTCTATCTAGGCTTCTGTCAAGATAAAACCTAAGAAAATGGACCAAGAGTCAAACCAAACCGAGGAAGAACAAACAAACTAAAACTAAAAGCTAATTACAACATTTTACAACCATATACACATGAATATTCACGAAGAACAGTTAAACAAAATCTTCAACCAATTGCCTTTCCCCTCTTTAAGCCTTAAGTTCATTTGCTCAAAAAATAAGTAGCATGAGAGAATCAAGCCCAGAAAACAATCCAAGTAAGAAGTCACTATGCAGCCCCCTTCTAATTCAAATTCTAGCCAAACCAGGTATCCCACCAATCTTGAAAATAATCCATTCCATATTAAAGGCCCGCTATTCCAATGCTAGGCTGGATTCTTTTTTTGTTGTGGTGCATAAGAACTGAATGTCTTTTTGTTTGTAATGGTCAATGTTTGTCTTTGCTATTTTTTCAGAAAGTTAACAGCTGAATCTGGAATAAGTAATTGACAGTATAAAAATTTTGCTTAAATAAAATTCTATTAATTTGCTTGCAAATTTATGTCTTGTCTTTATTTAAAATTTTCTTCATTCTCTGCCTATGAAGAGACTGAAAACTGTAGCATTTTCCCCTTTGGGGAAGATGTTGCAATGAAATTCTGTCTCCGGTTACCACTGTATCCAATATGATGACATTTCTGGAAGAAACAAGATGACTCTGATATCTGATGGGAAACTTGTTGTAATTGTGTGATGCATTTCTTTCCTGGATTGAATAATACAGTACCTGTGCTTTCTTGTAAGAGTATCTTTTGTCTGGGGATGGTCTAAAAATTTGTGTACTGTGAATCATTATGAACTACCAGTCAAATTCATGAATGTGATATGTGGATGTGAATTTGATGATGGCTTCCAAGAAGTGCTATTTAATCCAAAGATCATGTTGGAAGAACAGTGTTGAATTACATAGCCTGAAGCCTGAATCAATTAATTTGGCTAAGTTTGGAATGCCAGTAATTTTAGTAATATCATTTTCTTGCCTTTTCTTATAATTATTATTGTTTTTAGGATAATTGATGATAAACTATTGAAATTATTTTACGGACTTCTTTCTATCTTACGTGATCTAAACTTTTTGGAATTCATGAGCTTGTCACTGGAGAGAGATTTTGCCACTATGAATCACATTGCTTTAACCAACGTTAGAAAAATGAATCCAGATGAGTTTGACTACATGCATTGTAGATTCCTATTTCTGATTTTATAGTTGACAGATAATTTATAATTTTTTTTAGGCTGAACAGTTTGCAGTTGACGGAGTGCCAGCAGTGTCTGTTCTTGGAGCAGGATTATTCAATGAGGCCATACCTGCTTTAGTTCATGATAAAATTGACTTAATGCCTTCATCTCTTAGTCAAATAGATACTTCTTTGTTACAACAGTTGCCTGAACCACTGAGGGCTGATATACTCGAGCAGCTTCCTGCACACAGATGGCAGGCATTCTCTTCTGATGATACCTTGGGCCCTTCTGAAAATCTGCAGGATTTAATGGGTGCTAAGATTCCTAAGAAGCCAGCTGGATCTATAGACGCTGATGCAAATAATAATCTTTGGGTTGGAAATCCTCCCTTGTGGGTTGAAAAGTTCAAGGCCAGCAATTTCTTGATATTAAACATGCTGGCTGATATGTACTACAGATATGGATCAACTGGGAATTTATCTCAAATACTTCAACATACTGTATCCATAACGGTACATCCTCCAGCTGCAAGTTCTGATGGCTGGGATGAAGCTATTGATAACTTTTGTGAGCTTCTCAGGCAATATATCAAACTAAAGATAGAAGTAGACATTGAAGAGATCTATATTTGTTTTCGTCTTCTTAGAAGGTAATCATGCAAAGCTAGTTTAAAATTTTTCCTTCTCTCTCTGTAAACCCCTCTCTCTTTTGCAAGCATTTGCTACTCCTTCGATGCGTTTCTGTAATTTGGATGTGATTGTGACTGAAATTGGGTACCTAATAAACTTTAACCTTTGTGGTAGACGAGTCATGAAGATAACCTGTTAGACCCACTAAGTAGGGTTGGATTCAAGCCGAACTGAGCTTGAGTTGAGGCGAGCTCGAGTTCATCTCAGCTAATAAAGCAAGCTTGGAGAGTGTAAGCTCGAGGCTTAACGAGTTGAGTTGAGCCTCTTAACGAGCTCGGTTCATCTAGGATTGTTCGCATAAGTTATCAAAATAATGTCATTCTGATGTATAGGTCAAAATGATGTTGTTTTAGTTGATTCAAATATAATTTTTCAAGTTTGCAAGCTTGGTGAGCCAAACACTTTTAAGCTCACATTCGAAAATATTAAACTTGCGAGCTTAAGCTCGAGTTTGACTTAAATCCATCCCTACTATCAAGCCTCTAATGTTTTGGCAATTTTTGAGTGAAATGTGATGAAGATTTTCATAGGGTTCGATGTGCATATTTTAGACATAAATATATCCCATGACATATTTTCCCCTATTTTATCAATTTAGAGATATTATCTATTTTTTTATTTTTGTGTTGTTTAAATGATTAGTATTTGGTTGGTTTTGGTTTGGAACTAAGGTACACTCAGATTGATGTGAGAGTAGGTGGACCATATACATGTCTTCTTTTTTTTCTCTCGCATCTCTTTTTTCTTCTCTTTCTCATTATTGTCATTGCTTATCTTCTGACTTTGAATTAATCAAGTTCTAAGTGAATATATGATGCATCCTATGTACATAAGTTTTTATTTCCAGTATGTACAAAAGTTTCTGTTGCCAATCCTATGTACGTAAGTTTCTATTGCCAATCCTATGTTTATGTGAAGCAATCTGTGGTATACATGTTTTGCATGCAGTATAAATTATGGACTCAAACTTCTGAAACATTCAGTTTGACTAGTGTTACTGTTTCTTCTATATTTAACAAATGGGATCAGGTAACTGAGATAATTACTGTTTGAAGGATGGAAAATTATATTTTCAGTGCCTTCAGCCCCATTTTTACTAAAGTATGTTGTTTGACTGGTGTGCTAATCTGATATATTATTAAATATTGTATGGATTGCAGTTGGTATCACAATGTAATTCTGAATGTTATCAACTGCATTTTTTTTTTATGGGAAATATGTTATATCTTTTGGGTTGGTTTTTCAATGTTGCTATCTTTTATCTTTCTTTGATGAATGACACTGATTGGAATCTATAATACTCCAGGATTATGGCGAAGTCAGAATTTTTCTTACAAGCGTACAACACTGTCTTATCTTACCTTCAGGTTTGTATATGTTGGAATATATAACTCCCACATTGCCAAGGAAAAAAATTGAAAGGTGTATAATGTAATGGGTATCCTGGTTAGTTTGGCTTAATTTATTTTAACATTTGAAACTCAATATATATTAAAACACATAATTAATAAAGATGTTAATCTATACTTCAAGTTTGAACGGTTTAAGATTTTTAACAGTATACCTAAATTCCATATTTAAATGTCTTGAGTATAAGAGCGTCAGTGTACTTATGGCGGAAAATACTGTTTGTCACTGGGGCATTATATGTATTTTAACCATTAGCTTCTACTTTCTATCGTCTAAACTGCTTGAAACATGGAATAAGGACTTTGTAAGATACTTGCTGGGATTTCTCCACAAAGTTCTACCATAATTTGACAATGCCTATGTGGTTCCATTTGTGTGTATGAAGAAGATATATAGGAGTCCATAATCAATAATCTATCTTCTGTCATTAAATTTTTTAGGAAATCTCGCTTGAAACAATATGTTCTAGGAGGTATTAAATGGTGTGGGTTTCCAATGCTTTTGGATATTATTGTGGAAACTTCCAACAGATTTGCTTGCTCTAAGAAACTTCTTTCTATTCATTGAAGCAGATATTATAGTTAATTTTTCAGGGTTTCGCATCTGACTCATTTCTCTTTGAACTAAATCCTATCTTGTAGACTTCTGTTGATCAAAATTATGGAGGAAGTCTGAATATAACCTCATGAGTCATGCGTCTAACGATGGAATGTGTAGTACATGCACACTGATTTCTCCATCCAAGGTGTGCACATATCAATTTTTGGGAAAGATTGCTTCATGCCTTGATTCTCATCTGTACCAGTAAGTTCAAAATTTTATCTAGTGTACTGCTTAGTTTCACAAGGATCGATATTATGGCCTCACCAATATCATGCTTTCAGGTGCAAGTATTTGATTTAAATTGGTGTTGTTACAGGTACCTTGAAAATGCATTAGTTTCTGCTATTATTGTTGTCTTCAGACTACTATTACATTGTGGAAGCCGGGATAAAGTATGCAACTTCATGGGGGCTTCTTTCAATTCTATCCATATATTTCTTTTGTCAATGTTCTCATCGATATTTTTCGATGATTGAACTAAATAGAGTCCTTTCCAAGCATGCAGGTTTATGGTCAAGTGATAATACCGCTAACTTAGATGCTTTTTTTTTTTCCGTCTTCTTGCAGAACCATTGGAAAGGCTTTTTGATAAGATACTAGAAGACCTGGATTTGTTACTGATCTTATTGGTGATTATCTCATGTCTGGAATCTTATTATGTCATGAAAATCAGTTAAACTCATGTTTGGGATCTTCATGAAGTGGTTCAAAGCCGATGGTTCATCTACATTTAACTTATCAATAGACTCATCACTTTCAAAGTGCAATTCTTGGTGTATCTCACTGTTTCCATGTTGGTTCAGACAGGCCTGGGGATGTGAGCCAACCAACGATGGTAGAAAAAGCTACTTGAAGGTACATCTCAAATTTGCTGGTCGTCCCCAAACAGTATTTGCATTTTGACAAAATAATGCTTTTAATTTCAACACATGGTTTGTTAGTTTGATCTTTACAGCTTTCTCGTGTAAATCAGAGAAACATAGTAGGAGGTTTCAGTTTGATTCACATTTTCGTGCTCTTTTTCTTAGAAGTAGGACTGCAGGCATGGTGTTTATATTTGAACTGTCTGCCAAACAGGCAGGCTCCTCGGTCAAATGGTGCCAGGAATGTGAACGTTTCTTTTTATAAAACATGCTTCGCCTCGTTTGGTTTAGACATTTTCATCATTCGAGCCTGCACGAGGATGAAGAATGGACTCATTCAACCCTTGTGAAGTGATGCTCCTCTCACGTGGCTGCAGGAATTTGTTGCTAGCTAAAGTCCCCTTTCCAGAAAATTTATATTATTTTGGTGGTCAAGCATTTGAATTTTCAATCCTAATCTATGCTTTTTAACTTTCCAGATTTGCATGGTCAAACCACAGCCTTTAAGTTTTCAACTTCGTATATATTTATTTTAATTGTTTATATTTCTTGGGTACATTTTCAACTCCAAATTCAAACCTCTCTAACTCAGAATTCCTCCTCCGTCAACTCGCCGACAAAACCCAAGTCAGCAATTTTTTAATGTCTAGTCTCAACCATCTTTATTTATAGTGTTGAAGAATTTGCTGTCAGAATCAAAACACTCCACCTAGATTTCACGAGAACTCAACATTAATTTAGAGGAAGAGAGAAATATGAGGTCTCATTCTATTGCATTGAAGCTATTCAATACAATTTCCATCTGCATCTTCTTCCTTCTCCTATCTTACTGTAGGCATGTTGAGGGCTCGAGGCCTTTGAAGGATTATTATCATGATCAGTCTTCCCTTGCTTCATTGCAGGGCTTCATTCCTTTAAGCAAAGCTTATTCTGGGCCAAGCCGTCGTGGACGTGGTCACTGAAGAAAGCTGGTGGGAGACGAGTGATGAAATCCAAGCTACAGATTTCTGTCGCTAAATTTCAAAACATGATCAGGGAAAATCTCAGAATTATAAAGAGCAGACATATAGTCTCATGTTTTTTTTTTCCTTGTCCTCTCTGTATTTTTCCTTTCATTAGGTTGTTATTTTATTTAGTATTTGTGTCATATAAGTTAAGACAAATATCTGTTCATTTTGTGTAAATGGTTCTTCAAGCACATACATCAATGAAACAATGAAACATTTCTACATGTAGCCATATAGGCTTGAACACTTTGATAACGCACACCCAATAAATCTGTTTAATACTGCCTTGAAACCTAGGAAGGTCCGGAGAACGTCTTAGTTAAACGATTGAAAAATGAAACAAAAATGTTTTCCGCATGTTACAGCACACTCAGATGGACTCGTGGAGATGCATTCTCATACATGTGGACTGACTAAAATTTCTGTCCGTCCTTACCATCTCATGCCATGAGAAAGATTTGAGTGTTATGGTAGGGAGAATGATTATTTCCCACCTAAATCACATGAAAATAGTAAGTACTTTCTGCTTCGAAGTCAGAAAATGATATTTTCTCACATTTCATTAACGAAGTTAGTTAATTTTAATTATAGATATATTTAAAAAAAATCATAAATTTTAATATTTAGTAAAGATAAGCAACATTTTGATCCCGAAACTTTATTATATATATTTTCATTATCATTTTATAATAAAATAAGGTTTAAAACTTAAAACCGTTTGTCATATTATATTATCAGCAATAATTGAAATCACATTAGATTAATGTGATTTTAATTAAAATCACATCAAAACTATAGAATTTTGATTGAATTGTATTATTATATAGTAATTTAGTTTTAATTATAATTATAATTGATGTGACTATAGATTTAAGGCTGATTAGAATTAGAGTTTTGATTTTTGTAATTGAATATAGGGTTACGATAAAAATACTCTTTAATATCGTTTGAGTGGAAAATAGTCATTCTTTTGTTATATTCTCTCTCTTCATAATATATAACATTGGGTGATATCTTTAATTAATTTATGACAAATTCACAACATTTCAATTGCCAAGCAAATAGACTTAATTCTATCCGACTATTGAAAAAGCAATAAGCTTAACTCCAGTGTTTGGACAATCTTATTAGATTATTTTTCAATATCATCTAAATGTGTCAATGGGCTGGGCTGGGCTGGGCTTGACTCTATTGAACCCAACAAGCCCAAGGGTCAGGCTAGACCGATACCCACAAACTCACATGCCTTTAAACCAAATCAACTGAAAATTTGTTTGAACTAAAGCATTGTCCAGGCCTCTAGGACAGTGCTTCTAAGAGCCTTTAAAGGATAAGTCTGTCATTGTTTACCCTTATGTATTTTTAAATATATAAGGTAAAATATAATTTATATATTTTTAAATTTTAAATTTTAAAAAATGTCACTGTAACAGATTGGGCAAACCTGCAAACCTAATTTTAAGATCTGTAACCCAGTCCTTTAAGCCCTCAAGTCAAACCCAATCCAAAAGTTTTGTTGTTGGACAGAGCCTAAATCGGATCTCGGGCCAGCTCTATCGGTTTGACACCTCCAGGATTACCCCATTGAACTTGAAATAAATGAATACCAGTTCGATTTTTGTCATTTCTAATTTAATTCTGACCATAATTCTTCCTCTAACAGGTCCAAACTCTAATCACAAGCATGCTCTGCCCAGGGACGGTAGACTGGACTGGCCATGTCGGGAGCCTATGGGTAAGGTTATAGGTAACTCAGCATGACTCACGAAAAAAAAAAGAAAATCAGTCGGCCTGTTATTCATATGGATCATCCTACTGAAGGCCCATGGCAAAATGATGTACGGAACCTTGGGTCTTATACTGGGCTTCTCTCTTCCAATGGGCCTTCATAAAACATGTCCAATGAGCCCAATGAGCCCTGTCACATAGGACTTAACACACACAAAAAATATTTGACAAAATATTAGAGAATAATATTATAATATATAAAGACATCACATTGATTTCATTAAATAATTTTTTAAATTTTATTTAATGTTAAAATCAATTATTAATTAAATTAATATCTCGTCGATTTGTATAATAAATTAATAGATTTTATAATACATATAATATTCAATATTGAATACTGAAAGAAAAAATGTTCATAAAAACAGATAAAATTATCTAGTAACATCTGGACAGGGCTTTGTATTCGAATAATGCTACGTACTTGGCCATCACTCTCAGTTCTATATCTGGACACGGCTGTCTTCATCGGCATGCGTCTTAAAATTTTCACAGATCATTCAAATTGGAGACATTTCAAAGTGAAAAGCCCCGTACGAGATGCCCATCCATTGTTTTGGACAGAATAATGTAAGGTTTTCAACAGTCAATAAAAACTCGCAAGTCAACGCCAAGAGTCGCAACCGCGTGGCTCAATTTCGCGTTTCTTGTCAGAAGAATGCAGGCTTGCATTTTAACAAATCGGTGATTGCGGACATCCTTTCTCTAGGGTTTGATTTTTATATAGGCAAACAACTTATTCCCACGCAATGTTTCTCCAAATGACAATTTCATCCAAAATTTTTTTTAAAACTAAATACTTATTTATTAACCAAAATTAACCGTTAAATTGAATGATCAAAAAAATATTTTAAAGTTTTTAAATAAAAATTAAAAATAATAAAATTAATTTTATAAAAATAATTAAAATATAAAATAATATTAATAAATTAATAAAAATTTTAAAAATAAAATAAAAATAAAAAAACCGACAGTATCATTGACAGTCATAGTTGTTGTTAATTTAATAAAGTAATCAGAAACGATCACCTAATTTTATTGATGACTAAATATAACCATCTTGATGATAGAGGGGGCGAGATCTGAAATTAATCATTTTCAGTGGTAGAAACGGTTGGATTTGATTACTTTCACCAGAAACTATCTTTGTCATCGAGACGATCAGATTCAATTGTTAATAGAATTAAGTAACAATTATTGATTATTTATTTATGTTAACAGTGATTACCATGAACGATGATGTTGTCGATAATAATAGATATTTTTTTAAAATTTTATTTTTATATTAATATTATTTATTATTTATAAAGCGTATTTTGGTTTTTTATTAGAAAATGTTAAAAAGTAAGAAGAAAGGCAGATATTTGGGTTTTTAAACTTTTTAGGTGAAAATTTGTCATTTAAGAAGACCTTGGGTGGGACTGGGTGGTTTGGCCTTATGTATGTATGTATAAAATTGCGATCCTAAGTATTGGAACTTGATGTGATTGCCAGAATGTGTTGTCTACTAAATGGACCACGAATTCAAATTTGAATTCATATTTAATTCCACCAACCAAATTTATTTTGATGCTTTGACTCATTCCTCTCTCTTATCATATATAATAATAAGATTTTAAAATTATTTTTTAACTAATTAAAACAGTTTTTCATAGCAGGTGACAATTCAAGTTGACTACATAGGATGAGAACAATGGGTACATTGATGAGGACAAATTGACTTATTTTGTTTGGACCACTGGAAGCCTAACTTTCTTGACTAGTATTCAGGGGCCGGTTTTTCAAATAACCATTTTATAACATATGATTTCATTTAAGGGCCAGTATTTTTTTTTTTTATCAATTAAAATTTTAATTTTCCCTCTGACTGATTTCCGAACTCTATATAAACCCTCGATCACCCACAAACGGTATCTCATTCAAAAATACAACCAAAGATAGCTACAACAGCCAACCTTACCTCATGGCTCGTTATATCTTTTTCCTCTCTTTAATATTGACCACATTCGCAGCTATGCAAGGCGGTCATGCAGTTGAGTACACCGTCACAAACACCGCCGGCAGCGCCCGCTTTGATAGCGAAATCGGGGCTGACTACAGCCGGCAAACACTAGCCTCAGCCACGGATTTTATATGGAGAATCTTCCAGCAGAACAACGCGGCTGACAGGAAAAATGTGGAGAAAGTCAGCTTGTTCATCGACAACATGGACGGGGTGGCATATGCTAGCAATAACGAGATTCATGTCAGTGCGAATTATATAGGAGGGTATTCTGGCGACCTCAAAAGAGAGTTCACGGGAGTGATTTATCATGAGATGACACATATTTGGCAATGGAATGGAAACGGACAGACTCCCGGAGGATTAATTGAGGGGATTGCTGATTACGTGAGGTTGAAGGCTAACTATGCGCCCAGTCACTGGGTTCAACCTGGTGAGGGCGACAGATGGGATCAAGGCTATGATGTGACGGCGAGGTTTCTGGACTACCTTAACAGTTTGAAAAATGGG
Source organism: Anacardium occidentale (assembly GCA_026122585.1). Classification (NCBI taxonomy): domain Eukaryota; kingdom Viridiplantae; phylum Streptophyta; class Magnoliopsida; order Sapindales; family Anacardiaceae; genus Anacardium; species Anacardium occidentale. The sequence continues at coordinate 622,592 of JAJEJH010000122.1, read as the reverse complement.
TTTGTTGCAGAACTTAACGCGAAGATGAGAACTGGGTATAACGCCAACTACTTCGTCGATCTGCTGGGGAAGACGGTCGATCAGTTGTGGACTGAGTACAAAGCCAAGTATGGAAAGTAACCAGGGAACTAATGATAGATCCAATAATATGTATTAGATAATAAGAATCCGCTGCCATGCATAATTTCATTTCTAAATAAAATTCAATAAGAGACAGAATAATACTTCTTTTGCTGAATCTTCTTCTTGCAAGCATCTGTTACAGATATCAGAATAATTCTTAATCTCTCACAATGTAACATTCAGCAGATCATCTTCAAACTCATACAGATAAAGACAGACAAGTCTGGTTCTTGAAATTCAACAAAAAGCTCTTCAAGGCGGTTGGATAAATATTATAAATCTTAAGTCTGAGCTATTTATAATACTTGCCTTATTTTTGTAGTATCTGCATGTTTGTTATGGTTTTTTGAGCGAAGCCTATCAACTTTCCTTAGAAAAAGCCAAGCCTCACCTCACCTTGACTGATTCAAAGTGAACTCTTCTATGCACTTACGTCTTCTTTCTCTCTTACTGAGAAAAAATGTTCAAAGTCAACGTTTTCAATTATTTTTTTGGGTAAGGAAATTGAATGTTGAATTTCGTATATTTTTATTTTCAATATACAAACAAAAGGGTTATCTATGAATTTGGTTAACTTTTCTGCAGGAGAAACATGGCAGCATGTCTAAACCATGATAAATTAATAATTTTACATCTTTAAAATTAAAAAATGATATATTTTTTACTTTTTACCAAACATTGTTAGTAAAATTATTTAATTTTTAGAATAAAGATATTAAAAAGACAAAAATGTCTTTCATCACTTTTAAATTGATTAAATATAAATAATTTATTTTGTCTAAATCCTCTGATATCCAGAAGCCATATCATATTTTATACCCAAACTTTATTAAATATATTTCACTATTGTTTTATGAAAATTTAAAATTTAAAATCTATAATGGTTACCAACAGTGATTGGAATCATGTTTGGATAGTGAGATTTTGAGGGAATCATGTAATTTCAATGCAATTCTAACCCTAATTTCAATTGCAATAACTGCAATTTGCATATTTGGGATTGGTTGGAGTTAGGATTAAATTTTTTACTCTTTTGCATCAATAAAATTATATATACATAATTTTTATCATAAAATAATGTATCGTTATATGGTTGAATGATTTTAAATTTTGAAAATTAATATTTAATTATATGATAATACATCATTTGAATATATAAAATATGTACAAAAAATTTTGTATGTATAAAATTACTTTTTAATAAATTTTAAAGTTGGTGTTGGAACATTTATATATATATATTTTTTAATAAAACAATATCCTTAAAATTAACATCTAATTTATAGTAAAATGTAAGAAAAAAAAATTAGGCCATTGGACATATTCTCACCCAAGGTTTGTTGCAAAGACAAAATATCGGCCGCCTCAATGGGGTCTTTTATCCTGGTCGGAGGAGAAATTACCAAACGTCTAGCATTCCCTCACGCTTAGCGCCAATGAGTTTTTTATTTGAGAGAAAAAAGAAGACTATGCCTTCACCATATGAATTATTAATATTCAGTAATAATAGCATGGCACTTCGAATTCGATATCCAAATTCTTTATTGTTTTTTTTTTTCAAAAAATTTTCGATTATATATCGAAAGAGTAGTATGAGACAAAGGAAGGGTATTTACGACTTTATCTTACCTATCGTAGGCCTATTTCAGCATCACAAACTTATCTTTTAATTTTTTAAAATTTAAATATCCACATATTGACTAAAGTTAATAGTTAAGTATAATAGTCAACGGTTAAAAATGTATTTTTGTCTTTTGATACAAAGAATTTTAAAAATAATAAATAATGAAATAAATTTATAAAAATATTAAAATAATTAAAAAAAATAAATTTTTAAAAATACCAAAAAAAACACTTACCACTGTCGGTAGTATTGTCAATAATAATGGCTACCTATAAAAGAACAAAGAGACTAACAACGGTATTTTAAGGTTTGTTTATTGACAGTTATCGTCACTAATAATGATGATTGCTTTTTATTTTTATTTTTTATTTTTGTAATAATGATAGTTTAGTTATTTTATTAAAAAAATTAGAAAAAAAAGGGATGAGAATGACTACCGCAAGGGTGTTTAGGTTTTTAGAAGTTAGGGGGATCGGAATTGCCCTCTCAGCAATCCTTGGGTGGGAATAAGTTATTTGGCCAAAAAATAATGTTTAACACAGTTTGAGTGAGAAATATTCACTCCCTCCAATAAACTATACCGTTGGTAAAAAAGTTGGACATCAAGAGAGTCGAATGAGACAAGCATTATTTACATATTGTAATAAATATTTCTTTAATATAAAGTGGAAATACGAGTGTATACTCCACTGTAATTATACAATTTATAAATAAACTTCCATTCAACTTCCATGATGGCAAGTTTGGCTCATCAGCATTCGTTGAGGATGGATCATGAAGAGATGGCTAAATAAACATTCAAATTAGATTAATTTAAGTTATTTTCTCTATTCTAATCCAAACCATATTAAAGCAAATAATTAATAAAAAGTCAAAAAATTATTTTCCACTCAAGATTTGTGGAACGATGATATTATCCTTTAAATTTAAAAAATATAATTATTTTTTATCGTAAAATTTATATAGAAAAGGGTAAAACTAATAATATATTAATAATTGAAATTTATATTAAATGGTTATGATATTTTCACTATTATATTATTAAAGGATAAAACAATAATTTACGTTAAAAACAAAAGAAATGTATCATTGAAAGTAGATAACCAGCGAAAAATTAAGGTTTTCAAACTTAAAAGAATGAATTGTAATATCATCAAAACCTGGGTTGGGAAAGGAAACACACCCCAAATTTGCAGCCCAAAATTTCCAGCAAAAATTTTCCTTTCATTTGTCCTAGTGATTTCCAAACTCTATATAAACCTTAACGCCAATATCCGAAATTCTTGCACGATCCAAGAACAAGAAAGGCACTCCAGAGCCATGGCTCACCACATGCTTCTCCTCTCTTTAGTGGTAACTACAGTAGCAGCAATGCAAGGCTGCCATGCAGTTGACTACACTGTCACAAACACAGCCGGCACAACTGCTGGCGGCTCCATCTTCAACAGCCAAATCGGGGTCGACTACAGCAAGCAGACCTTGGCTTCGGCTACGGATTTTATATGGAGAATCTTACAACAAACCAACTCAGCTGATCGGAAAGATGTTAATAAAGTCAGCTTGTTTATCGATAGCATGGACGGGATCGCATACGCTAGCAACAATCAAATTCACTTCAGTGCGAATTATATAGGAAATTATTCTGGTGATCTCAAAAGAGAGTTCACTGGAGTGCTTTACCATGAGATGACGCATATATGGCAGTGGAATGGAAAGGGACAGACGCCGGGAGGATTGATTGAAGGGATTGCTGATTATGTGAGGTTAAAGGCTAACTATGTGCCGAGTCACTGGGTGCAATCTGGTCAGGGCAACCGCTGGGATCAGGGGTATGATGTGACGGCCAGGTTTCTGGACTACCTTAACAGTTTGAGAAATGGTTTTGTTGCAGCACTTAACAAGAAGATGAGAACTGGGTATAACGCTACCTACTTCGTTGATCTGCTGGGGAAGACGGTCGATCAGTTGTGGAGTGAGTACAAGGCCAAGTATGGAAAGTAATTAACGGAGTAGTAAAATAATAATCAAATAAGAGAATAAGAATCCTCTTGAACTGACTGTTTTTATTCATATTATCAACTCTATGTATGATATCAAAGATGAAATCTATGAACAAAAATCAGTCTTCAATTTCAGAGACAAGGCCCACAAAAACAAGAATAGCCGAAGCCATAAACTGCTAAGAGCAGTAAGTGGCCATCAATATTGAAAATGAGTCTTATACTGTATTGCATACATTTCCTTTAAGCAAAATTCGGTGAACATATTTACCAAAAAAAAAAAAAAAAAATTCGGTGAACATGAACTGCTGAAAGTTTTCAAATTCCAGGATTAATCGGAAGAAAAGCATTTTTCAATGTGGAAAATTTCCACGATTGTTTTGCTCTGTCATGATTATTCAGATAAGTACTCAGCCACTGACAAGAAGGATTCCACTATGACAGGCCGGTAAGCCATAAAGTCTATTTTCATAAATAAAAAAAAAAAAAAAAAAAAAAACGCTATAGATATCACTCAACAATTCACTTCACCTATTATTCAACTCGATTCCATGTGATGAGGATCCGGATGAAATTGGGGATTTTGGTAGGTTGAATTTTAAATTTTGAATATGAAAGTAACAACCCAATTCAGTTACCTTTATCCCAGTATTTTACTGTGCAAAACTCTCTTAGAACTTGAAGAGAAGAGATGTAATAAATACTGCTTTTCCTTTCAGGGCCAATTACTTGACCTCCCCGTTGTCTCTGTAAACTTCACAGACAGAGATGCAGAGGTTGCTGTCATTACTGGTGATTTCCACTGTCCTCTCTCTATTCTTCAGAGAAATCTCCGCAATTCAACCTTCTGATTCAATTTCTAGGCACCGATCACCGGACGATAGCGCTCTCTCCCTCTGTGCTGAGCGCATCCGGCCCAACGGCTACCCCTGCACCGAGCTCACCGTACGGTCTTTCTCTAATTGCTTAATTGCTGCCTGATTTTTATAATTGATTGCAATTTAAGTAGTTTCTTATAATCCGGTCAATTTTTTTTTAATTTGCATTTCTGAAATCGAAATTTTATAAATTAGAAGTAAATTCACTTGTTTCTCTGCAAGCAATTAAAGCCTTAGTTTACCTCCATTTCGTGTCAAAATTTGTGAGGATTGGGGATGCTTTTGGTGAATTTGAGGAAGTTAATGATTTAATATGGCCAATGCTGCATATCAATTTTTTTCTTTTTCCGTTCTGAAGTTTCTGAAGCAGCCAATAAAATCTTATGTTACTTTAGGAGTGCTTTTGTAGAGTACTAAAAAGAATTTCAAAAAAGGCTTTCATGTTAGTTCTTCTACAGAGAGCAATTAATTGCCTTCTAATTAAAAAAGGAGTTGCTTTAGGAAATCACATATTCAGTGCTTCTCCATTTTAGCAGAATGTTGTAAAATAGACACAAAAGTAAGTATTTTTAGGCTCTTTAACGATATTAAAGCACTTTCAGTTATACCATTACTCAATTCCCATATTGTAGTTAATGTAATTGTAGGTAAGAGATTGTACCTTTATGATCATTTGTAATTTGAGCTGTCTTGTCTGTTGGCCACTTATATATGGTTTCTCTCTTGTTTTGATAGATTCAAACAAAGGATGGCTACTTATTGGGTCTTCAACGTGTGTCATCTAGGAATGCTAATCTAACAGTTGGGCAAGGTCCTCCTGTTTTGTTGTTGCATGGTCTCTTATGGTGAGCATCTCACTGTTCTCGCCCTGTTGTCAATTTTAGCACAAAGATATGTGCTTGTTATGAAATCCTGGAATTTCTTGTATTATGTCTCTTATAATTATGTTCTAAATGTATTTAGCGATTTCTGGGTACATGATGATACTGTGAATATGCTGTACCATATATTTACATAATATATATGTTCACCAATTGGTTTGTTAGTAGGATAAGTTTTCAAGTATAGATTTTTTTTATTGCAATTACGTGAAGCCAACTCGTTTTTTCTAAGCAGGGAGGCGATGCATGGTTTTTGAATTCTCCAGAGGAGTCATTGGGCTTCGTCCTTGCAGATCATGGTTTTGATGTATGGGTTGGAAATGTCCGTGGAACACGTTGGAGTCATGGGCATATATCATTATCTGAGAACGAAAAGGTACTTGAAGTTTATGCTTCAAATTTCTTCATTTCTGAAGCTTGATCATCTAGTTGTTTAGTGGTTGCCTGTACCCGTAAATGTTGTCCACTTAATTTGCATATGGTGACTGGCTGGTTCCAGTTTGTGTTGTAAAGTGAAGATTGAGCCGTGACAATGTTGAAGGGTATAGAAATGGAGAATGGAGGGGGATTAAAGTTGGAAAACGCTCCGCACACATTGTTTGCCTCTTTGTTTGAGTGTAGTAGGCACATTTTTCTCTTGCAGGATTTTTGGGATTGGAGTTGGCAGGAATTGGTTCTTTACGATGCTGCACAAATGATACACGACATAAATATGATCACACGCTCAAAAATATTCATTGTTGGACATTCACAGGTTCGAGCTACTTTGTGTTTCACATAAAAATTAGCCTGCTTTAGCTCCTTGCCCCAGTTTGTGTTTATTTTATTTGCATGCTTACAGGGAACAATCATAACTTTTGCTGCTCTCACCCAGCCGGATATAGTGGAAATGGTTGAGGCTGCTGCTCTTTTGTCACCAATAACGTACTTGGAACATATTAGTGCTCCTCTTGTACTAACAATGGTTGACATGCATCTTGATCAGGTAGTCCTTTGCTACCTTTTATCTTTGTGGAAATATTTTCTGGTGATAGAAATGATTGTGAATGTTTTCCTGCAGATGCTTTTTGCTATGGGCTTACATCAACTGAACTTTAGAAGGTTTTATTTTACTTGAAATCATTTTTAAATTTCATGTTTTTTAAGCGTTGGTGAAAATTTTTGTTGTTCTTGTTATTAATTTTATGCTGTATTTCATCTTCAGTAATGTGTTGGTCAGTCTTGTTGACTCCCTATGCGATGGCCCCTTAGATTGCAATGACTTGCTGGCTACCATAACAGGTTGCCTCACTCTCCTATTACTCACATACCCTAACTCATTATATCTCTCAGATCTGCTACTGTTGGAATAATCTTATAGTAATTCTTTCTGTTGTCTTTTCTCAAGCAACGTTTGAAGGTGGAAGGTGTTTCTTAGAACACTTGACCATTTATGATTTATACCTTCTTCAGTTTCGCATTTTCCATGAACTGTGTTGGAGGATATGGCCCTATATAGATCTCAATAGAAATCCATTATTTTAGAATATGATGAACTGTGTTAGGGATGAAAAAAAGACATACGAAGTATGGATTGTGAAATTTAAAATAACTTAAGTAGCGTGATTAGTTTAATAAATGCTCATTTAAGGGCTATATAAATTGTGATATATTCTACTCTTCAACATAATATGTGCAGTGCTTTTTGGTCGTGCTGATGCATAATTTATCAAGTTAAAAGGGAGTTGATGACTTTGCAGGGAAGAATTGTTGCTTCAATAACTCAAGAGTGGACTTCTATTTGGAATATGAACCTCATCCTTCTTCTGCCAAAAACATGCGCCATTTGTTCCAGAGTATGCTTCGTACATTTCTTTCTGGGAACCTCTTCTTTCTCCATTTTTTCTAAAAGAGGGTCCCTTTTATTTCTTCGTCGAGACACTCAAAATCTGTATATGCTTTTCTTACATTCTGCAGTGAACCGTAAGGGTACTTTTTCGCTGTATGATTATGGAATCTTCAAAAACTTGAAGCTATATGGGCAGAGAAAACCCCCAGCATTCGATCTTAGCCGCATTCCCAAGTTGTTGCCATTATGGATGTGTTATGGTGGAAACGATGCTTTAGCAGATGTAACAGATTTAGAGCATACTCTAAAGCAATTGCAGTCCACACCAGAATTGCTTTATCTCAAAAACTATGGTCACTTGGACTTCATTGTGAGTATAAAAGCAAAGGAACATTTTTATAACAATATTATTGGGTTTTTTGCGTCGTTGGGAAAGTCCAGTAATTTGTAACTACTTTATATGATATATTTTGGATAAATTAATAAAATTTTTATTTATTTTTATTCTTAGTTTAATGTCCATATGCGGGCACACAGCTTTCCAGTAAGAGTTCAGTCGGAGTTGTTAAAGGATCCGTTCTTCATTTGTTCATGTGGCTTACTTCAAATTTATTTTTAATAATTGCTCACAAAAGTTCCGTAAGTTCGAAAATAAACCCTCACTGAACGTATCTAAGGATTATACGCAACAGAGCTCATGAAGGCAGTTTCATGAACTTATTCATTCCCCCAATTTCTTATCTTTATGGCTAACCATTGATTGCAACCTTCTCCACAATTTCTTTCTTCCCACATCTCGCCTTCTCGGCAAACTGAGATTCCGTTAACGGCCTTGCCTTCACCGCCTTTGAACGGCTGGTGATTTCAACACTCCTCCTTTTTACCTCATCCACAAAAGCCTGAAAGTTCCTGTCGGATGAGCCGCCTTCTGCCACTGCTTCCTCCGCTGCCTTCTTCCATTTTAATGCGTTTTGCTTCATCTCTGCCGCCTTGGGCCCGGATATCGCCTCGAGCAAGCATTTCTCGATCTCCTCACGAGGGATTATCCTGTCTTCGGCCTCTCCGCGGCACATTCTGATTCCAGTCTTGAACACCTCCACTAAGTACACAGCATCAGTGACCTGATCGCCCCACTGTGGGAAAGCCACAACCGGCATGCCTGAAGTTAACGACTCCATTGTCGAGTTCCATCCGCAGTGTGTTACAAAGCAAGCGACACTCGGGTGAGCCAAAACTTTCTCTTGCGGACTCCATTGCACCACCCTGCCGTTGTCTCCGACTTTCTCCAAGAACCCATCAGGAAGAACAAGGAGTTCGAGGCCAGAATCCTTGTGAGGTGGCTTCATCACCCATAAAAACGAAACGCCAGAGTTCAACAAGCCGTGAGCAATTTCGTCCACTTGTTCTTGCTTCAAGTAAACCACACTTCCGAAAGAGATGTAAACAACGGATGAAGCCGGTTTCATGTCGAGCCACTCTATGCAGTCATCAGCCTCCATGAAATCGCCACGGACGGTTGAGGATGGGGCCTTGGGGTTCTTGAACAGCGGGCCAACTGTCCTTATTGGGGAAATTTTGGACATGTATTCGATGATGTCGTGCTCAAGCTCCTCGAAAGTGTCCATCAAAACGCAGAAAGGCTTGTCGAGGTTTCTGTACTGCCCAAGAATGGCCCTCCTCAAGAAAGGATAAGGTGTTGTTGGATGCAGAAAACTAGGCACTTCGTCATACTTGAGGAGTGGCAAACATGGCAACTGAACGTCAATTTCAGGATTTTTTTCATCCGGGAACGGGACCAACCCGTGATAGTAATGATAATAAGCAGCAAAACAAGCACAAGATTGGACCCAAAGCATTGCGGAAGGAAGGCCTAGACTCTCCGCAACATCAGACACCCAAGGAATGAAAGGGTTATTGATTAAACAAGAAACAGGACGGTTTTGTTCAGCGTTTTTCTGGATCATACGAGGAATCAATTTCTTGCCTACGAGCTCAAGTTGGGGCAGGTATTGGTCAAGGTCCTGACGTCTTGGCTCGTTCTCGTCCCAGCCATCTTCAAAGAATTCGAACCGAATAAAGCCGTCTCCAACTGGCGTGGGCTCGTCAGTAAGATTGCTCGCTTTCCTCATTTGTTTGCCAATGCTTTCAGGAGTTGTGAACGTGACAAGCAAACCTTTAGAAGCGAGGCGCTTGCCGAGCCTAAGAAGCGGATTTACATGGCCTTGGCCGGGGAAGGAAACCAGTAAAACATGAACAAGTGATTCAGAACCCATTTCTCTTTTCTTCTCTCCCGAATTCTAGGCTAACTTAGGTTGATTATCTACAAGGAAAAAGAGGAAGAAATTTGACGATTCAGATTATCAAAAGAGAAATGAAGGGAAAATGTTCGAATGGTAAGAGATTGAAGGGTAGAATCCAAATATATACTGTATGAAGATAGCTCGTGTTCAAAGAAGGCTTCATGGAAAGACATGACTGTTAGCTAGCTAACTTTGCACATGAAAGTTTGTTTAGAATGGTGAAGTCAAATTGAACAAGTAAATTATGTAGAGGCCGATTGAAAGCAACCAGTAGCAAGATTATTCCATTGCTCGCTATCTTTCATAATTTTCAAACTCAGCACTGATGTCATCTCAGTAGTTTAAGAAATATGCTAATCAAACAAAAGAAACCAAATTTCTTTTCTTCTACTTCCATGTAGGGCGCTTTCTCCTTTCATATGTATAGTTTTGGAAGTTTAATGGCTCTGAAATTGTATTTCGCACCATTAATTTCTGCAGTGCCATATATAGTTCAATACTTCCTTGTCATAATTTTTTTGCCGTCGATCTATCTACTGGTCAACTCGAGACATACTTAATACCTTCGGTAAAAGGAGTTGATCACGACCCTCTTAAAAACCTCGACCCTCTTAAAAACTCAGCACTGATGTCATCTCAGTAGTTTAAGAAATATGCTAATCAAACAAAAGAAACCAAATTTCTTTTCTTCTACTTCCATGTAGGGCGCTTTCTCCTTTCATATGTATAGTTTTGGAAGTTTAATGGCTCTGTAATTGTATTTCGCACCATTAATTTCTGCAGGGGCATATATAGTTCAATACTTCCTTGTCATAATTTTTTTGCCGTCGATCTATCTACTGGTCAACTCGAGACATACTTAATACCTTCGGTAAAAAGAGTTGATCACGACCCTCTTAAAAACCTCGACTCCCAATTGGCTAAACACTAGATCACTTAAGATTTTTCAGTTTTTACCACTTTTTTTATATGCTTTTGTTACAATAAAATATACAAACTGGTGAGAACATATTGTAATCATCTTACCCTCTCACAATCACTCCATACGTAATTAATGTTTTGAGAGCGTCCTGCAAGTACAAATAGGTTTTTCCGCTGCGTTTTGGTATCTCTGAAAATTAATTATACTCATGACTAGACATATATTTACGTACTTCATTTATGAAGCGTGATGTTAAATTAGTATGACGTGAAAGTAAAAAAGAAAGTAGCCCAACAAAGACGGTGTTCGGGAAGCATCCTCACCCTCCGATTAAGCCAACTACAAGCCTGACAAGGATTTACCATTGATTTCTCCAACATGGACTCTTCAAAGCCCTTGATGATAGATTTTTTTTAAAAAAGGTATTTGACCGGATACTCTACCTTTGGTTTTGGATTCAATTCGCACTAAAAAGGTATCTGACATTTTCGTTAAACCTATAATAGTAAACTAAATATATAAGAATTACTTCTTGTTAGTTAAGTTATTTGATTCTGCCAAGTGTCCATATAGGGAGATGCTGCAAGGCTTCATAGACTTTTCCTTTCTTCACGAAATTCTGTTGGAAACCAATGGTAAGCATCTGGCAGCTTCTCCATAGTCGCATGTTGTTGAGTTTGTAATTTCATCCTTGGTGCAGAAAATTATTACCATTGAAGAGCAAAAGTACAAAACGTTTTAGTGCGAATTGAATCCAACTCTACCTACTGGAAAAGAAAGGAAGACACATAATCCATCGGGATCCCAGCTAATTATAAATTTCATATTGGAAAGGCTTTGATTATCCAAGGAGGAGTTCAATAAAATATTATTTGGAATCCTGTTTTGTGTTTGACTGGAAGTTATGCAGAATCATCAAGTTGGAGAGAACTTAAGTGCATGAAAAGGAAATGCACCAAGAATGGCCGTCTTTAATGCTTTCCAAGTATCACAAAGGAAAATTTTGCCCTGGTTTTCTGTGGATTAGTCTACCGGCTTCCGATATAACAACATTTATGAAGAATTCAAATCGGGATGCTGACAAGTATGAAACTTTTAATATTGAAACAATACTAAATCGGGATGTTGATAAATGAAGTATGAGATGTGATATAAAGATCAAAAAGAAGAGTAAGAGAATAGCAAAGGCAATGCACGTTCTTCGCCTATTGTATCGTAAGAAAAATGTGTTTGATTATACAGCATGGAGTCTGAAAATAATAAGAAGAGACATTGCTTGTTTTCTGATGGTGTGATTTTTTGTGGTCATAAAGGGTTTGATTATAGTTGAATAATAATACAGTTGAACCGATGTGATTGCTCTCCGAACAATCCACTGTATTACCACATAAATCCGTCATGATCAGTGGCCAAAACTTCAACCCGTGGTAAGCCAACAACACATCAATATGATGAAGACTAAAACATTTTCCCACCCAAGATTTCGTCCCAAAACAAATTTTCCCATTAGGGTAATATAACTAATATTTTTGTCGCAAATCAACCTTTCGTTAATAAAAAATTAATTAAAAAAATTAAAAAAATAAACATTTTATAGACGTAACTCAAAGATTTTAACATTATTATTATCATTATAATAAACATTATTATTATCAAAAATTAAAAAATGTTAATAAAAGTTAAATCAATGTCAAATGATATTATCAGCAAGTTAAAATAAAATAAAAAAAAAAAAGGCAGATTGTGATGTAAATTTAGTATTTTAATATTATTTAAAAAGTATTAATTAAATTTATTTTAAGCAAAAAAATATTATTTTATTTTATCAAATCAAACCACGCAGTCCAGGAAACCAGGGCTAGCAAGTCTTTGACGTACAATCTTTTTTTACCATCCGTAATTATTGGCAACATAAATTAAACGAAAGACAATTTCTAGTGATTTTGTCAACATTTGACCTTTTTCTCAACTCGTCAAAATCATTGGCAAAAGGAATCTCACAATTATAAATTTTTAAATTAAAAAAATAAACTTTTAAGTTAAGAATTATTTTTTATGCATGAATGATTAAATATAAATAAATATTTTTTAAAAATTTTAATTGAAAATATACAAAATTCAAATACTATATAATATATGATATACAAAAAACCATATTATATACGCACGGAGTATTATTTAATAAAACACAATATTGGAAACGAACAAAACATTGCCTAATTAATACTTCAATTCGTTTTGTGTTTTGTTTGTCCCGGGCCCTCATTCTTGATAGAAATGTGTACGTGGAAGAATGAGTGGGTGACAAATAATGCAACGGGGATTGGTTAAAAAAATTTGATTTTAATTTGTCACTGAACGAGGTAGAAAGCGATTTGGTTGTTAAAAGATATACACGACGTCGCTTTCCGATTGATGAACATGTAGTGGTTTTTCGGGTAATGAGAACGTAGTAGTTGACAGATAAGAGCAGATGAAATATGGCCAGGTGGAAGTAGCTGCCGCTGCTTTTCAAAGTACATGGGAATTTTAGCTACCCGTCATGAAACTGAGTTGAAATGCAACAATAAAAAATGTGCTTTATTTACCTTATCTTCAGGCACAGAAGCTGGCTGGTTCCGTACGATGATTCTTCGGGAAGAGAAAACTCTTTCTCTGTTTCTGGGTTTTCTTATCCTCGTCATACACAACCTCTTGCCATTCGAAAATCTATCCTGATAACGAGGTTTAATGGTTGCCCTAGTCATGAATTTTCTCGTAATCCTAAGTGTAGAGCCAGCACCTTTTGATTTCATACCATACTATACGTAAAAACACTGGGTTTATGTTAAAATTTGTACACGAAATTTGAGTTAATCTGTTTGTAAATTAAATTATGTTCAGATTAATCCTTCACAATTTGAATATGGTCTGAATGATTAAAAAATAAAATTTGAAAATGTAATATATATGCCAAAATTTCAGTTTTCTTAATAATGAGCTTATAAATATTAATGTGTATATATATAGTTAACGATGTTTCATATAATTTTTTTTTATTTAAGATTTTTTTGAACAACAAATAAAATATATAGATAAAGAGGATGAAATAAAACGATTTCATTTCGATAAAATATATTATTTTATATTTAAATAGATTATGTTTTGATATATTATGACTCATTTTGAGATAACTTATTTTGAATCGTATTCCGTTGTTGTAACAAAATGTGTTATATTGAGTACTTTTTTTATATATTTTTAATTTAAATCAAATTTTTATTAAAATTTTTTTGACTTAAAATATAAAAAAGTACAACTCATTAACATGAACTATCCACTCTACTTGGGAGTACAAGTCAAAATGATAAACTAAATCTGCCTACCAAAATAATAATGCATACATCGGTACATCAATCAATATGGGATTTCGGTGTATATGGCATCACTCTTATAATAAAGGGCCTTTTCCTATGGTGAAGGGCCATCAGGCAGATAATTTGCTGCGCCCGGCTTTGTTCCTTGAATTGTCTATACAGAAGCCCACCATTCATTACGAACGACTACAACATGTCCATAGAGCGATGAAGGGTAGCCGATGATGCCTGAGATTTCTTACTTGGGGTAAGTAAAAACACAATTTTGCTTCTTGCTGATGATGCCTGAGATCTTTGATTTGGTTCGAGTGAAAACAGAAATCTGCTTTTTGGTGCTGTAGATACTAATATTAAAGGCAATGCAGATGGGACAGAAAGCAAACGGTCAGCTCTTGTTAACAGACAATCGCTTGAGTGAGCAGTCCTGTTAGAAAAAAGATACTGATGCCACGCATTTGGGATCACAATTTTCTCAGTAAGAGACAAATCAGTTCGAAATGGATAGATGAGGAGTCTTTTTCTAATCCGATTTTATCTCCTAGAAGAATGTGAAAGGATTCTTTTAAACCTATGATCATGAATTATCCTATTCACATTATATATCTTTCTTTTATGTGTACACATTTACTTAAAATTCCTAGTCTTTGAAGATTTTGGGTTCCTAAAATCATAGAATTAGAATCCTAAAATTAGAATATGTATGAGGTGTTTTGTAAGTCTTCAATTCCTAAAATCTTGGAACTAGTGTCCTAAAATCAGATGAACCAAAATAACTATAATTAATACATCGTAAGTCCTGGCCTTCTCTTCTTCTTCCCCTGGCTGTTTATCACTGAGTAAACCTTCACTTTCACTAGAATTTCCATTACGAATGGCATCAACCAACCATTGAATGTTCATGTCGGACGACCAGCCGGCCACTGCCTTCCTTGCGGCAACGTTCAACTCCATTACATTCTTCTTGTAATCTTCTGATTTGGGTCCACTAATGATTTCTTCAATACATTTTTCCTGCTTCCTTGGCCTAAGCCTTAGACCAATCTTGAAGGCATCAGTTACGGGCTTTGCATTTGTTGGCTGGTTAGCGCAGTGAGGATATGCGATTACTGGCACGCCTGCAACTATTGTTTCTGAAATAGAATTCCACCCGCATTGAGTTATGAAACATATGCAATAGCCAGTTGGGCCCTGGTCTTTCGTTTCTTTGATGAACCCAATTGGAAATTCCTTTGCAGGAACTTCTGGTTGCTTGGCCGCCCAAAAGAATGGATGTTTACTATTCCTTAGATTGCCACCATTCGTTTTACTGATAAGACGGTGATGCAAATACGTAAATAAATGAAGAAGCTGCTTGTTTGTTTAGGGATTCAAAGCAAGCTTCTTCAGTTTTCCAGAGATCAGCGAGTCGTATTGGAGAAAGCTTGGACATGGAGTGAATGACTACTTCTTTCTCCAATCCAAAGAATGAATTGACGAATGCTATGGCTTTCAGAATTCAGGTTACCACATGAAAAGGCAAATAATAAGCTGTATGCATTAATGCTTCTTAATTATAATCCTTTCAATATAGCCAATATTACCTAATTTCTATCCATGAAGAAAATTGCAGTGTTTCCAGAACTTTGGCACTGTCCAGTGGTTTAATTTTATTATTATTACTAGTTTGAAATAGGGATCGGTCTGGTATTCCCACCCATGTTTGATCAAACAACAAGTCCACCCTTCGAGTTTTAAAAAATATAATTTACACATATATCAAATCAATCATCTTTCTTACCACCAAAAATTATTTATATCATAAAAATGATGTGTTTAGGATGTAAATATTATTTTTTTAAATTTAGAGATAAATAAATATTTCCTTTATCTTTTCTTATAAGTTATCATATCTATAATATATATTTTTAAAATATATTATGATGTAAGTATTATTTTTAAAATTAGTAAAGGGTATTTTATAATTTTCA
Source organism: Anacardium occidentale (assembly GCA_026122585.1). NCBI lineage: Eukaryota > Viridiplantae > Streptophyta > Magnoliopsida > Sapindales > Anacardiaceae > Anacardium > Anacardium occidentale. Next base: position 606,713 of record JAJEJH010000122.1, on the reverse strand, counting down.
AAAACACATCAAACTTTTTTTAAATTTTTATTAACACTTCTAATATTTTAAAAAATTAAAGTTATCCTCAAACATACAATTATACAATTATACAATATTAATCCCCCTATTTATATTTTTACTAATAAATTTTTTTATTACTTTCAATTAAAATTAATATAATTTAAAGTAAAGATAATTAATAAAATTTTGAAGGTAAAGTGTTTTTCAATTTGAGGATTTTTTTTTATAGCAATTTTATATATAATTTAACAAAATTTATATATAAATTTAACAAATAAGTAAAAATTGATTTTTTTTTTTATTTTATAGGGTGAAAATTTATCATATTATCAAACCTTGGGGCAAAATAATCATTTGGGCTTTATAAGGTAATTAACTTTATATACTAGATTATCGCCCATTATTCCATTCCAGAACCACATTTTCTTTTAAAATTCAATAAAACAAATACTAAAGTTTTAGACTATTAAAATTCAATCAGTATAAACTCTAAAAAAAAAGTATTAATTTAAGATTATATCGCAATGCCAATGTGATCAAACTGAGGCTTTGACCTCTAGAATAAGAAAAGCTGTCACCAATGAAATAATAAATATAAGCTATCACATTCACAAACTCGGCCAAGACCAGACAGTAATATTCAATATTTAATCTTTTGCATGTGCTTTACGGCCTAACTTGAATCCAAAATACCAGAGAGAGACAATGGGAAAGTGCCTGATTTCCATTAGCACAGTATGTGGGACAATTGCTTGACGATATTTTTTGGGATTTCTTCGACGTCGAGACTTGAAATTCCGCCTTAATTTGTGAAAGCAGCTTCTCATAAACGGGGTGATTAGCCAGGGGTACGTGAAAGTTAAAACAAAGTAGGATCGCGTTATTTTCATCACTCCTAATTTTCCAATAGCGTTTACCGCATGATTTGCATGCGTAATTCAAGGATTTTCACATGGTAATATGTGTGTAAGAGAGGGAGACAAAGCTTGAAACAAGACCATTGTTTCTGGCTCCAGCAACACTTGTGAATTAGGTTCAGCCTAACTTTCTTCTACGCATTGTTTCGTCAATGGATTTTTTCTGATCCCAACATTTTAATCTGTTAAAAGTTACATCAGAACCCTCCATTTCTGGCCAAACAATTGCCTATTCCCTCTTTCTTCACAAATGGTTAACTTTTTCTTTGAAAAACCTTGCTTCTCTCTTTTTCCCGAGAAGTTGACGACAATCTTTTAAGTTAAGGCAGGAAAATTAACAATCATTAGTGTTCTTGCAAACTTTGTCAAATATAATAGGGAAAACAAGCCGAAATCAGAAGAGATGTTAAATTTTTTGTATAAATTAATTACACCTAGTTACTTGTATGCATGGTTTGTTAACATTGTTACTCTCTCAAATGGGTAGACCTCTGAAGTATCTCACTGTTCTTCTTCTATTGTTAAGCCTTTTTATCTTTGAATCAGAAGCCGAGTCCTTGAAAGAGATGCTGAATATTGATGGTTCATCGAGAAGATTTTCTCTGGGAGCAATGAAGCATTCTGGGCCAAGCCCGAGTGGACCTGGACACAGGTTAAGAAGTCGTCAAACTCAACAGTTTGGTCAGTCCTTCAGTGGCCAACACTTACATTTCGGCCGCTTTCACAACTGATTCACACCGTTATTGTGTGTAGATTTCTTAAATTATTCTGGATCTGGACTACTTCCTTCTTCTGATATAATATTAGCTTGCTGTATTTCTTCTCTTCCTTTTTTCTTTTTTTATTTCCCACAAGCTCAACAATAATGTATGTCAGCATTTGATTCAATAAATGTAACTGTTTTAAGGGAAAACTCTTTCTGAATTCACAGGAAACGATACTCAAGAAGTGATTATCCAGGATTGATGTTTCATCAATGAGGCAGTTACCAAATTATCGTTCATCCAGTGTACTACAAGAGGAACTATCATATCCTATCAGATCAGATAATGCAAGTATAGAATCATACTTGAACCGTCTATTTGTCCTATAAATATAAAGTACCTACTAAGAGGGAATGAAACAAAAGTCATATAATACCTCAGACATAGCTTTTACAAATAGTAGAAAATGGGATTATTCTAAGATTCAGATCACCAATAAGATAACCTACTCTGAGTAATATTTTATATTGTGTATTTTCAGTTGGCGACAAAAAATGGTTGTTGAAATAGTGTATATAGTTATTGACATGCATAATTTGTTGTTAAAATTATAAGCAATTCAACAGAAAAAAAGATCATTAATGTTCTTAACTTTATTTTATAAATTTAAAGCAGGATTCATATATAGTGTGAGCAAGATTTAATTCTAAGAAATCATTTTTATGCTGTATCTGGTGCTTCTTCTTCACTAATTTTCTCATTTTGTTGACCTTTGTGGGTGTCAAAAAGTTCATCCTGGATAGTGGAAGTCAGCAGATCCTTATTCATATCTTATATTTCTTCTCTTACTATGTATAAGCCTTTCATATTCATGATAAATTCCATTTTGATTTTATCTAATTCGTGTGGTGGAAAATTGGAAAGTCGTCTGATCGAAATCTCCAACTATAGGTGTCCTTGAGAATGCAAGTATCTTTCGAAAGCAACCTCAACTGTGTCGTCTTCACCGTAAGGATATGGTTAAGAGTTTTTTCTGGACTTATGTAATAAAATTACGTTGGCTGAGAGATTAAAAGGTACTTTTATGTGGTCAAATTAATACATGCCCGACTTTTTTTTTTTTAACCAAATTCATACTTTACTGCCTGTATGATGAATCGGGCATGCTAGTCTTAAGGTTCGGTGGAGAAGACTTATTCCAGTGGCTGGTGAGATTTGAATGGAAGATTCTATCAAACAGAAAGAGTAGGTTTTCCTAAAGCTTTAAAAACAGCCTAGGAAGAAAGAAAATCAGTCTTTGGCGGAGTGTCAACTCGGAGTGGTTGAGTGAGTGAGAAAGAAGAAAGATCTGGATTTTAGAAGCAAACTACAAGGCATCATCTTTGTCGACGCCAAAATTTCACACTAGTGAATAGTGATGGTGGGGAAGGCTTAAGAAAATTGCATTGGAAAAGCCCACATCTACATTATTAATTATGGCCTTGTGTCAAATTTGAACGACAGTGAAGACTGATAAGTTTTCAATATTGATCAACTCAAATGACAGATTTAAGTCAGGAAGCTAAGATTGCCTCCGTGATCAATCAAACTATATTACCAATCCAACTCCCCCACCTTCTGTGGACACGTCTAATCCATCGGCTATCCTGACGTGGCTCAATGGTCTTTGGACAGCGTGAAGGCGCATAGAAACCATGAAGCATGGGATTAGCCACCAAATCCATCTGACCGGCGGCACCTGTTTGCTGAGATGTCCATCGCTTTCCTTTCATTTTGTCTTTGTCCATTCTCCTATTTGTTTATTTATACTTCTATTTGATTCGCTGAACACCCGATCCATCTGTGCCCGTTTCTCTCCCTCACTTCACACGAAAGCGGACATTTAGAACAAATGCGCAGCCTTGAAAATGAGAAAACCGTAGTGGGATGGGCTGCCAGAGACCCCTCTGGAATCCTGTCCCCTTATACTTACACTCTCAGGTATCATTTATCTTTATATCTTTACGAGTATTGATCTTTATTAATCTCAGAAATTCATTGTCCTACTTAAATTATTGCAGGAACACAGGACCTGAAGACGTTCTCATCAAAGTTATTTGCTGTGGAATTTGCCACACTGACCTTCACCAAGTAAAAAACGATCTTGGCATGTCGAACTACCCAATGGTTCCAGGGTAAACTTATTAACAATCCTTCCATGTTCTTTTTTTTTTTCATAAAACTCTCCATTGTTTTCACTGCTTGATTCTTGTTTTTGTTATGTATCATTTTGCAGACATGAAGTTGTGGGAGAGGTGATTGAGGTGGGTTCAGCTGTCACCAGCTACAGTATTGGCGACGTTGTTGGTGTTGGAGTCATCGTCGGAAGCTGCCGAAACTGCCGCCCATGTAACTTGGATATCGAGCAATACTGCAACAAGAAAATCTGGTCTTACAACGATGTCTACACTGATGGCAGGCCCACCCAAGGCGGCTTTGCGGAGTCCATGATCGTTGATCAGAAGTAATCATCAAAACCTTTCTTCACTAATCACTAGACTTCAATTAAAAAAAAAAAAAACAACTTTTCAACTGAGAAAATTTTCATTCTTTGATGTAGGTTTATAGTGAAAATCCCAGAAGGGATGGCACCAGAACAGGCTGCGCCACTTTTGTGTGCTGGTGTGACAGTATACAGCCCACTGAGTCACTTTGGATTGAAACAAAGTGGACTAAGAGGAGGAATTTTGGGGCTTGGGGGAGTAGGACACATGGGGGTGAAGATAGCCAAAGCAATGGGACACCATGTCACTGCGATTAGCTCTTCTTATAAGAAAAAAGCAGAGGCTTTGGATCATCTTGGTGCTGATCGATACTTGGTTAGCTCGGACGAAACTCAAATGCAAGAAGCGGCCGACTCACTTGATTATATAATTGATACTGTGCCTGCTTTTCACCCTCTTAAGCCTTACCTTTCTTTGTTGAAGCTTGATGGGAAGCTGATCTTGTTGGGTGTTATTAACACTCCCCTGCAGTTTGTCTCCCCCATGGTTATGCTTGGTAAGTTTCCATCCCTCCTGGGCTCCTTTCAGTGGATTATATTTCCATCTGAGTCTTTCTAGTTATTAAATGTGCTCTATAGATGTTTAGGGAGAAAGTCCATCACAGGGGGCTTTATTGGGAGCATGAAGGAAACAAAGGAAATGCTTGACTTCTGTCAAGAGAAGAAACTGACTTCCACAATTGAAGTTGTTAAGGTAGATTATGTGAACACAGCACTTGAGCGACTCGAAAAGAACGACGTTCGATATCGTTTTGTTGTGGATGTTGCAGGAAGCAAGTTTGAGCAGCAACACTGAAATTGATCCACGTTGACTGCAATTTTGTTCAATTTTCCATGTTCTGTTTCCTCTTCTGTTTTGTTGTTGGAGAAAATATGGTTTTTATGTTGTTTCCTTCTGATAAATTTAAGAATATGAAGTATTGTTCTCAGAAAGTTATCTTCAATTTGGTATCTATCTGGGAGGAGAGCCTTTGAGTGTAAAAGATCACCAAACTTTCCTGGAAAATGGATAGAAAAATGTTCTTTAATGCGGGTTTGTTCACCAAACTTTGAAAGGTCCATGGCTGCCAACTCTTTGGAATTCTTCATTATATTTCCACATTTCAAACTGTGAGCCACACAAACTTGTAATAGAGTACATGTGAAACTTTGACTCTTCTGCATGATGTGGAGAAGCATTAATTTCGCTTTAGAATTCTGGAAGTCTCTTGAAACCATGACAAATTGAAACTTAGCTTTCCCCTTTCGCCACCAACTATGCAAGTCCATTTTCCAGCTGATTTTCTGATGTGTTCCTACGGCAATGGCCAGCCCACCCAGGACCATCACCCAAGAAAGGGCCGAAGGACATTTTCCCACCCATAGTTTGAGGTGGGGACAAAATCCCACCCAAGCCTGTTTTCCACCCCTCACCCATTTTTTTATTAGTTTTTTATTAAAATTACTAAATTACCCTTTTAAAAATTAAAAATATAAAATAATTTTTAAATATTAAAAAAATTTTAAAAAATTTTAAAAAATTTTTGAAAATCAAAAAATCCTAGCAGCCACCGCCACCGGCACCGGCGGCGGTGGCCACCCATAATAGAACCAGGTGGCCATTTCTAGCCACCTGGTTCCAAGGGAGGCCAGATCTGGCCTCCCCGTTCGATAGAGGCGGCCAAATCGGCCGCCTCCGCCCGAAATAAAGGCCGAAAACGGCCAATGGGGCCAAGGCCAGCCCTTTACGGCCGTTTCCGGCCTTTATTTCGGGCGGAGGAGGCCAGATCTGGCCGCCTCCTCCGAAACTGGAGGCGGCCGATTTGGCCGCCTCCATCGAACGAGGAGGCCAGATCTGGCCTCCCCTGGAACCAGGCAGCCGGAAATGGCCACTTGGTTCTATTATGGGCGGCGGTGGCTGTTGGGATTTTTTAATTTTCTAAATTTTTTTTAAATTTTTTAATATTTTATATTTATATAAATTTTATTTTATTAATTTATAAAATTTTAATATTAAAAAGACAAAAATATCCCTGATTATTACTGTATATATATTATTTTTAATAAAAAAATAGGTGATGGGTGGGAAAACAGGCTTTTAAACTTAAGCGGGTGGGATTTTGTCCCTGTCTCAAACTATGGGTGGGAAAATACCCTTTGGCCCCCAAGAAAGTATGCGTTTACACACAATCCAATATGACCTACGACTTTACAGGTTATAGGGTCCTTTAAGAATATTTTTAAATTAATCAAGAATAATAATATGTTTGGTTTTGAATTATATTAAATCCATGAAAAATAATTGAGGACTCCTATTAAAGTATATAGTAGTATTATTTAATTGATAATCAGTATATTAAAGAAGTTGTAGAAGAAGGATGATCATACACGATGAAAAAATAATAATAATCGGACGATAAATTGAAAACGAGGGAAAGCCAGCATTGAGTATTAATCTATCAATGAATTTTTTTGAGGACTTAATTGGGTCAAATTGGTTCGATTGAATCTAGGGTCCAGCTATCTTTATTTGAATTCAATCAAGTAAGTTAAGAAGAACTTCTGGGCCATCTGTTGGGCCAATCGGGCAGCCCAGTTGAATTTAATTTTTGTTTGTCAACATCAACTCCTCCTTGTCAGTCTTTGCGTCCTTCTTCCTCCATCCCGATCTTCCTCCGTCCCGATCTTCCTCCCACGTTTAAGTTCTGATCAGAAACCCTAAAACCTTCATAACCATGGAAGATTCTCATCGGTTATCTGTTCATAAATTTCTCGGCGGTGGCTTAGGTCTATTCTTTCTGTCTCTCTCTCTAGACGCAAAGATGTTTGAACTTTTGTTTTGTTTATTCAGTTGTTCTCTTCCAACAGGATGCTCTCTTGACAGACATATGATTTTTTAAAATTTTTGGTTGAATTTCTATATGTACGGTCATATTGCTAACTATTGAGTGCAACTTTACAATTTTGCGGTGGAATTATTTTTATCTCTGTTTGGTGTTAAATGTTATGAATGTGAATTTTGACATGGAACTCGACTAGTTCGTGGAAATTTTTAGAGTGTTTTATTTATTTTTCCTGTTCATTAGATTAATACTTTGAATTAAAGATGTTTGGTGTATTTTGAGTAGTTGCTGATACACTGTTGTGGAAGAAACGATGTGGAGGGATTGTATTGCTAGCTTCGACAACAGCTTTGTGGTTACTCTTTGAACGCGCCGGTTATAATCTCTTATCTTTTATTTCCAATGTGTTGCTCCTTCTAGTCTCAATCCTCTTTCTCTGGGGAAAATCTGCTTCCCTTCTCAATAGGTATTCAATTCTAAACCATTTTTCGCAATTTATGATGTGTATTTATTCTCTAGCTTTTACTATTATCCATCATTGTTAGCAAGTTTTCAATTTCTCGGATCTCTAGATGTTAATAATTGACTTGTGTAAGCAATTTGATGTTGAAATTCAAGTGTACATGGCTGGTTTAAGTTGTAAAAGTTAGTAATGTTGTGATTCAGGCCTCTGCCTCCCATCCCTGATCTGGAACTTTCAGATCAGTCTATTGCAAAGGCTGCTGATGCGATGCGGGCTTGGGTCAATTCTGCATTGTCAATTGCACATGATATTGCTGTGGATAGGAATTTGAAAATTCTCCTTCAGGTTGGCTGCTGATTCTTCTAAGTTTTTCTTGTGAGAAAATCGTTGTTGTCATTTTTAGCAGAGAAAAATTGAAATGTTCTCATTGTGATTTGGGTTTGTCTTAAAGGTTGCTTTTGTATTGTTGGTGGTATCTTACATTGGTAGTCTCTTCAACTTTCTCACTCTCGTCTATATTGGTGAGTCCCCTGCTAACTACTTGTCATGGTTTCTATAAGTTTTTTAAGAATTGCTCTCAATTCTTCTTTTTGGTTCTTTTTGCAGTGGTTCTACTCAGTCTATCTGTTCCTGTGCTGTATGACAAATACCAAGACCACATTGATGAAAAGTTGTGCCGAACACATAGAGTTATTCAGACACAATACAGGAAAATTGATGATAACCTCCGAAAAAAGATTCCATTGCCCCAAAAGAAGGATAAGAAGACTGAGTAGGCAAGTCTTTTTCTCTTGCTCTGTAAGTCGCTTAGTTTTTAAATGGTGCATTGTGCAATGAATGAAAACTAAGTGTTCTTTCTGCAGTTGTCATGGACTCCATTTTAAAAAACTGTTCATCCATGACTAGTTGCATGTCTATATGCAACAATGCTTCAGTTATAGCAGTAAGAATCTGGTCAGCTTATAAAATTGACAAACCACTTGGTTACTAACATGCCAGAAGACATTAAAGTCTTGAGTTTGGTAAATGGTACTTTATTCTATCAGTTGTAAGAGACAGATGATTGTTAAATTTACTTCCTTTCATATCTTTCTTTGTCTAAGATGTGGTTATGAATGAGATCTGGAAGATATGGTCCAGTTTTTATTTGTCGATATATATATTATTTTTACTAATAATAAAAAAGTTGTGTTAAAAAAAAAAAAGTCAATGTCTTACAAAGCAGGGTAAATGATTTAGTGTAAGAAAGTGGTGCAAATTTCAACATGTTTGAAAGAGTTAGTGTCTCGGTTGAGTCTTTACAAAATACTGTTTGCAGTGATAATGGCTAGACCATGGCAACAAGGTTGCTTGTTTTTGTTGGTGTGACCCTTTAATCAGATTTTTTTTTTTTTTTTTTTTTTTTTTTTTTTTTGAGTAACTACCACTAATGAGGGAATAGAGATGTTTTTCTTGTTCTTTTTTAACTTCTGGTTTAGTGTCTCTTCTAAGCATGTGATAACCATAGATAATCCGAGTTGTTTACGTCAGTGGTAAGCTTAGAATATATATTCTTTTATGATTGAACATATTCAACCTACATATAAATTGATTGTTTGTCATGGCCATTTGTAAATCTGGTGTCATAATCATGAGCCCGTTTTAACTTTGTGGAGGTGGACTAAAGCATAATGTGTACTTGATGCAGGTGACTATTGATTGATGAAGCTGAATTTCATTGGATTGGATTTGGGGCTCAAAACTTTTCTGATTCATTTTGGTGCGATGCTTTCAGTCCTCACATTAAATTCCAATTTGGGCTAACCTCTTTAGCTTTTTACAGTTGGGAAACCATGCAATTTTTTTTGTCTGCCTTCCCGTGCAGGATTCAATATTATTGGTATGCGGTTCTTGAAATTTTGCAATTACATTGTTATTTCCACTTGAACGAAATCTTCTGTTTGGCGAAGAGAGAAATTTGTCTTTGTTTCTGGAATTTGAAATTTCCACCCCATTTTTTATGCCATCTTAGTCAGTTATTCTAATGCAAATTGATTTCTTGAATATTTCAAGACCAAATAAAATAAAAAAGCAGCTATGTTTTGGATAATCTTATTTCGATTCAATTATCCAATATTATTGGTTTGATTCAAAACCAATTAATCTTTCAGCTGGTTCACATTCGAATCAATAAACCGGTTTGGTTCAAAAAGTGGTCAAATCAGTATTTAAACACCCCTAGCAGCAGTGCCAGAAACTCCAAGTTCTCGACTAGATTAAAAGGTCGGCATGATTAGGGAATTTATTTCTCAAAAAATTTGAAACAAGATATGTGGAGCCATGAGATAACAGAATTGCAAAATTGAAATATATATCAAACATTCCACTACCCTACAATTAAAGCTTCAAAATCAAGCTTCTACTACCAGCATTACCATACAACATGTTTAACAAAGGGTAAGAGATCATGCGACCCTGGGAACTGGCCCGGTTTCTGAAGCTGGTAGTGTCACTGATCGCAACAGCTCCAACGAGAAAACAAGCCCCAGAAAATGAGAAAGGACAGTGTTTACTGATGCCTGCACAAGGGATAGATCAATGAGGAGGGAAGACAAAAATACTAACAATAACATGATACTATATCAATGTGTTTATATGTATGCATATGGGTGCAGGGCTAAGTAAATATCCATAAATTGGCATAAATTTTATGGTTTCTAAACCGAGTTTGGATCTGCAATTCAGTTGACGATGAAATGAGAGATCCTTGTCCTACTAATTTAACCATTAAGCTGACCCAGTGAATCACCTGCGCTCATAAGACAAACATCCCCCTACAGGCTGAAACAATATGCCTTAAAATCAGTTAATAGTAATGTGCAATTACGGTAGCCTATATGACTTGCATGGGACTAAAGAGAGTCCATAGTCTTGGCTCCAATATAGAACAAGAAAATCAAAAAGCGACAATGATTTTCTTTGAACCTGAAATACGGATCCAGTACCTCTAGTAACGCAGTATAATGCAGAAAAGTCCTACATGATTTACTCGAATTATGTTTCTCAGAAGAAATTTTAATAGATCCAAATTCCAGATGATGGCAGCAGGAATTTTTTGTGATAGAATATTAAGAAAACATTAAGCGTGAAAAAAAACTTAGACAAAATTAAGTTTAGATCCTTTTTTTCTCTTTCTTGTTTGGATGAATTTTAAAAAATTAGTAGAAATTGATAGATACCAGACTGATATCTATAATAAGACAACCCAAAATCTCTAGAATTGACAGAAGAATTATCACAATTATGATGTCAATAGTACCTGCACAAGGAATACATCCAATCCCAGTACAGGACTGTAGCCACGAGGGACTCCCTGGTAATATGGATTAGCTGAGGAAGTTAGAGCCTTTGCGACCAGCAGTCCCACAGTGGCTTGCATTCCAAGAATAGCAGCACCCATTCCCAGAAGATTCACTACTATGCCATTTTTCAAGCTTTTCACCACATCAGCACGAGGAGGAGCCTGAAAAGTAATTTATAAACTTGAACAAAAAACTTAAAAAACATGACACTGTTAATTTCATAAGCATCAAACTTAAGTAACAAGCACTAGGCAGAGCTCAAAGAAAGCTTCTTTCAGTGTACACATTATGTAAGATATGAATTGTTCTCCTAAATATCTCTTGGGAGATAGGAAAAACTCGGCATGAAACAAACATAACACAGCTATTGACTGCTGTGACACACTGCAAGAAAATCGTCTTCAACAAGCGAATCCGCCTCATCATTATAAATCCTTTACAATCATAGTTGTGGGAGGTCTTACAAACAGAATACAAATGATAACATAATCCCATATATCTTTTCATCAAAACGTAAGCTGAAGATTTGTTAAAATAATTGGATTTTTCAAATTTAATGAAACAATGTAAATTATTACTGCAAAAAAACAACACATAATAATGAAAATAGCCGAAACAAACACAAACATCTTTTTCTTAGGTAATAAGATTGCAAATAAAGACTAGTATACAAACTGCAACAAGAAAAAGCAAGATGTGTAGCAAAGATGGAAAATATTATTTGACTCTTCCCACAGCAATATTGCTTGAATTATTATTATTATTTTTGTTTCCAGTTCAATTAACCCTCTTTATGAGACCATAAAAACCCAACTATCTATGTATTGTCAAAAGGCAAGTTTGGGCAGACTATTCTTTCCTAGGAGAGTAGTTAGGGCTGGCATTTATGTGCGGAGCTGGTAGTCAGAACTCACCAGAGTTTGTTTTCCTCTTTAAACCCTAATTTGTATCATATACCGAAAAATAAAGAGAAGTGTAGAAGAAGCTTTCTTTCTCTCTCAGTCAACATGGTATCACAGCTCTAATCTAGCCAATATGTTCTTTGTATGCTTTCTGTTACAAGCTCAATAATGAACAGTGTAGAAGGTTTTTCTCTCTCATTCAACAGTTAAAATTCTTCGACCACAGATGGTTGGCCCAGTGGTAAATGGGTAGGGATTGCCCAGGTGGCTAAGGTTCTAGTTGCGATGAAAGTCAATTCTTCTAATTTATCCAGTTTGTGATTACAAATTTTAGTGGTCACATGTTTCTGGATTTACCCTGACAGGTTAACGGGTATGGGATTCTGGGGTCATTAAAAAAAAAAAAAAATCTTCAATAGCATAAAAGATGAGCTATGGTCAACATGAATATTTACTTCAGTTAAGTGACAAGGAATGGTGGATATCATCAAACGTAAAACCATAAACTTTCAGACTAGTGCTAACTTAGTAAGTACAACAAACCAGAACTTGATTCTTTAAAAATATTTGAGAAGAACATTAAGATTAGTATGGGACTACAACAATATAACATACCTTAGAAGGGTTGCTTGCAGTTTTTCGAAGCTTCTCAGAAAGCCGAATATAACCAAATGACCAAAACACTGAAATAAATGCAGCTGCAATCCCACCGGCAGTGGCATAGAAGGTCGCAGGAGATGTGATCTTCCCATTAACAACAATAGAAAATGACAGAATCACTGCAGCCACCACAGTGCACACTAGCTGCCCCCAAAATCCATAACTACCCAACCGCTTGAAAGACCTTGATGTGTTCTCTAATCTCTTTGCAACCTACAACGATTTAAATTCGCAATCTTCGCTTTACTTAAACATTCACAAAAATTGGAATTAAATGTAGTAAAACCAAAATCCTTGGCAAGAAATTAACCTTGTTTATAGAGATGTAATTTAAAAGAAAAAAACCTCTATCGTATATCCAAATAATTATGCTTAAATTCACATCTCAAAAATATTACATTTAGAAAACCAAAAACCATGGTTAGAATATAAAAACATCGTTTGAGGTTTTCACAAATCTCTCTTAAACACTTAAAAGCACCAACAGAATCAACCGAGATCATTGCTTGACTTATACTCTACATAACCAACGTTTTACAACATCATACAAAAATAAACTTTCTCCTTCAAAACTTTATATTCCATTTGGTTACTCAAATTATCTTTTACTTCACCGTAACAAAAGGGGAGGACTATGGTAGATTACCAACCCGCTTATAACACAAATATGGTAACACTGACCAATAATCTCCCATTCTATATTATTGAACAAGTAATAGAAGTCATACAAAGTACATATTCTAATTGTATCATTCAAACTATCTGGCAGTTACTAAAATTTCCGTTCATATTATTTGCTACATTGTTCCATGTTGTAAATTTTAAATGACCACATGCATACGAAGTATTACTTTGTCAAATATGCGTCCAGTGTCCCAGTAAATTCATCATAACACATCTACCCAATCCAAACACTAGTCGAATCACGCTTAACCGAGGCTTCAACCAAAAAAAAAAGAAACGTTTTTCCAGCAACCAAACAAAGAAATCAATACAGATAAAATACGCAAGAAGGGGCAAACAAACCTGAGCAAGTTGTGCCTGTTCCGACTCGTCGATTGGTGAAGTGAAATGAGGTGTGACCGGAGAAGAAGCGAGTTTAGTGACTGAGTATATTGACCCTCCACAATTAGAAGAGGAAGACTGAAAGGTTTTGACAGAGGAGAAACAATCTGGCAAGCACAAACCAACATTCCTAGCGATATTAAAGGCCGGCGCGCGGCTGTGGGAAGGAAACCATCCAACCACCGCCGGTAAGATGGCGGAGCGAGCGGTGGGCGGCAATAAAAGCGTTTGCATAATTTACAATTGTGTCTAGTGATTGAAAAGCTACTATACTCCAGGAGCTCTGCATACGACATTCACGAGACTGGTCTGCTGGGATGGGTGGGACCACTCTAATGGCCTTACACGGCCCAAGCTCGGACCACGCTTCAGTTTAGGCCCGAATTCCGGACAGAATCCAATCAATATTTTTGTCCAAATAAAAACGCTCTTTATTTTATATTATATTATATTATATGGGTAATGTACCAGAGTATACTAATAACTTTAATTGTCTTTTTCCCGTCAGTTTTTTACTTAAATGACATTTTTTTAGCCTTAAATTTTGTTTGAATGATATTTTTTGTTGACAGTAAAAGGGTATTAAAGTAATTTTGAATTAGAGAAAGCAAGTCATTTTAGTTGCAAGGTGATGGAGACAAAAGTGAAGGAGAAAGGGAAGATGGAAGACAAAGAGATGGTGAGGGGGTTACAGAATGCTAGTGATGCATGAAGGATTTGATTTGTCCATCAGTGTCTTCGTCTAAGAAGATTTTGTCATATGCAGAAATTTTATTCTATAAATAAAGAAAATTTAATTAAAATATATAAAAATTCAGTTATTTAAATAATTTTATAAATAATAATAATAATAAATAACAACAACAACAACAACAATAATAATAATAATATACCAATTTTATCATATGATAAGAGATAATACTAATCTTGTTTTCTTTCTTTATTCTTTTTAATTTAAACTTTATATATATATATTTTACGCACAAACTTTTTCAATTAATTAAATACACTTAAAAAAACTTATTATTATTATTGTTATAAGAAATTGGTATGGTTTGTTATAATGCGATAGAATTGTACATTATTATTATTATTATTATTATTATTATTATTATGCTAGTGATTGAATTTTTTTATATTTTAATTAATTTCCCATAAATAAATAAATAAAATGGAGACTAATTAATTTAACTGTTTATTCAGAATGCATTAAGCAAGCCCAACTTCTTTCTTCTTTCTTCTTTCTTTCTTTTATTTGTCAATTTCAAATATTTCATTCAGTTGAAAACTTTATTTCTTTTGCTTCATTTTTCTTGAATTGAGGGCTGACAATCTTAAGCTTTTCTTCGATAATTGTAATGCAACTCATGGTTTATTAAAAGCCAAAGGACATTTTCCCACCCATAGTTTGAGGCGGGGACAAAGTCCCACCCGTTGAGTTTAGAAAATCAAAAATACCACCCATTGACTGTTAAATCTAACAGTCAACAGTAAGTCAAGGGATAAATTTGTTATTTTAGAGTTAAAATTTATAAAAATATAAAATAATATTTAAATATATAAAAATATATTAAAAATTATAAAAAATTTTATAAAATTATAAAAAATATTTAAATTTAAAAAATAAAAACCAGCCACCGCCGTCGTGCCGGCGGCGGTGGCCACAGAAAATAGAACCAGGTGGCCGTTCCAGCCACTTGGTTCCAAGGGAGGCCAGATCTGGCCTCCTCCGACCAAGAAAAAGGCCGGAAACGGCTGGAGATGACCGACTTTGGCCCCAACGACAGTTCTCGGCCAAGGTTTCGGGCGGAGGTGGCCAGATCTGGCCTCCCTTGGAACCAGGTGGCCGGAACGGTCACCTGGTGCCATTTGATGCGGAGACCGTCGCAGGCGCGGTGACGGTGGCTGGCTTTTAATTTTTTTAATTTAAATTATTTTTTATAATTTTATAAAATTTTTTATAATTTTTTAAAATTTTTTAAAATTTTTAATATATTTAAATATTATTTTTATTATAAATTTTTATTAATAAAGGTATTTTTATCATTTCATAAAATAGGTTAATAAAATTAGATAAAAATTAGATGAAGTTGAGAATCTGAGCTTTCTAAACTCAGCAGGTGGGACTTTGTCCCCGCCTCAAACTATAGGTGGGAACATGTCCTTTGGCCTTTATTAAAGAGGAGATGCCTGGGAATCCCTGAAGAGGTGTGAAGTGAAGGCCTAAATTGATGGATCCCGTAAGTCTAATGAAAATACTTAATTTAATATTCATTAGCCTAGTAGTGGATCTATTATCTGCAGCATGATCTAATAAAATAATAGGCCAAACGACATGTCTCCACTCAAAATTTTATTTAAAAGACAAAATGTAATATTTTAAAATTTTAAAATCTAAATATTTATTTAATGATTATTTTTATTTAAATTTATTTGTTTTTACAAAATTATCAAAATACTCTTATCAAAAAATAAAATTTATAATAAAAATAAAAAATAATATATATATAATAAAAATATTTAAAAATAAAATAAAATGATAAAAAGTATTTAAAAATTTTTAAAATTAAAATTAAAAATATTAACTTCTGTTGCTTCCATCAAACCAAATAATTTTTAATTCAATTATAATTATCAATTATATTATTGATACTAATAATTATATTTTTTTAATAGTTTTTAAATTTTTATATTTTAAAAATTTTATTTTATTATTAATTTAAATATTTTTATAAATTTTATAAAATTTTATATTTTATTAAAAATAAAATTATTATTTTAATTATTAATATTCGACAATTCTTTTAGAAGTTGATGAATATTAATTTATCATTTAAACACATCAAAGTGCCTTGGTGAGTGCAAAATAGCTGTAGCTGTGAAATACGTGAAAAGACAACATAATGAAGACAACATGTGAAGTGAAAGAAAGAGAAAAAAAAAATGCAGCAAAAAGAGAATAGTTATTGAGGGACTGGATGCCTTTTTATAAAGAAGATGGAACAAAGACAATCAGGATGACAAATGGCAGTTATTATAAGGCCAAATCACTATTTTTCAAAATCTTTTGTTATTCAAAGGTTATTTTTCATATATATATATATATATATATATATTTATTATATCTAGGCCAAACAACTTATTTCTATATAAAATTTTATTAAATATTATTCGTTAACTAAAAATTAATTGATTAATAAAGTATTTTTATTTTTAAATAAAATTAAAAATAATAAAATTAATGTTATAAAAATAATTAATATATAAAAATATAGTAATATAATAATAAAATAATAATAATAATTTTAAAAATAAAATTAAAAAAACAGTTATTATCATCAGTAACGGTGGTCGTTATTAACCTAATCAAATGATAAAAAACGATCACTTGATTCTATTAGTAGCCGAATCTTCTCACTTTGATAATGGAGATGGTCAGATCTGACACCAAAAAATCTATCAGAAATAACTAGATCTGAATGTCTTTACTATCTAAATAGTAAAAAATGATTAGTTTTAAGCATATCCATCGTTTTCAACATTTTACGATGGTAGAGGTGACTAAATCTAATCGTTTTGTCAAATCTCTGGTTGTCTCTTCTATTAAGGTGGCTAGATTCGGTAACTAATAGAATCATGTAGCTATTTCTAACAATTTAGTTAAGTTGCTATTTTTAAAATTTTTATTTTAATTTTAAATTTTTAAAAAAGTATAATAAAATTTTTAAAATTTTTTATTGTTATTTTATATTAAAATTTATTTTAATAATAGTATTCTTTATTTTTAGGAAGGATATTTTGGTCTTTTTAAAAAAATGTGAAAAAGTCTAAAGAAATATAAGGATTTGGCTTTTTAAAATTTTGTGGATGAACCTTTGTCATTTAAGAAAACCTTGGCAGGGAATTAGTTGTTTTGCCTTATATTTATTCCTTTTAACATAGAATATCTTTGGGGGTGAAATGTAATTTTAAAATTAGTAAGGTTATGTTAAATTATTAACATTTTTATATATATTCTTTAATTATGTTTAAAATGAGTATTACACCTCAAAAAATCAGTCAAAATACATCATGTTAAGATTGGTTAAAACTATAATATTTAAGTCTAATAGATAAATAATTAAATTAGTAATAATATATTGATAATCAAACATTTATATTAGGTGTTAATTGCAGTTTCATAATTTTAATCAAAGGACAAGACAGTCATTTTCAAAACAAAAGCGAAACATAATCTCAAAAATTGATTTAAATAGTAAAAGATCAGACATCATAAATAAAAAGTCAAAATTCGAGTAACAAAATTTTCATTCAATATAAAAGCATGATGACAATCCTAGTAACGTGAAAAATTATCGATGAAAGAGCTTAAATTAAGACTAAATGTTTCATAAATTAAAATAAAATCGATTTTAGTTTAATTCGATTCCCATAATTAGTGAACCCTAAATACGGGGCCTCAAATGGTTCATGTACCAGGTGGAAGCATACCAAGGTTCCACCCGGTATAAAAAATAAAACACCGAACAAAATTAATAACAAAATGGATGACAAACAAGAATATGGTTTTTTAAAGGCCAAAGGACATTTTCTCACCCATAGTTTGAGGCTGGGACAAATTCCCACCCGCTTAAGTTTAAAAGCCTGAAGTCCCACCCATTATCAATTTTTTTATTATTTTTTTGTTAAAATTACTAAATTACCCTTTTAAAAAATAAAAATTTATAATAAAAATATAAAATAATTTTTAAATAATAAAAATATTTAAAAAATTAAAAAAATTTTAAAAAATTTGGAAATTTAAAAACCCAGCAGCCACCGCCGACGGTGGCGGCCCATAATAGAACCAAGTGGCCATTTCCGGCCACCTGGTTTCAAGGGAGGCCAGATCTGGCCTCCCCGTTCGGTGGAGGAGGCCAAATCGATCGCCTCCAGTTTCGGAGGAGGCGGCCAGATCTGGCCTCCCCTGGAACCAGGTGGTCGGAAATGGCCACCTGGTTCTATTATGGGCCGCCACCGCCGCCGGTGCTAACGGCGGTGGCTGCTGGGTTTTTGAATTTCTAAATTTTTTTAAATTTTTTTAATATTTTATATTATTTAAAAATTATTTTATATTTTTATTATAAATTTTTAATTTTTAAAAAGATAATTTAGTAATTTTAATAACTAAAAAATAAAAAAATTGGTGATGGGTGGGATTTCGGGTTTTTAAACTTAAGCGGGTTGTCCCAGCCTCAAACTATGGGTGGGAAAATGTCCTTTGGCCTTTTTTAAAACTTGCAGAACAAGCACTTCAGTTTACCAAACCTTGAGCTGGAAATGTCATTTGGCTCTTATTATAACTTAAAAGTGAATTTTTTATTAGACTTGACTGCGCAAATGTAGTGGCTCAAGCTATGCGAAGGCAGTAAGGTTTGATAAAGACAGAGAGTCCAAACTTTCTCCCTGATCCATCTCCATCTCATTATAACTAATCCACTTCAACTGTTTATTGAGCAAGCACCATACTTCCTCATTATTTTTTCAGGTGAAAAGTCCTTGTATGTTCACCAACTGCGACATATCATAAACCCCCACATCTGTTCGTTGAAAAATAAAAACGTGCATGCAGACATGGACGGCCAAAATTCATATTCTCTATATACCAGTCTAGTGAAATCTTATCATCATATATTATATATGGAAATTTTCTCGAGAAAATTCCGAACAAGTTTGGAAATTTGTTGGGAGACTAGACGCTGCTGGAACCAAACAGCAACCCATGGAAAGTGAGAAGTTACTGCAAATATTAATGAAAGAAATCAACTGCTGTAGGTTGCCTTGGCCATTTGTTGCTGTGAAAGTAACAGAAATTACAGGACTGTCCGGCTTCTTCCCATTTTCCCTATTCCTTCTTCTTTCTTCTCATCTACTGAAATTTTGCCATTGCCTTGACTGTCCAAGGAAACTTAACCTGTTTTTTTTTTTTTTTTTTCTTTTCTTTACAAAAAATTTACTTCGAAAATTAAATTTAAATTTGAGAATGACCAGTTAAACAATAAATCATAAATAGTTTTAAAGTTTACACCTACATCACTAAAATTATATTTTTAAATTTAAAAATATTTAATAAATGTATTTTTATAAAATTAAAATTTAATTTTTTGAATTAAAATCGAATTAAACTTATCACAAACTCAAATTTGAGCCAAATTTTACTGATTCAATCAAATTTATATTTCTTTTTACATAACTAAATTGAGTTTTAATCAGTTAATATTGGATTTGATTAGGTTTAATGACGCCCTTAGTGTCCCATAATGATCATTCATTATAAGAATTTATTATTTTATTCTTAAAATTGTATGGTATTTGTCCTATTATTAATTTCATAATAATAAGGTATCATATATACCTATTATATTCCATAAATAATTCTCCCCTTTATTAAAATTCCCATGCTTTCATATTTAATTGCAAACACAAACAAACCATTAATGTAAGTCTCCAATAATTAATGTTTTCCAAAAGGGATACCTAATTTAAACCAAGACAAAGGGTAGTTTGGTGAATCTTCAAATAATTAGCTAATACTTTTGTGCACCCAATTAACTTTGAGTAATCAACATTTTCCTACACAAGGTTTGGTTTAAGTCACTTTTCCATCACCAACATATAAAATACACTTTTTCATAAAAAATTTAGCTTTGATAACAAAAAACTGGATATGGATCGCTCTTCCACTTTCTTATCATACAACCTAAGAACAATCACCACATTGCTTCCATCAAAACCTAGCTCTTCTTTCACTGCATGAACCACGATCTTTTTATAGGTTTTATTCATCTTCGTCTTCTTCACCAAGGGTCCTTATTAAATTATAACACTACTATTAAACAATTTTTAATGGGATTTAACTAAAATTTGTTTGTTTTTATTGAGAATTTATAGTAACCACCTTATTTATACGAATTGAAAATGTTAAATCAATAAGAAAAATTTATGTCTTGAAAAATTATAGATGTTCCTGATAGTAGGGCTGGATTTGAACCGAATATATTCGGATTCGTTTTTTATTTTGATTCAAACGAGTCCGAAACAAGCCGAAAGAATCCAAACACAAATATGAACACGAATGACAATTTTAAAATTCAGCGAATACTAGCCCGAACATAAACTATGCGAACCGAACACGAACACAAACCCAAACTTAAAATAATAACTTTTTAATTAAAATTTTTTAATTATTTGTATTAATTATAATTTTTAATAAATATAAAAATGAATTATACGAATCGAATATGAATATGAATACGAATACAAATCGAATACGAACTTAATTATATGATATTAATGTTAATGACAAATACATAGATAATATGATTCGTGGAAGGTCGGAATATTTTAGAGTATGATGTTTGGCCAAACATGATGTGATTTTTTGGTGGCGTCATGTTTTCCATCAATATCATGTAAATAATAAAATTAAATTTGGTTTTAGTAAATAATTTTGGAAATTTTAAAAATAAGAAAAAAATAACACACGAGAAAGAGAAATAGAAAACGAGAATGTTTGAGAGGGTTAAAAGAGAAAGGAAGGTAGTTTAATGCGAAAATAACATGATAATTGATGTATTTGTATTATATCGAAGCCAAAAATCCAATCATAATTTATATATTCAAAAGGGGTGAAAAGTGTTTTCAAGCCCAACTTTGGGTGGAGGAAAATGTTAATTGCTCGTTGATTTTGCAGGTTTTTTACATTGCTTTATAAAGTAAACATGTTTAAGGTGACTTAATTTTAGAGATTCACGCTAAATTCTACAATAATCAAATGATTTAATTTCAAAAGTTACCACTTTACTGAATCAAATTCGCACAGCTCGTGACTTGGAGTTGTAAACTTCATGTTTTCGGAATAATAAAAACATTTTTTCTTGATTTCCCAAATTTTTCAGGCATGACCAAAACATCCATTCCCCAAAACCAACTTTGTTAACTGATAATTGTTATTAAAGTCTATAGGAAGTTGTGTTTGTTGTCCAAAATTATTTGATCTGATTTAGGTGATTAAGATTCGAATTATAATAAATATTTGTTTTTAATTTATATGATTTATCGTTATACGTTTAAATAATCAAAAATTTTTAGATTTATCCTATTCAATCAGTTAAAGTTGATTAATTAATATAAATAAAGTTTTTAGATTTTATTAAAAAAAAGACACCTATTTAATCTCTTGAAAAAATTAAATTTTATAACATAAGAGGAATTCCTACAATTGAGAAAAAGATGAAAACAAGAATAGATATATCTTTATTTCATTATCTTCTTATTATGGGTATATTTTTAAAGTATAATTTATAAAAATATTAATTATAATTTTATTTATTTATAATGATATCGTTTTTATAATATTAATTTAGACATAGGAAGATTAATATGTCAGATTCAACTGAGTTGGATTAAATCTCTCTCTCTCTCTATATATATATAGATATAATATACACACAACCTTATTTATTACACACAAACAGAAAATTATTAGGAAGCATTCAAGGCAAAGAATGAAGGAAAGTGAAGCTGTGAAAGGCTGAAAGCCAAAGTGTCCTGGCACGATAAAAGAGTGTTAGGCTGTTCATTTTTTTCACCATCAAGGTGAAAAATGAGAAGCACCAAAAACTTACGGGATGAGATTAGTCAAGGATCCGAATAGTAAAGTAATAGGTGGACTCAGCTTCTCTGCAAACCGAATCATGTTCATGGGCACCAACTCACTTGGGTGTCCTGTAGTTGCAGGCATGAGATTCCTGTCTCCTATCTCCTTCTTATTTCTATGTACTTTGAACAAACAAACAAGTAAAATTTACCACAAGTAAATCCATAAATGATAGCAACACTTTCCTATTTTTATTGCCTATCCACAGTTGAGTTCCTTTCATTTCAACAACTCCACTCACTGTCAGTGCAACTGCAGCTAACCTCTCTCTTTCTCTCTGCAAACTCCCGCAACTCATATTTATCGTCTCCATCTCTGTAAAGTTTCATTTTTTCATCATTACACCAATACTCTTAGAAGAGAGTTAGCTTATGGTTTTGGTCACCGAACAACTATAACTGTAGTTGGTCACCGTATCCTCTTTTTTTTTGCATCTTTATCACACTATGAATACGTAGTCTGAGTTTCAGAATCCGGTCAGGGAAAACCATGAGTTTCAGTGCAAGTTATCTCCTTTTCTTTGCCTCTATTTGTGTTCTTGTTCTGGTTATTCCTTCTCTTGCTCTCAACACAGATGGGATTCTTTTGCTTTCTTTCAAGTACTCGGTCCTCAGTGACCCTTCATCCGTCTTGCAAGGCTGGGACTACTATGATCAAACGCCATGTTCATGGAATGGAGTGACTTGCACTGAAATCGGCAACCCAGGTATGTTCAGAGTCACCGATTTGGTCCTCCCTAACAGTCAGCTTTTGGGTTCAGTTTCTGAAGACTTGGGCTTTATTGAACACCTCCGTCATCTTGATCTTTCCAACAACTTCTTTAATGGGTCTTTGCCTGTTTCAATCTTTAACGCGACTGAGCTACAGGTTTTGTCTCTCTCTAACAATGTGATTTCCGGTGAGTTGCCTGAGACAGTCGGTGAAATGAAAAGTTTACTGGTGTTGAATCTCTCTGATAACGCGTTGGCTGGGAAAGTACCTCAAAATTTGACGGCTTTACAGAATCTAAGTGTTGTTTCTCTGAGAAGTAATTATTTTTCCGGCAGTGTGCCAGGTGGGTTTGGTTCAGTTGAAGTGCTAGATCTGTCCTCAAATCTATTTAATGGCTCACTTCCTTTAGATTTTGGCGGTGACAGTTTGCGTTACTTAAACCTTTCTTACAACAAGATTTCTGGCTCAATATCCCCAGAATTTGCAACACAAATTCCAAAAAATTCCACTATTGACTTATCCTTCAACAACCTAACCGGAGCCATTCCGCAATCTCTCCCTTTCCTCAATCAGAGGGCGGAATACTTTGCCGGGAATGTTCAACTTTGTGGGAAGCCATTGAAGAACCTTTGTTCAATTCCTTCAAGTCTCTCCACACCCCCGAATGTTTCTAGTGCATCACCGGCAATTGCCGTCATCCCACGCCCACTAGGCTCAGTTCCAGTGGCAAACCCTCAAAACATGCCACCAAACGCGGCCTCTAGCAATCAGGCTTCTCAAAGTGGTCTAAAACCAGGCACAATAGCGGCAATAGCCGTGGCGGACTTGGCTGGTGTATCATTACTTGCTCTTGTAATTCTTTACGTGTACCAAATCAAGAAGCGAAAAAGGCTCTTAGACTCAACAACAACAACAACAACAAATTCAACCAACCCAGAAAAGAAAAACCAACCACAGGAGACAATACTCACAAAAAGAGAAAAACCAGCAACATGGTCGTGCCTAACCATACAAGGCGAAGAGACATCAGAAGCCACAACGAGCTCAGACAGCGACCAAGATAATTACAACAACGAAAACACTGAAGTTAACAGGCGACAGGCCAGAGGGGGCATACTAGTGACAGTCGACGGGGAAAGTGAATTGGAGCTCGAGACACTGTTCAAGGCATCGGCGTATATTTTGGGTACAAGCGGTTCAAGTATAATGTACAAGGCGGTGCTGGGAGACGGTACTGCATTTGCAGTGAGGAGGATTGGAGATACCGGCGTTGAGAGATTGAAAGACTTTGAAAGCCAAGTGAGGGCTGTTGCCAAGTTGAAGCATCCAAATTTGGTCAAGGTTTGTGGGTTTTACTGGGCAGATGAAGAGAAGCTTGTTATCTATGACTATTTCTCCAATGGCAACCTTGCCACCGCCGGTTACAGTAAGTCTCTTCCTCTTCCATATCTGGCGCATTTTAGCCTTTTTTATATCTTTTGCTATACTGCATCATCTCTTTCCTGCACTAAGCTTAGTTTTGTCTTTACTTTTACTATTGACTCACGGGCTCGGACAAATTTGGTATTCATTTCCCTCCCCTATTCTATTCATGATTCAAGTTATTCACGGATGAAACAAGGAATAACAATTCGGACCTTTAAATTTAAACCGGATTTTTAGTTTACTTCTCTTTGAATCGAAATCTTCATTTATAAAAGGAAAAAAAAAAGTTTCCTTTTATATAAGAGACGAGGATTCTTTCTCGACTATATATTTGGGTCGGGTATTAATATTAAATTAATATTTATATAATTGATATTAATTACTAGTTAATATAAAATCTAAAAAAATTAGCTTATAATTCATGTTTTAATAAATATTAGTGAAAATTTTGGATAATATATAGGACATAGAAATATGTGGGTGTTATCTCAAATTAATAGATAAATAGGGAATTTTTTTTGGAAAATTTTTAGAAGTTGAAAAAAGTGGAATCTTAACAGGCGAGCAAAACGGGATTTAAAGAAAAGTAGAAAAACTCATAATACGTCAAAAAGATGTGTCGTTTGCTACCTTGACCGATTCCGACTCACACTTTCTTCAACTCCACAGCTTTTAGAAAGATTTTTGTGTTTTCAATAATTTTAAGAAAAAAAGTTGCTAAATCTTTTTAACAAATTTAATGTTGGGGGAGAAATTTGCTTTTTTCAAATTCAGAGGGAGTGAGTGTGTTTTCGTCAAACCTTGGGTGTGACAGAGTCGTTTGGCCTTTTTTTTATTCTCTTAATTAAATATGATGTTTGATTCTTAGACAGAACATAAATAAGTAGGAAAGGCATCTCTTTTTGGATTGGTTTCTTTGTACAAAATTCCAACGGCCTATTTTGATAAACAATTTCTTTCTAAAATCCAGGAAGAGCAGGATCGTCACCCTACCATCTTTCTCTAGAAACCAGGCTGAAGATCGCGAAAGGATTGGCCAAGGGACTTGCCTACATTCACGAGAAGAAGTTCGTGCATGGCAATATTAAGCCAACAAACATTCTCTTGAACTCAAATATGGAGCCCGTGATAAGTGATTTAGGTCTCGATCGCCTCCTTTCTCCGAGCAGAACAAGTTCCAAATCCAGCAATTCATCTCGTCTTTTTGGCAGCCAAAGATCCACACTAACTGCTGCATACGATCACCACCCCACCTCATCCAGCCCTTGCGCACCTGCAGGCCACTCTGGGAGTTCCACGTCGCCGTATCAAGCGCCCGAGTCGCTGAAGAATCTCAAGCCGAACCCTAAATGGGATGTGTTTTCGTTTGGTGTTGTTTTGCTTGAGCTTCTCACTGGGAGAGTGTTGACAGAGCCGGAGTTGGGACAATATAGCAATGCCAGCTCAGTTTCGGAGGAAAGGAATAGGATATTGAGGCTGGCTGACGTGACGATTAGAGCTGATGTGGCGAGCAGAGAGGATGCCATTATGGCATGTCTGAAGCTAGGGTTTAATTGCGCTTCTTTTATGCCACAAAAGAGACCTTCAATGAAAGAGGCATTTCAAATCCTTGAAAAGATTCCATGTAGCTCTTGATGGAAGTGAGGTGTTTGGGTCCTGCAGAAGTGTTTTTTTCTGGGGTTGTTTTGTGTTGAGTTGAATGTTGCATGAAGAGGAATGTTGTTGATAAGGGAAAAGTGATGTATCTCTGTATGTTTGACTCATGCTATTCTGCATAAAATTTGTTCTTAATTTAGATATTAATCATCTGAACCATTCATGGAATAACCTTTAAACAAAACAAAAAAGACAATCATTTTTGAACAATTCATCGATATGTTCATCGGTCAATTAGTCTAACCATTAACTAATCTGAATCATCTCCTGTACCATATTAATATTCCATCAAAGTAAATGCAGGTTAGGCAGGTATACATAGTATTACAATATTTTTTTCAACTTCTTCTATCATGTTGGGGGATGGGTTAGGTTTAGCTTATATTAGTACACATAATAGGCTAAGTGGGTGGATGCTACGACGATATTGGGTGAGGTAGTTGAAGACTCTAAGACCAAACATGGTGCATGCCATTTTCCAATATTTTCAAAGGAGATGCCATTCACGGTGGATTCGATTTAAATTGATTTTAAATAAGAATTAATATAAAATTAAATTTGATTTGCTTAATTAATAAATAATAACATCGACAAAAAAAAAAGTTTAAAAGAAGAAGAAGAATTATCGGTAAAACGAGTGTTATTATTTCATGAATTAAAGATGCTTAAGGCTTGAATTTGGACTCTTAACGGGCTTTAGAGTTTGTCCAGCAATCCATGGGCTTCACCTTCAGCCCTCTTCTGCAGTCGGAATTGGATTCTCGGTTGAAGAAAGTCTTTAAACCTCGTCAAGTTCAGCCTTCTCTTCAGCTCGCAACAATGGACTCTACCATTCCCGACCAAATTCCTGCATTTTTAAACCATTGAAAGTAGGCCAAAGGACAATTTCCCACCCATAGTTTCAGGCGGGGCCAAAGTCTCACCCGCCTAAGTTTAAAAACCGCTTTTCCCACCCTAGTATATTTTTTTATTATTTTTCTACTGAAATGACTAAACTATCCTTTTAAAAATAAAAAATTTATAATAAAAATAGAAAATAATTTTTAAATATAAATATTTTTAAAATATATTTAAAAAATTTTTAAAAAATTAAAAAAAATTTTAAATTTTAAAAATTGCCGCAGACACTGTCGCCGGCACCGGTGGCGGTGGCCACCCAAAATAGAACCAGGTGGCCATTTCCGACCACCTGGTTCCAGGGGAGGCCAGATTTGGCCTCCCCGTTCGGTGGAGGCGGCCAAATCGGCCGCCTCCAGTTTTGGAGGAGGCTGCCAGATCTGGCCTCCTCCGACAATAGTAGGTGTTGGAAACGGCCATAAATGGCCGGCCTTAGCCCCACTGGCCGTATCCGGCCTTTATTTCGGCCCGGCGGCCAGTCACGGCATATAAAAATGCTGGTGACGATCGGCGCCTCAGCCCGACAGGAGGCCGGATCGGCCTTCCGCAGGACTTTCCAGTGGTGGGAAATGTCACCCGGCGACCAGCGCTGATTAGTGGCGGCAATGACGGTTAATTTGCCGGAATAAAATTTTTAAAATATTTTTTAATATTTTTAAACTTTTTTAAAATTTTTTAATATTTTATATTTATATAAAATTTATTTTATTAATTTATAAAATTTTAATATAAAAAGACAAAAATACCCCTGATGATTACTGTATAGTTATTATTTTTAATATTAAAAATAGGCTAGGGTGGGAAAAGCGGCTTTTAAACTTATGCGGGTGGGACTTTGTCCCCGCCTGAAACTATGGGTGGGAAATTGTCATTTAGCCTTGAAAGTAATACTATAATTTTAAAATTTCCAAAAACACCCTTAGTTTTGTTTGAATTACGATCTATTAAAAATTTTACTATCAAACTTAAAATTTTCAAAATTTTCAAGTTACCTATGAACATGTGATTATATGCATTTACATCCCTAATTTAATTTATTTTGTTTTTTGAAGATGTAACTATAATGTTGAGGATATATTAAAATTTTAAAAAACATTCTCAAACTTTTTTTAAATTTAAAAAACCTTAAAAATTTCATTATCCCCCATAAAATGTTAAAATTAAATTTATTCACAACCTTGTAATTTGTGATATTTATACCCCTAATTTATTTTGTTGTTAAAGTTATAATTGTTAATTTTGAAACTATAAAAAACATATTCAAAATGATGATAATTTTGTTTAAAAATTAAAAATATAATAGAATTAAGATTAAATTAATAATATGTTAATTAAAAATTAAAAATATAATAAAATTAAGATTAAATTAATAATACGTTAGGTGAAAGAGTAACCAGACTTTCTTTCATATTACTTGCTAAAGTGACAAAAAATTAGTAAAATATTTTTTTTTTTATTTATAAATTAAATAAAATAATATTAATAATAAAAAATATTTTTATACTATTTATCACTATATTATTTATGAATTATATAAAAATAATATCAATAATAAAACATAAATTTCTTTTTATCTCAGGTAATATTCCTCTAAAATTTTTAATTCGGTTGAAAAAAAAAAATTGTAAAATAAATATAAATATTTATTTATAATTTTAATTACAAAAAAAGTTCTTATAGGAAGTTGATCCGTCCCAAATTCGAAGTGCTAATTATTTATTATTAGTTGGGAAGGCAAAATTCAAATTGTCGAAGTCCTACCAACCCACGGCGCCCCAGGAGCAATGCTTGCGAATCTTAGATACTGTGTTGGATTCTTTCCCTTGTACGCGACTGCCAAGCGCGTCACTAGTACGTCGTATTATTCGCGTCATCATTTTCTTTACCAACTGCAATTAAATAGAAATTTTATTAATGTAGCCATTTCTGGTTGAAATTTGTAATTTGTTATTGAGAAATGAGAAATATATTATGCAAAATATTTTATTTAATTTAACTGAAAAATCGTAAGCTCACATTTTTAATCGAGATATTATATTAATGCTTTATAAAAAAAGTAAGGATAAACGATTTATTCTCACTTAAAATTTTCTTAAATAATCAAATATTATTTATTAATTTTTAAAAAATCAAATATTTTATCGATTCATTAAAATTAACGGTTAATTACCTCTGTCATTTAAATAATCAATCTAATTGGGTGATCATTTTTGACTATCTAATTATATTTTTTATAGTTATTACTATCGATAATACTATCAATGACAATAGTTTTTTTTTTAGTTTTTTAATTTTTAATTAATTATTATTATTATATTATTATAATTTTATATTAAATTTTATTTTAATATTAATTTTTAAAAAGATATTTTGATCATTTTAATAAATTTAAAAAATAATCAAAAAGTGAATATTTAATTTTTAAAAGGTTTTTGATGGATCATTTTAATAATTTTTTTCTTAGTTTTTTAATTTTTAATTAATTATTATTATTATATTAAATTTTGTTTTAATATTCATAATATTTATTTTTTGATGGAAGATATTTTAATTATTTTATAAAAAAATATTAATAAATTAAAAAAAAAATTCTTTAACAAATAAGTATTTAATTTTTTATAAGTTTTTAGATAAATCTTTGTTATTTAAGAAAACTTTGAAAGGATTAAGTCTTTTGGTTACAATGTTAAAATGTTAATAATTTTCAAATCATTTGGGTAATTAGACTTTTAAAGTTTATTTCAAAATATAAAGATTATTTGGTAATACCGAAATCTTTCTAAGTGAATATTTCTAAATATGTTAATAAAATTAGTATTTTAATTATATATTTTTATATTTCCTAATTTAATAACTTTATTATTGCCATACTTAATGGAACAACAACCTCCACCACACGCGCCTGAATAAACCCTCGTACTCTTTCTTAAACCCTCCACTCACTCACCAACTGCCCAAACACTTCACTACTATAAATTACAGGATCCAATCTCGAGATCTGTGTCTCTTTTTAGTCATTCTCCGTCAAGTACGCCGTCAAACAAAATGGCCACGTCATCAGCTTTCTCCACTCTCCGTCACCCTTCTCTCAAGCTCCCTCTCTCCTCCAAACGATCTGTTCTCCCCGTTTCCGTTAATCTCAGCGGCGGTAAGCGGGACCCACCCCGGTTCGTCGTAGTAGCTTGTGGTGGAGTTTCCTCCAAACCGACCGTGCTGGTCGCCGAGAAGCTGGGAGCCGCGGGTTTGGATCTGCTGAAAGAGTTTGCCAACGTGGACTGCTCTTATAACTTGACGCCAGAGGAGCTGTGCACGAAGATCTCGTTGTGCGACGCGCTGATCGTGCGGAGTGGGACGAAGGTTAGCCGTGAGGTGTTTGAGTCGTCGGGTGGGAGGTTAAAGGTGGTCGGGAGAGCCGGTGTCGGTATTGATAACGTGGATCTGGCTTCTGCTACCGAGTTTGGATGTTTGGTTGTGAACGCGCCTACTGCCAATACTGTCGCGGCCGCGGAGCACGGGATCGCGCTTTTGGCCGCCATGGCCAGAAATGTGGCGCAGGCTGATGCATCCGTTAAAGCCGGTTAGTTCTTTAAATCAGTCGCTGCTTCATGTATAATTTACATGCAGTTTTTTGTATTGATATAAAAATCCAAATGAATGTAAATGCTTTTAAACATATAGTTTTTATGTACTATAAAATAATAATATTTTTTAGATTTTATAAACATATTTTTGTAAATTCAGTTTTTGAAAATTATTTTTGTATTGAGATCTAAATAGACTGAAAGTACTCAATTGAATAGTGTATATGTTTTCATTGCGCCTATTTGTTTTACCAATATATTTGTTCTACTAATATTAAAGCTTATTGAACTGTTGTGTTAAAACCTATAAACAACAGAGCTTCTAAATGAACTTGACTTTATTGATATAATGGCTTTGGAGATCTGGTTTGCTTGTGTTTGGTTTATAGGTTCTGAAATTGATTACTAAGATTTGTTGGTTTGGATGTGTATTGGGGAATTTAGGGAAGTGGGAACGGAACAAATATGTGGGTGTTTCTCTAGTGGGTAAAACACTTGCTGTGCTGGGATTTGGAAAGGTTGGGTCAGAGGTTGCTCGTCGTGCCAAGGGCCTTGGTATGAATGTTATTGCACATGATCCGTATGCACCGGCAGACCGTGCTCGTGCTATTGGTGTGGAGCTTGTGAGCTTTGATGAAGCTATAGCGGCAGCTGATTTCATCTCTTTGCATATGCCTCTTACTCCTGCCACCTCAAAGATGCTTAACGATGAGACTTTTGCTAAAATGAAGAAAGGAGTTAGAATTGTCAATGTTGCTCGTGGAGGTGTGATTGATGAGGAAGCTTTGGTCAGAGCACTGGATGCTGGAATCGTTGCACAGGTGAGTATTCACATAGTCAGAAGCATGATGCTTTTATTGTGAAGAAGTGTGAATTGAACAATCTCCTCTGTGACAGGCTGCACTTGATGTTTTCACAGTGGAACCACCACCAACAGACAGCAAGCTGGTACAGCATGAGAGGGTTACTGTAACTCCACATCTTGGTGCCAGTACAAAGGAGGCTCAGGTTTGTTGACTGACTGATCAGCTAATGCATTTGCTCATGATTTTCATCATCTTCTCCTAATAATGCTATCTACTAATTCTTGTTTGATTTTAGGAAGGAGTTGCCATTGAAATCGCTGAAGCTGTTGTCGGAGCTTTGAAAGGAGAGCTTGCAGCTACTGCAGTTAATGCACCGATGGTACCTGCTGAGGTATGCATGAGTTTGTCTTGTGGTGTTATTATTTTGTAAATTGATCGGCCGGATTTGTCTTGTGTTGTTATTATCTTGCAGTTATTGTTTGTGTTACTGGGTCTTACTAATAAACATTTTTTAAAAGTTTTTTCTTATTGGTACTTGTGGAGCGCTGCCAAATCAGTTTCTAGTACTGATTGCAAGCACTTGGGCTTGGCTATTCAATTTTTATGTACAAACATAAGTAGGTTGAGTTACTTGATGGATTCCAAGCTATTGGTATTAATTTGCTGCGTATAAATTGTGCAGATAATTTATTTAATAAAATGAGAAGAGAAGAGATTTAAGTAACGTAAAGTTTCATTTTCATCATTATTCCCAATTGCAGATTCTGACAGAGTTGGAACCATTTGTGGAGCTTGCTGAGAAACTTGGGAGACTGGCTGTCCAACTAGTAGCAGGAGGAAGTGGTGTGAAAAGTGTGAAAGTCACGTATGCTTCTAGTAGAGCCGACCTTGACACTAGGATCCTCCGAGCCATGATCACCAAGGGTCTGATTGAGCCTATATCTAGTGTTTTTGTGAACTTGGTTAATGCTGATTACACAGCTAAACAGAGAGGTCTTAGAATAGCTGAAGAACGAATTCTTCTTGATGGTTCACCGGAGAATCCACTTGAGTTCATCCAGGTTCAAATTGCTAATGTGGAATCAAAATTTGCCAGTTCCATGTCTGATTCTGGGGAGATTAGGGTTGAGGGACGCGTGAAGGATGGAATTCCACACTTGACAAGGGTGGGAACTTTTGAGGTGGATGTGACCTTGGAAGGTAGTATCATTCTCTGCAGACAAGTCGATCAGCCAGGTATGATTGGCACCGTGGGGAGTATTTTGGGAGAAGAGAACGTTAATGTCAGCTTCATGAGTGTTGGAAGGATTGCTCCACGCAAGCATGCAGTGATGGCAATTGGTGTTGACGATCAACCCAGCAAGGAAGCTTTGAAACAGATCGGGGAAGTTCCGGCCATTGAAGAGTTTGTTTTCCTCAAGTTGTAGTGTGCTTCTGCTGCTACCATCAATCAATTTCTTTTTTCTTTTTTCTTTTTGCCCTGTGAGAGATAGGCATCTTTACTGCTATGTAGTGCCCGGGTTTTATTGTTTCCATTTTACTATTTTGTGGTAGTGTTAGGAAGGGGAAGAGAATAATTCAGGTTTGCGAAAAAGATTGTGATAATTTTATTTCAAAGTTTGCCATTACAAGGCTGGTCTTTTTATATATGAACAAGCTGTCAAATTTTCACTTCAACAAGATGCATTCAAAAACCGGAAAACTCATATCATTTAAGAAGCAGGGAAAGGAGCTTGAGCAAGAGTCGTGGAAGGGATACTCGTAGGCTATTAAGCGCAAAATAGGCGGCAATACCAGCAGCATAACCAGCAAAAGCAAAACCACTCACCTGCAGAAAGAGAGAAGGTTTCATTTTCTAAACAGAAAAAATGGTATTTCAATTCGAGATCTTATAGAAACCATGATATATACCTTCCGCAGATACCAAAAGAAGTCCACCTTTTCCATCCCCATAAATGCGACTCCAGCAGCAGAGCCGATAACAAGCATGGAACCGCCAGTACCAGCACACAATGCTATCAGCTGCCAGAAATTAGAATCTTGGGGGAAAGAGTTGAGATCGTACATTCCCATCACTGCTGCAACTAAGGGAACATTGTCTATTATTGCTGATACGAGTCCTATTGCACTTGCAATCAGGTCAGCATTAGGAATATTAGCATCGAGGAAATTTGCCAATTTCCGGAGAATACCTGCTGCCTCCAGGCTAGACAACAAGAACACAGACTTTCAAATTAGAAGAGGAAAAGGACAGAGTTAACATAGTAGCATAAACCAGGTCATGGTTGTGGCAAATGAACAAAATATATTTCTTGCCACTGGATAATATCTGGTTAAAAAGTTTTTTTGAATATTCCAATCTGATATTTCTAACATTCAGGAGGATGCTAAGCGAAAATAAAAAAAGAAAGCTTTAGTCACCTTCCATTACCTCTAAGGGAACAGAAAAATCAGAGAATGTTATTACCTGCTGACAGACAAAAGGATTCCAAGGAAGAAAAGAGCTCCTTGAGTGTCAATCCGTGAAAGAGCCTGAGATACTTTCAACTTTTGCCTTTCAGATTCACCGAAATGAATAGCATCAGTCAGATTCACCTGCAGAAAGAGAGAAGGTTTCATTTTCTAAACAGAAAAAATGGTATTTCAATTCGAGATCTTATAGAAACCATGATATATACCTTCCGCAGATACCAAAAGAAGTCCACCTTTTCCATCCCCATAAATGCGACTCCAGCAGCAGAGCCGATAACAAGCGTGGAACCGCCAGTACCAGCACACAATGCTATCAGCTGCCAGAAATTAGAATCTTGGGGGAAAGAGTTGAGATCGTACATTCCCATCACTGCTGCAACTAAGGGAACATTGTCTATTATTGCTGATACGAGTCCTATTGCACTTGCAATCAGGTCAGCATTAGGAATATTAGCATCGAGGAAATTTGCCAATTTCCGGAGAATACCTGCTGCCTCCAGGCTAAACAACAAGAACACAGACTTTCAAATTAGAAGAGGAAAAGGACAGAGTTAACATAGTAGCATAAACCAGGTCATGGTTGTGGCAAATGAACAAAATATATTTCTTGCCACTGGATAATATCTGGTTAAAAAGTTTTTTTGAATATCCCAATCTGATATTTCTAACATTCAGGAGGATGCTAAGCGAAAATAAAAAAAGAAAGCTTTAGTCACCTTCCATTACCTCTAAGGGAACAGAAAAATCAGAGAATGTTATTACCTGCTGACAGACAAAAGGATTCCAAGGAAGAAAAGAGCTCCTTGAGTGTCAATCCGTGAAAGAGCCTGAGATACTTTCAACTTTTGCCTTTCAGATTCACCGAAATGAATAGCATCAGTCAGATTCACCTGCAGAAAGAGAGAAGGTTTCATTTTCTAAACAGAAAAAATGGTATTTCAATTCGAGATCTTATAGAAACCATGATATATACCTTCCGCAGATACCAAAAGAAGTCCACCTTTTCCGTCCCCATAAATGCGACTCCAGCAGCAGAGCCGATATCAAGCATGGAACCGCCAGTACCAGCACACAATGCTATCAGCTGCCAGAAATTAGAATCTTGGGGGAAAGAGTTGAGATCGTACATTCCCATCACTGCTGCAACTAAGGGAACATTGTCTATTATTGCTGATACGAGTCCTATTGCACTTGCAATCAGGTCAGCATTAGGAATATTAGCATCGAGGAAATTTGCCAATTTCCGGAGAATACCTGCTGCCTCCAGGCTAGACAACAAGAACACAGACTTTCAAATTAGAAGAGGAAAAGGACAGAGTTAACATAGTAGCATAAACCAGGTCATGGTTGTGGCAAATGAACAAAATATATTTCTTGCCACTGGATAATATCTGGTTAAAAAGTTTTTTTGAATATCCCAATCTGATATTTCTAACATTCAGGAGGATGCTAAGCGAAAATTAAAAAAGAAAGCTTTAGTCACCTTCCATTACCTCTAAGGGAACAGAAAAATCAGAGAATGTTATTACCTGAAATTAAAGATAACCTGATTGGCAGCAACCCATGAGTGATTAATTGCCACCGCCCCTGTTACAGCTGCTGCTAAAACTGCAAGAGCTTTCAGCAAATTGGTTTTTGGCTGGCATGTGGCTTCAAATTCGCTTGAGCTTGTTTCATCAATTGAACATAAAGGATCACATGATGGAGATGTGGATGTCAGGTCCTGCACCAAACTAAAGGTCAATACGAAGCAATACAATTGGCTAAAAGATACAAGACGCCACAGATATGATGGCAACATAATCTTCCATGATAATACGTAAATTTCCAGGCACATACATCAAACCATGATCAACTGGAAAATGCTACATACACTTCGATTTAAGACTTAGATACGATCAGACTTCTATGCAACAGTTTAGACAATTTTTCAACATTACCCTGTAGCAAGTAAAGATCCACCTCAAGCAGCAATAACGCATTCTACCTTCACGAATTGACCAAAATTCAAACCCTTTGATGAGTAACGCAAACCAATGAACTACCGAATATACTTAAAACTGTGAAGAAGAACCTCAGAAAACTAACCAGAACTTTCATATGCTACCTCACCAATGTATTTAAAATATAGCATCGTTTAACAATAATCAACATCCAAATTCGTATTGTCTATACTAAAACCCTCATTTCATTCCATTTTAAAAAAAAGAAACTTTAGCAAAAAAAGTAGGTCTATTCCAGTTCTATATTCTCAAACAAAATCATCTATTCATATTTATTAAATTAGCATACAAACAATTGGGCAATCATACAAATTGAAGCTCCATTAAAAATAAAGCGATAAATAAAGGCCAAAAGCTTTTTTCCAATTCATAAATTAACAACCATTAAACAAAAACATTGATAGATATCATAAACTAACAATAAAGCGAGCCAAAACAAAATTCATATATAAAACCAACTGGTACTTTGAATAGTCGAAGCCTTCTTAATAAAGAAAGACGAAAGAACCTGGTGCTGCTTTTGATTGTCGGGTTGTTATTGGGTACTAGTTTGTTGTTGATTACTAGAAAAATAAAAGTCTCTTGCCTTGTCTTCAGCTCTGGCAAGAACCCCATTACGAAGATGCAATCTTTAACTTCTATTAGTAGCAAAACTTGGAAAGCAGTAAAGAGACACCACATAAGTGAGAGAGGGAGAGGGTTTCTTGAATTGGTTTAATGGAGACAGGTGGGTCCCTATTGATAAGGCCGCCATTTTAAAGCTGGTGCTTATGACCGAAAAACAAGAACGATGAAGAAGTTTCAATGTTTGCTTTTGTTTGGTTGAACTTTTACTGATTGCATGCAAGTGACTGGGAATGATGCTTGTGAAAATTGGGATGTTTGTTTTCTTTTCCATGGCCGAACGACATAATTGTCACCCAAGTTCTAGTTCTTCTTAACTAACAAACTCTTGCCTACGAAAATTTAAGAAGCCAAATATTCATATTTTTTTATTAAAATATTTTTTATAAAATTTAATAATATTAATATTAAAAATAAATTAAAAATAAAAAATTTAATAAAATTTAAAAATAAAATAAATAATCAAAAAAATAATTTATTAATAATATTATTTTAAATTTATATTTATATTTTTATAAAATTTATTTTTAATATTAATTTTAAAAAACAAAAATATCACTTTAACTAAGGAGTGAATATTTAATTTTTAAAATCTTGCAAGTGGTAATTTTATTAAGCAAAACCTTGAGTAATAATATTCTGTTTGGCCATTTTGTATAAGTGTTTCTTAAAATTTTTTCATGATTTTAAAAATTATATATTTTATAATATAATAAATTCATCCCATAAATTAAACAAACAAGTTTTGAAAAAAAATAAAATCATTAAAAAAAAGTGAATAGACACGTGTGAGTTTCAAAGTCCTTGAAACGTCTGGTTTAGCTACGAACATAGTGGATAGAAATCGAGAGGTGCTGTGGCGTCAATTAAGCGACGTCTTCTCTTTCTCTAACAGAACGAAACATACAATTTCTATGGCTTTAGCTCAAGTCTCAGCCTCTCTTTCCCTCTCCATTCATGGTAGGGTTCTATCATAGTGTATGTGTATCTTTTTTTTATGGATGCATTAGCATCGTACTTAATTTTCCTTTTTCATTTTTTTTTTTTAATGTTGCAGATGGTTTTGCTTTGAGCTCACCAAAAATTCATGGCTGTTCCCGATTACCTACTTCGAATCTTGCGAAAATTGGAACTACGTTTGCCTCTGGTTCTCCACTTTGTAAGCACCCTGCTTCTGCCTCTTCTTCGGCTGTTGTTTAACATGTTGCATCTTTAATTACAAGGTGTAACTGTATTATATCTGTTTATAATGGCATACAAGGAAGTTGGAAAGGGGGATTTTTAATGTTGAAATGTTCATTTTGCTTCGATTCAATTTCATTTACATTTACCTCTCTTGTCCTCTGATTTTCGTAACATTTTTAGAAATTGTAAAGTCTGTGGTGAGGAATTGAACATGTGAACTTTGTGTCACATTCATGTTATTAATTTTTGGATCCTCTTAACTCAGTAAATATCGTGTTGGCTAGGCTTAGAGTGGACATGGACTCATATAAGAACTTTACTGGATGAGCCTAATCACATATACAACTCGAGTAACTACCCTTAGCATTGTTGGATTCCCTTTTGATGCATAAACATGCTCATCCTTGTCATCAGTTGAGAAGGTTTTCTTGTTATTGTGATTAAAATATGATTTTAGCAACTAGGTTAGTAGGGTTACGTTGGTCTTGGCAGTTTCCTTCATTACAGAGCCTGCCATTACTCTAGTTTGTGTGGTTATCCATCATACAATCAATAACAAGCATGTCCAGTACTGTTTGATTCTTTCTTCCTATGTTTGGTTTGTTTCTGAGAAGTGTATACATGATGTTTGATGCTTGCTTTTATTTTCCGTAGCATGGAGAATTTCTCACCGAAGGAATCGCTCATGCAAATCTTCTCCAGTTTCAGTGAGATGTGAGCAAAGTACCCAGGGGGGCAACAGTTTGGATGTATGGTTAGGTCGACTTGCAATGGTCGGCTTTGCAGTGGCTATTAGTGTTGAAATAGCAACAGGCAAGGGACTTTTGGAGGTATGACATGTTCTCGGTTTCATAGTCTGAACTTAAAAGAAACTCTTTTAGATGCAAACCCAGATTTTAGGTATCACTTTTGATCACCCAACTAATGAGTCATGATACAGCTCAAGGTTAATATGATGTGCTACACAAATAGTTTGCAATTGTTTCCTAATAAAAAGATGCCTTCCACATCTATGGCTGAAGGTACCTGAGTTCGCTTCTGGACATGCAGTTTCAGTTTCCTGTATAGTCTTGGAAAACCCTGTTCCTGGAAACTCTTGGCTAATGTCTTGATTGATAAACGTATTTTGCACTCACATAGCGAATGCTAAACTCAGAGCATCTCTCCAGCCCTAGTTTGGGGAGATTCGGGAGGGGTGAGAACAAGGCATTGATGGGTCTATACTTGAGTAAAATGATTGATGCAATCTAAATTTATGTTAATTTCAAATCCTTGCTAGGAATTTTATCACAGTTTCCAACTCAACACATTCTCAACTAAAAAGCATATAAAACTACCTGTGACCGGTTAATCTTATCACATCCATGTCAATTTTACGTTTTGCAGAATTTTGGGCTCACGACACCCTTACCTACGGCAGCCTTGGGAGTTACAGCACTAGTTGGTGTATTAACGGCAGTATTCATCTTCCAATCTGCCTCTAAAAATTGATCACTCTTGATGTTACTTTTTGGTGTTTGGGAAGCCTGATTGAAGACACATACGCTTAAATTCTTCTGTTCATTAACTGTAATTTCGTCTCAATGTCAACACCTGAAATGTACCAGTAATGCAATTTTATTTTATGTGAAGGCTCTCATCTGCAGGCTCTCTCTTCCAAAAATATAACCCACATAGAATTCATTATTTAAAGCAAAATTAGTATGCAGTGAGAATCAACACGTAACATTGTTTCATGATGTAACAATTTGGTTATACTGGCTTTTGGCCTCAGTAATGATCCGGTAGCAATCAGCTAGTGGGAGCATCATTCATGATGCTTATTGGGGAATCTTTTCTAGTCTTTTTGTCTTTTTTTTTAAGAGAATGAGGAGTTAGATCACTCTTTTTGTGTCTATTCGAGAGTTAACTTTTTTGATTTATTTGAGCCTAAATTGATTATACCAAAATAGAGAAATAGAGTTTTGATCTTATGCCCTCTCTCTTGCTTAGGTGTCCCCGACTTTGCCACTTCGCTTCCCTGAGGCCTTTTTAATCAATATTTGTCTAATGCCTGGAAAACTGTAAACCCTGGTCGTCTAATGCCTGGAATCTCACCATTTCTGTTGCAGAATGAAAACGACTACTTCTAGGAATCAGAAAGAACAAAAGGAAAAACATTCTTTACTTCTTTCAGAATTTATTCTTTTCAGCCATTCATGCATTTATTCCCCAGTGTAAAATTAGAATTCAGATGGTGAGTCTCTATGCTTCTGGGAAAACAGCCATTTCATACAAGCTGAAGTTTGGATCGTTGCAACTGTACCAACATTTGCTATATTCCATTTGTAATTTGATAAAGAATAATGCTACTGAAATTGATGCTGAGAACTACCTTATATGAGATCTGACAAAGAAGGTCTGGAAGGTGGATACGCCATATGTACATGGTCTATCCTGTAGGTGCTAGGCCCTATATATAACAATAATCACAACATTTGAATCTTTGCACATGATGAGTGAACTACATAAGTACAATGAGAAAATAGAGAAAAATCCTGAATAATACAATTTATCTGAAAACAGAAGATATTGCTATCATTTTAATCATTAATAGTTCCAGTCCACACAAACAATGACCTTTACGATTCCTGAAATTATTGTTTCCTCAACTTCTTTATTCAGACTTGTAGACTTCAAAGTAAGGACCTTGGAGTTTTTAGTCTCAAAATCAACTGAGTCAGGGCAACAGGATGCAGATGATTAGAAGACCCGCTTACACACAACACAATGAATTGAAAATATCATAGGAATGCAGTAAGAAATAGCATTCCTATATTTTTCTTCATTGATATTTCAAACCATGGTGGATAAATATACCTGATTGATAAAAGAAAGATTCTCTATAATGGACTATGTTTGATAAGTCGACATATAAGGTCAATCATATACAAAATTTGATCAGTATAACCCTTTTGATAACCAAAATATGAATAGGTTTGGCTCATGAAAGATGAAAGAATGAAAGTCCTTACATCAAGTTAGAAATCCATAGATTGAGGTCCAGATGAAGTCTTCAACTTCTCTTCCTTTTTCTTTTTCCTTGCCGTTTTACTTGACTTTTTCTTCTGTTTCTCATCTGAAACAGGTTGTGTGCTCAGCAAATGCTGGTGAATGGCAGCTAGTGGATCCACCTGGAAAGCAGGATGGTTGAGAACTGTACTCAACTGTTTCCCTTCCTTCAATCTGGATGGTGTATACATTAATCAAAGTCATAATACAAAGGTCTCTGTGCAGTAGAAATATAAAATCAAATAACGTTAAAAAGCATGAATTGAAGCACAAACATTAGTTTTTGCCTAGACTTCCAATTAAGCTTGTAATCAGCAGCTGCAGTTGGTTTTTGAGAAGATTTTAGTTCAGGAAGGAACTCTGCGAGAGCGGAGAGGTCAAAAGCTTTCAGTTTCTTCTGTTGGCTTCTCTGTTTCTTCTTCTGGTTAAACATGCAATTCTTTTTTTAGCAAACTACTAATGAGAAGCATAAGCTTTTCCAAAGAAAATATTTATTTTTTATAGAAAGTAGCCAAATAGAAAAACAACCTAGCACTTTCAAAGATCAAAACACACATATACAACCATAATGATACATAACAGAAGAATTTTACAAAACAACATAATGCCAAAGCTAACCTCCATCAAAATGTTTATGAAAAGAAGTTGTATGTGGCTTCAGATTCATACTTCAAAGAGTGCAAACATATCGTATACATTCACTTGAAATTGTGCTTAGTGATTAACAAATTCAACAATAATAAATAAAATGAAGTTACGCATTCTCATACTATTGAGCCAACATAAAACTGAAATGCACAGATTCCATATAAACCCAACAACTGAAACCTCCAACTGAAAAGAAAATAAAACTATTGAAACAATGAAAATGCAAGATTAAGAAACACAAAGTGAAAGAAATTCACCTTAGTGATAGCTTTTTTAGCAGTCAAGGAGGTAACTGTATCTCTAACCTCTGCATAAAAAGAAAACATAAATTTATTCATCTGTAATACTAGATAAACTGCCTTTACTTCACAGCGAAAAGTCTACTAACATTATATAATAAAAGAATTCAATGTGAAGTGTTTCATTCAAACTCATGAATTTCTGTAATCTCTAATATCAACTAACAAGAGAACGAAATCAATATACCACAATCACGCACGAATAAAGCATGCATTACATTGTAAACAATCAAGAAAAAGGATTCAAACTCACTCGCATAAAATTCTAGTTTCTTCTCGAATTTACGGTCGGCTTTATTTGATTCGGCTCTGCAACAAGCATTCATACAAAAATATTATTAAAAAACTTATCTAAAAATGATCCGCCAAAATTTGTGATAAATTTACCTAGCACTAGACTTGCCCATGCTTGTAAGTTTGGAGCGAGATGGAGCTTATTCGTTTGAGGATTTAGAAAAAAATTAGGGTTTATTTATTTATTACATAATCAAACTCACAGAACAGCAAGGATTTTATGTGCTTCGGAGGCATTCGATTATTTATCAAATGAAAAATAAATATGAGAAGTAACCCAAACTGACAGACATAAAGACCATAAGACCCTTTATTATATGCGATAGTGGGGTGCTTGTGTAGACTCTTAATTGTCCTTCCATATATAATTTGGTTAGTCTTCAAATTTTTTCTTTTGGTGGTCATTTATTAAATGACTGTGCAAGTGGCTAATTTTACAAAGCCTGGTGCCGAGCTGAGTTCAAATGGGCAAGTACGGAAGCATCGGCCATTCTATCGAGAGCCCTACTTCCACCTGCAGTTTCATTTTGCTGGCAATTCTTGAAGCAAATTCAAATTGGCTGAGCTCTCTTACTTGAATTCCAATTTTTAACCTTTCGCATTTTCATTCAAAGAGATCAAGAAGCAATCCAGGATCGTCCAATCTTAGGTATGCACATCTTCCTTTAAAGTTTCTTATTTCTTTGTTAAATTTGTGTTGTATACAAAATTTCCTTCAAGGAGGTGTCTGGCTGCCAAATTATTATTATTATTATTAGTTATCTTCGCCGTTTAAGGTGCTGTTATT
The DNA here is from genome assembly GCA_026122585.1 of Anacardium occidentale. NCBI lineage: Eukaryota > Viridiplantae > Streptophyta > Magnoliopsida > Sapindales > Anacardiaceae > Anacardium > Anacardium occidentale. The sequence continues at coordinate 564,157 of JAJEJH010000122.1, read as the reverse complement.
TGAAATCAGGAAACGAGGATGGCGGGAACAGGGGAATTTTTTGAAGCAGACAATGCGGAGGCAATTATCACGAGAATTGAACACAAATCTCGCAAGATCGAAAGCTTACTAAGACAGTAACATATTTTTAATTTTCTTAGTTTATAAAATTTTTGAGAAAGAATATGATAACCTTAACCATGAAACTAATATTGGAATTTGAAGATCAGGTCTAAACCAGTAGAGGCTCTTAAAACTGCCCTTGAAGGCTCACCACCCAAGACTCAAGACGAGCGGTGCAAGGTTATGCGTTCCTTCCTTTCCCTTTTTTGTAATTTTTTTTTTTAATAATGATTTTCAGTTTCGGACTAAATTGGGTTTGGTTTTGCAGTCGGCTAATTGGATAGTGGTTCATAGAGCAATTATGGCTATAAAAGATGTGGATGGCATGTTTTCTTCGTTGGATCCTGAGTACTATGATATTCTCATGAAGTAGGTCCTTTATTGTCTTAATTTGATTTGATCTATTTTACTCATTCCACTTTAGCTTTTGCACATAGATTAGTCTCTCTGCGTTGTCTGTGTAGTTTATGTAGCTGCATTCATACATTTGTTTCTAATTCAGGCTGTTGATGTTTCTATTTCACAGTTGTAGCTTGGCTTGACAATTTGGGTATATCCAGCAACATTGGCATTGTTGTTGTGGTTGCCATATTCGTGCTTTTGTAAATTTGTTCCATTGTAGAGTATTTGCTATTATCTTTAGTATGCCAGAAAAGGCATAATGTATATATCCATTTACTTCTTGTATGAGTTGGTGAAATATAGTAATCTATCATATAGTGTGCCACTAGGGGTAATTTATATGAAACTTTACTTCTTATGTGAGTTGGCTAAATACAGTAATTGGTCGAATGGAATGTCAAGATCATTTCTTCACAAGAAGCTTATACAAGATATCATTCTTTGTTAATCAACCGTAGGGGTAAAAATGATTTTGTCTTGTATTTCTTTGGCATTTATAGCTCCAATTTTCAGAAGGTGGAGTCCTTTTGGGAAGAGTCGGTTTGGCTTTTTTGCTCTGTAGAATGTGGTGTGCAGAGGTGGGATTTCAATATAGTTAGAGACGGTCCAGAAAATCTAAGGGTAGAAGAATCACTAGGAGCATAAGTGATTTTGATTCTTTCATTATGGAAACCAATTTATCATATCCTTCATGAAGCTAGGATTCTGGTGGATCTTTTTGTCCACTTCACCTTATATTTCAACTTTAGGGACATTCCAAAAGGTTGTATTGATTATTGCTATGATCCCTGTCATGATTTACAGGTACCTGTATAGGGGTTTGTCTACAGGAGATCGCCCTACTTGTGATCAATGCCTACGGATACATGCTAAGCTGACAGAAAGAGCTGGTTTGGGATGCATACTCCGCTGCCTTGCAGATACAGTGAACACAGTTTGATCTTCATTACTGCTAAAACACATACTTCTAAGGATTCACCTGTCCATATTTTAATTAAACATGTATGACCGTCTGCAGATTATAGGTCTACCATTTTAGTTATGAAATTTTCATATACACTCTGTGCAGAAGTTGTTCAATTTTTATTCAACTTATTTTTTTCTCTTTGGAAGTTATGTTTCATATTTCCTTGAGCACTTCTTCGATTCCTCAGATCTTCACGCTGCATGCGAGTTCTTTCTTCTCATTCTGGGTAGTTACCACCTGCAATTACCATCCATCAGAAGAAGAGAAACAAGTTACTATCTGCCTTCTGCGTTGACGTGTGTGTGTATATATATTTATATCACCTTTATGTGCATGGGCAATTTATGAATTTATATGTTCCTGAAAACTAATGTCTTCCTGCTATATGTTAATATCACTCAACAGCGTCAGGATGGCCGAGTGGTCTAAGGCGCCAGACTCAAGTTCTGGTCTTCGAAAGAGGGCGTGGGTTCAAATCCCACTTCTGACATTAATTAGCACATTTTCCAATTTTAATGTGAGTATTACTTTCTTCATATTTATGGTTTTGTATGATCAGAATGAAAAGCGATTGTTTAATAATGCTGAACATTATTATAATTAAGATAAAGATCTTGCCAGCTTGGCCGATGGAGATTTGATTGAAAAGAATCTCACTATGGTCTAAAGAGCTGAATCTGTGTCTCCGACATAAATATATATATGTATTATTTTAAAATAAAATTATAAATAATTTTGTTTATGCTAAAATCCCAGTTCCATCAATCATGCAGCTCCTAACAGAAAGGGGTTGTTTAAATTGCATCAATCAATTTAAACGAAATACTGTGCCTTGCTTTTTTGTCTAAGGCACACAATTCGGTAAGAACATGTGCGGTTTTCAAAGTTCAGTGGGGTACCTGTGTAAGGCGTCCATTGACAAAATTCAGTCTGGAGGACAGGCGCCCCAGGCTTTCTTATGACAGTGTTATTTACGTAGGGTCAATAATTCTGCTTTTTGTACATGTGTGTAAACGTATAAAATGCATATTTCATGCACTAACGTAGCGCAATTTCAGTAAATAATACGGTCCACATTAGTTCATGGTATTCTCATTTCAGGGGACAAGGCTTAGGAATTATGTGGCACGTTACGTACTGTTAAAATGTTGAATAATGGGCGCTGAGTGAAATGTCATAAATGTGCACCGATCGAGCGGACATTTCAGACCACACGATGGCACTACTTTGAGATAGTTTCCCATGTTTTTTTCATTATCGTCTTTAATAATCCCTGACTATGACGAGAATGCTCCGCACTTTAACTTCCATTCGCATTTGATGGGATAAATTACCTTCAAAATGGATTTATTTTCATTCAAATCAAATTTATTATTTAATATAAAAAATTAAATTTAAATTAAAATATAATTAATAACAAATATTATAAATTATACAATATATGATATATATTTTTATAATATAATATAAATAAAATTACATATATTTTTAAAATATAATAAATTAGTATGATATTATAGACATACCTTATGATATGATGTATTTCATTAATATGAATTAATATATAAGTTTTAAAAGGAATTATAATGTGATTGAGATTTATTTTTGAGATTTTAAAAGTTTAAAGTATATTTATGATACTTTTTCAGGACGATAATATAGTAGTTATAATTCTTCATTGTTTTATTAATATTTTATTTTTTAATTTTAAAAAATATATTTTACTGTATATAATACAAAAAAATTAAATACATTTTTTTAATATTATTATTTGCTCGTTAATACTATTTGTTTTGTTACAAATTTTGTGATAAAATTATATATCAATTAAAATGAATTTTACTTAAATTAAATATAATCAATTTACATTAAATCATAATTAAATTTGAATATTTAAATTATAATACAGTTGATCAAATTTAATGTTTAATTATTTTTAGGCTTGATTTGATTAAGTTAACAATGGAACTCAAATTCATGGAACTTGACTCGAAGTTGGTTAAAAATAATATTTAAGTTTCTTAATTTTCGACCTTATAATATTTATCGAGTATCTTATAATAAAAAATGAAAAAGATTTGGGAGGCAAATTTCAACTGAAATTCTGACTCTATGACCTGGGTTTTCCACCGTAAGCTTTTTTACAAACGGAGGGAGATTTCTGAGCCGGATTACACAGCTGAGAAGAACCTGGACATCCATTTAGACAATTATCTCCCAAGCTACCGGAGATCTCCACGTTACTGGAGAAGAACGCCGACGGTGGCTTTCCGATCAAGAAATTTCCATCCAGGAACAGTCTCCTCAATGACTTCTTTTGACTGTATTGCTCTGGGATGGTACCACGTAAGCGGTTGTAACGCATCGTCAGAGACGACAGAACCGGATAATCTGCCAAACTCACGGGCAAGTTCCCTTCGATATTGTTGAACCCGAGATCGACTGCCACTAAGTCGCTACTACCATTCAAAGGCTTCGGGATCTCCACACCTGTCAAGTTGTTATTGGCCAAATTCACCTGTTGAATTGACGGTAGAAGAAAGAACCAAGCTTTAAGTGTCCCGGTGAATAAGTTTTCACTTAGTTCAACCACTTCTAGTTGAGACAAACCGTCAAAGGATGCTTTTGAGATAACCCCGGATAAAGAATTGTTCTTTAGAGCAAGTTCTCGAAGATTGATTGGCAGCTTTGGTAACGAACCAGTGAACTTGTTGTAGCTCAGATCAAGTCTCCTCAAACTGGACATTAAAGATGTACCTTCAGGGAGATAACCGGAGAGAGAATTATGCGAAATATCCAAAGCTTCAAGCATCCTGAGTTTGGTTATGGGGGCAGGAAAGGAACCGGAGAAGGAGTTGGATCCGAGAGCCAAGGTTTGAAGATTGGAAAGAGAGGAGAGTGAAGCTGGAATAGCACCGAAGAAATTGTTGTCAGAGAGGTCAAGAATAAGGAGTTGAGTGAGTTGAGAAATAAGTGGGGTGAGTTGGCCGGAGTAGTCGGCGGGATCGAGAGTGAGTTGGGTGACACGAGTGGAGTCAGGAGAGCAGGTGAGGCCGCAAGTGAAGTAGGTACGGCGGGGGAAGGCACATGGGTCGGTGGAGAAGTTCCAGGAGGCTAAACATGACCACGGAGGGATTGAAGTTGGGTTGATGGCGGCCTTGAACGCTTTGAGAGCTGAGATGTCTTGTGGGGAAGAGATGGATTGAGCTGAAAAGAATTGCAGAAGAAGGAGAAGAATGCAAAGAGAGCTTGAGATGGAAGCTGTCTGCATTTTGGTGCGGAGAGACGGTGTCAAATGGGAAGAGTATTGGAATGTCTTATTCATTTTAGTTAATTGAAACCTGAATTTATATCATTGAATCTGACTTTTCCCCACACAATCCTGACATCCACTGTGTTACTCTATATGACTTGTTTAATCATTCTTTACTATTTAGCATTAGATTTTCCTGCATTCAGTTCTGCAATGGAAAACCAAAATCCCTTTCTTTTTCAATCCTCTCCATGGCCTCGTTCCCGTTGACTTGGACAACTTTCAATGGTTCAATTGATTTTGTGAGAGCTTCACGATTATTTGTTGGTTTCAGCGAGTTCCAATAATGGTCATTCTATTAGTTTCGACTAATTTTTACGATTATATCGTTATTTTTTACGAGTTCTAATAGTTACAATAATTTAAGACGGCGATTACTATATTTTTGTTTATGCCTTTAGATGGTATTCTTGGGTGAAACATTAGGTGGGGGAAAATAATTTACTCGCTCTTTGTCCATTCTCCTATTCTCATAAAATCATTATCTTCTGCCTAGAAATCAACCGCAACAAACTTGTTTCTATGGAAGTGTATGGTGTGAGTGGAGAAAGATAAAGTGGCTGGTGCCCCGACCCCAGTGCCCACTAACTCTATCATCACTGTTTTATGCTTTGGCTTCAGCCAGAAGGTTTGAATTTGAGGTCGCTTTTTCGCTATCGTTGCTTCTTGTTGTTGGGACGTTACATCCTCACCCATAAAATTCAGTGTCCAATTAAAACGAAGACACGTAAATAAATATTTCATTCAATCTAATCCGAAAACGATTTATTTTAACACTCAATCTACTATTTAACTAATCATTAAGATGAGAAAAATTATAAAATTTCTTATCATTTAATAGTTTCTCACTCATTTATCAACTATGTCAATGTTCTCTTTATCCACGTTCTTGTTTGGAATTTTTTTTAGAAGATGAATTAAATATCTAATTTTAAAGATAAAAATTAGATCGAATGACATATTATCATTTAAAATTTCGTTTAATAACAAGTTATCATCTATAAAAGTTTTAAATACTAAATACTCATATGTTAGAAAAATATTTTTATCTTTGAAAATAAAAAATAAATCTTATACAAATATTAAAATATAAATTTAAAATAATAAAAAAATTTAAAAAATAAATATTTAATAAAAATAAAAAATAAAAAATAAATCTTATACAAATATTAAAATATAAATTTAAAATAATAAAAAAATTTTAAAAATAAATATTTAATAAAAATAAAAAATAAAATAAATATTTAAAAAGCAGCTATCACCGACAACGCGGTGTTTGCCTTTAACCTCATTAGGTGGTTGGAAACAACTATCTGATTCTATTAATGATTGTATCTAGTCACTATGATGATAGATACGAGTAAATCTGATTGTCTCTGCTATCATAGAAGGTCGAAAACGGCCAAAATCAAACATCCCAACCGTTTTCAACATTCTTTAATGTTGGATTGGAGGCAGTCAGATTTGACTGTTTCTACCAGATTAGTGACGATCAGATCTAGCCGCCTCCGCCATCGTGGCGATTAGATCTGACCTCCAATAGAATAGGTGATTGTTTTCGGCCTCATTGTAAGATTAAAGGTGACCACCGCTGCTGGTGATACTGTTGGCGATGATGGCTGTTTTTTTATATTTTTTAATTTTTTTAAAATTTTTTAAAAGTTAATATTATTTTATTTTAAGTTTATTTATAATATTATTTATATTAAATTTTATTTTAATGCTAATATTATTAAATTTTATAATAGACATTTTGATATTTTCACAATAAAATGGTAGGTATTTGAATTTTAAAACTTTTATAAATAACAATTTGTTATTAAGCAAAACATCAGGTAACAATATATTGTTTGGCCATAAAAATTATTATTTCTAATTATATTTAAATTAAATGAATTAAATTTAAATTAAATGAATTAAATTTAAATTTAAATACAAGATAAAATTATTTTTATAAATAAATTAAATTATTTAGAAGCTAAATTAGAACATCAATTTATTCAGTTCCTCAATTTTCGATGGATCTGAAATGAACGGAACTCCGTTCTGCGAAAGATCATATTAAGTGCCTATAGATAATTACACTCAAATAGTATACTTATTCAAAAATTCAAAACACCAGAAATAACCTCGTATTAAAATCCAGCTTCCGAACTGGAGTGGGTGGGAAAATGTAATTTGATTCTAGCTTTTCATTTTATCCTTTTTTTTTTGGTCTCCTCTTTTCCAAACGCTTCGACATGAACATGGCCAAAACGACTTCGTTTCTGCTACTTTTCCGCACTTCGCTCACAGTAACCGTCGTAGCAAACACCGCCTATGCGACCATCCCCAGCGCTGACAACGGCGATTGCGCTCTATCCGGTTGACTAAACCAGCCACATTTATACGGAAGACATGCCGTCTTGGGACAAGACGGACGGCCTCTGACAGTTCTTATGGCTTCCGGTTGGCATTAAGAACGGCTCGCTCGCTAAAAACTCGGAGATGAAACTCCCGACGCACTCTGGAACTCACGTGGATGCGCCTAGTCACTTGTTCGATCATTATTTTAATGCCGGCTTCGACGTTGATTTAACTTGCACGTGTTGAGCGGTGATTAGTAGTTGTTTTTTGAACACTGTGTTTTGTGATTGTAGTTTTCATTTTAATTACTATGTGCTTGACTAAAGTACTGTGTGCAGGGCCTGCGCTTTTAGTTGACGTTCCAAGAGATAAGAACATAACGGGTATGTGGTTTGCTGCTTCTTTCTGCATTTTTAAGACAATGTGTTGTCTTGCTTTTCGTGTTGAATGCTATTAGTGACAATATTCAAGTAACTTCTTTTAATATGAAAACTTCTTGTGTGTGCTCGTTATGTGCCTCAGTTATGTTATGCAACAGTATTATCTATATTCACCCTGTTGCATGACATAAATTTTAGCTGTTAGAGAAAATATTACTCTTGTAAACTCCCTGTCCAAACTAAGTTAGGCAATCAATGTGACACGAATTAAGCAGACCTGTATAATTTGCAACTAAATGAGACAAATTATAATAGATAATGTGCAACTATGCATCAATGTTGTATGAGTTTGCGCAAAGATTTGTATATGTAACATTATTCTGTGATAATATAAGAGTCACAAGTGTGTTTCGTGTTCTGTTCTTTGATTCTTGCAAGTCTGTTATGAACAAATCTATTTTTTCACAGCTGAAGTAATGGAGTTTTTACATGTTCTGAATGGAATACGTCATGCGCATTTTAGATCGTTAAATACAGACAGGTAAAATTTATTTCAGTTTTATTTCCATTTGTTGTCGACCCCATTAATATTTTAGTTTAAGTTTCATATTAGAGATTATTTTTGTGGTATTTCAGTTGATACTCTTGCATATGCTAACTAGGTCCCCAAAACTTTCCTAGAAAGGATTATTTTCCAGACATGATAGAAAGTTACTGTTTCTTATCAAAAAGCATAGAATTTTGTTTTCTCTTTTCTTGCTCCCTGTTTTAGTTGTTATAAATGCTTGTAGGGAATGCCATCCGTTGAGGTTAATATTATAAATGTGATGTTACCTCTTATGGAAAGTTTCTGAATTAGCTCTATTATGATGAACTAGATAAGGGGTTTCATGACTCTGTTTTCTTTTTTCACTTTCTTCTTCTCTCTCTATCAACAGTGTTTTCATGAAATGATTATGATTCCTTTCTTGACCAATAAGATGTGTAGAATTAACATATCAATTGTGTTCATTCTGTGTTAACTGACAATCTCAAGATTCTCAAGATGTTCTATTTTGGTTCTTATCTATGGTGATTGTTTGTGCTTAACAAGTAGCTGTTGGACGAGTTCTACTATAAAGGCCTGTGAGTGAGTGGTTTGTTTATTTATTATGAAATGTATACTAGAAAAGGTTTATATTTTGCAAAATCAAGGCCATGGGTTAGTCTCATCTTTTTCCTTCTGCTCATTAACCTCTTCATCCTCTAGATATGTAAAGGCTGAAGCCCTTGACGACTTCTCAGTTGTGATGCCTGTGCAATTTGCTACACCCTCTCGTGTGTAGGCACTTTCAGCTTCTGCTTTACGGTTTATTACTACAACAGATTCTATAATACCTTAATGGAAACTTGATTGATAATACCTAACGATTATGTGTTTTATGCTGATTTTTCTTTATGATTTTATGCTAACCCTAATTTTATTTCAAAGTGCAACCATTTCAGTCTTTAAGCATGTTTTGTTGGATTTAGTGTTAGGAAAAATACTGGAACCTTCCCCGCTTTGTGTTGTCTACATTTCAATAATGTGCAAGACTCACAAATTTGTCTATTGTGAATTGTAGGAATTGATTACTTGTCTGTTGATGCCTATGATTAACTATTTAATAATAATTATTAATTATTTAACGATAATTTTAAATTAAAGGCTGAATGATTGTCTGGGGTGGTAGTATGAATTAGTATTCAAAATTCGTGGGTGGTGTTGTGTTTTATGTATCTTCAGGGGTGAAATAGTTATCTAGTGAAAAACGAATGCCAAGCAACAAGCAGCCCGTCTAGCTCAGTCGGTAGAGCGCAAGGCTCTTAACCTTGTGGTCGTGGGTTCGAGCCCCACGGTGGGCGTGTAGACTTCTTTCTCTTATTTCTTATAAACAAGTTTGCTGTTTATAGTTTTTAACCGTTCTTGCATTGACTACCATATAATTTTAATTTTTTTGCACCAAACCCTGACATGCCTAGCTTGGGGATTCTAAATTAAAGAAATAGAATCAAATAGGTGGTGTTTAATTATTAGGATTTCTTTAGCCAGGAATCACTTACATTGCTTTCATGGTGAGAATCTCGGATTAACTTTGTTCCGCCAATTGTTGGAGACAATGGAGCCCTAAGGCTTGGTTAGAATGAATCATTGGTAGGATGTGTTTCAACATTGATTTATTAAGACCCCATGATAACTTTTTAGACTTGGAATTGAAAAATGAATTAGTGCTGTCTCGGAAGTGGACTACTGAACATACCATAACTGTGAAAGAACACAGAGTGACTGTTTTTGTGCCACCCTCTGCATTCAAGGGAAAAAATTAGTGCTAATTTTCATTAATCGGCAATAATTTTTATCTTCTAATTTAGGAAATCATTCCCTTGGAAGGCCTTAAACTCGAAGATGTGCCAGCGGGAATATATTCAGTCTATTTGTTTACGTCTTGCTTGGTGCTGCCGAGGGATCACCAATCAGATGCATCCTCTTTAAATGGTAATCTCTTCCTGGTGAGTTTTCAAGCATTGTGTGATTGATCTTAAAAACTTGATAGCCACTGTTATCTGAAATTGCTTTTACTATTCAACACATATCCCTTATTTTCTGGCAATAAAGGTCTGGCTTTTTTTTTTTTTTAAAAATTTATACTGTTTGCTTCCCTTTTCTACTTGAATGTGATATGATTTTGATTGTGTTTGTGAAATGTTCACTTGTTTAAATGGGAAATGGATTAAGAAAAGTGAGTAGTTAGGAGAACTGAAAATTATATGTTTCTAGCAAGTATATATAAAAACAAATACAAATGTTGAAAATCATATGGCCCGTCTAGCTCAGTCGGTAGAGCGCAAGGCTCTTAACCTTGTGGTCGTGGGTTCGAGCCCCACGGTGGGCGTACTGATTAATTTTATCTTTTCAAAATTACCAATTTATCCACTGAAATTTCCTGATCGGACAATACGGAATCATCCGGCGATATGCGATAAATAATAAAATATGTTCCAAATTATTCACCAAACCTTCCGAGCTTCGGTGTTTCGGTATAATTTTGTCATCTACTGCAAACTCGTAGGTCGTGAAGAAAAGACTTACGGTTATGAATCATCAATCCGTCCCTTTCCAACTTGAAAAAAATATATACTAGCTTCTATAATTCTTACGCACGGTTATCCTCTTCACAAGAACAACCTCCAATCCAATAATGGCCAAAACCGCTGTCGGATTATTCTTCTTCGCTTTACTTTCACTTCGCTTCAACCTCTCCTTCGCCGCAACCGATGCATATCCATCAGTTTCCGACTGCTCCTTATCGTCAGACCAAGTACCGAAGCCTATTCGGCGAGAGGTGTACGGTGGTGGCCGAATATTCGACATAAGCCACCGTTACACCAGCGACATGCCGTCGTATGACACCGAAGACGGAAGGCTGGGGCAGTTTCTGTCGCTGCCTCAGAACATGAAGAACGGCTCCATCGTTAACATCTCGGAGCTGAAGTTCATCGCACACTCTGGAACGCACGTGGATGCTCCTGGTCACGTGTTTGATCACTATTTTGACGCTGGTTATGATGTTGATACACTTGACTTGGACGTCTTGAATGGTAACAATTTTTGTTTTCAAGTTTAGAAAGCCACGAGTTGATTTTGGAAAGAATTTCAAATTTTCATCTACCATTACAAAGTTTAGATCCATAACCATATATGATCGGATGATGTTCATTCAAAATAATAATCCGGGCTACATACGATATGATATGAATTTAAACTTTTCTCAATATTATGGAGCAGAATTTTCACAGCTTTTTTGTATTACTAGTATTATATGTTTATCCATGTTGACATATTCTTTTTTGAATAATATACAGGTCCTGCGCTACTGGTTGATGTTCCCAGAGATAAGAACATAACTGGTATGTAGACTCTGATTCCGTTCTCTTTAATTTGCGCATATGTTCTTCTATAAGACTACTTAATTAAATCGGAGCGACAAGGTGGATCCGTGGCGCAATGGTAGCGCGTCTGACTCCAGATCAGAAGGTTGCGTGTTCGATTCACGTCGGGTTCAATGCCCATTTTTTCCCTTTTTTTTATAAGAATTGTGGGGTTCAGATTGCTTCTGTGTTCTCTTCATTTGTGCTTTGATTGAATCCATTATATCACTTACTATTTTGTAGCTTCCGTTTTTCTTCAGTTACTCATATCTATTCTGGCCTTACAGCTGAAGTTATGCAGTCCCTGCATATTCCCAATGGAGTAAAACGTGTGCTTTTCAGAACACTAAATACAGACAGGTACATGTTTTGGACCATTTTTATGGCGTCTTTGTTTTTCTCGAGTTTCAGAATAAAAAACACTGAGTTAGAACGGAAATATATTTGAACAAAGTGTTGTTTAATTCCAGGCAGCTGATGTTTAATAAAGCGTTCGACACAAGCTATGTGGGATTTACAAAAGATGGGGCAAGATGGCTGGCAAAGAACACTGACATCAAACTTGTTGGTATGTTACAGCTAGTAGAGCTCTGAAATGTTTACAGTTGTTGGGAAAGAGTTCAAAGTAGTACCATATTTTTTTCCATTGTGAGATTATTGCAGGGATTGACTACTTATCTGTAGCTGCCTTTGATCATCTTCTTACTGCTCATTATGAATTCCTAGAAAGCAGGGTAAGAAAGAAAATCATTTCTAGATTGTTAGTTGGGAACTGGGCATTTTCTCTTGTCCATATTATTATGGCATAGCAGCTTCAATCTGATCAAAGGTTGCTTGTGTAGGAAATCATTCTGGTGGAAGCCCTTAAACTTGACGATGTGCCAGCAGGACTATATTCAGTCCACTGCTTACCTCTAAGGTTGTTTGGTGCTGACGGATCACCAATCAGATGCATTCTCATCAAATGATAGATTCCCTTGTGAGTTTTCTACCATTTATTTAATTAGATTACAGTATTTTCGAAATGGAAGGTCATGATTACCATAACTATTTCTTCAATCTATATTTTGTTGCAGAAATCGAAGTGAGGAGCATGGATTTTATGGCAGCAGACTGTGTGATACAATACCCTGGACATTTTAGTTGTCCAATCGGTTTTCGAAGTTGTGATGTGTATATTATGAATCCAATAAATATGGTTGTGTCGAATAAATATAATGCATAATTTGTGCAATAATATGTTATCATATAATTAAAAACTTTAAACAAAATCAACGTGGAAATAGCATTTCTGTTCAACCCATGTCATTTGGAGGCTCCGGATGATCAAGTGAGAGAAATAGGCAAATTCTGACTAATGGAAATGCAAAAAGATAAAATAAAACGACGTCGGTTAGTGACTCTCTACTCACAAAGCCGTTTCACATGCCTTGCCTCGACTCAAAACCTCCGTTATTTTGATTTCGAGTTTCAACGGCAGAGAGCTTACAAAACCCTAGTCCAGAGAGCGGGATAGCACAATGGAGGGCGTTTCATACCAGCGATTTCCCAGAGTCAAAATTCGCGAGCTCAAGGACGACTACGTGAAGTTCGAGCTCCACGACACGGACGCGTCGATGGCCAATGCTCTTCGGCGCGTGATGATAGCGGAGGTTCCGACCATTGCTATCGACCTCGTCGAAATCGAAGTCAACTCTTCCGTTCTCAACGACGAGTTCATAGCCCATCGTCTCGGTCTTATCCCTCTCACCAGCGAGAAAGCCATGAGCATGCGCTTCTCACGTGATTGCGACGCGTGTGATGGAGACGGCCAGTGCGAGTATTGCTCCGTGGAGTTCCATCTGAGAGCCAAGTGTATGGGCGACCAGACTTTGGATGTCACGAGTAAGGACTTGATCAGTTCTGACCATAACGTTGTTCCTGTTGATTTCACCGATTCTTCAGCCTACGATTCAACTGATCAGCAAAGGTGAGTATCTTCACATCTGTTTTAAAAGTAAATTTTTGCTTTTTAATGTAATTGTACTCATATAATTTCGATTTCTGGGATTTTAATGGTTTTACTGAATAGCGTGGTTACTGATGTGTATTAGACTCTGTAAATATGTGATATGCTCTGATAATGTGGAGTACATTTCATAAGCAAGATTTATACCTTTGTGTAAATATCCTTTAAATTTACGTTAGCCTGAGTTATTTTGATCTAAAAAAAGGTGGATCAGAGTTTCTTATAATGTAAATTCCTTCTTCCAGTAATGTTCTTCTCTACTTTACTGGTGATTGAATAATGGTTTTAGGGTTGCGGTGGAAAAGTTGTTATGTATTGAAGTCATTTTGAGCTTTTGCAGCTTTCACTTCGGTCTGGATCTTTCTCGTCATAATATGTCTTTTTTGTTTTAACATAATCCTATAAATTTGACTCTGCTGCATTCGATCACTTTATGTCAACAACACTAATGCAACCAAGTCTTGTTTGATCATCAACTATTCCTTGGCAATAAATTTTTCAGAATGTATTGGTGGATCCAAATGGGTTCTTGCATATTTTTCTTTGTGAGAACTCTATTTCAGCCAGCCTAAAGTTGATTATTGGGGCAGCCTCAAGGTTTTAGATGTCTATCACTCATGTTTTAATTTGGGAAACTGTCCTAAATTTCCATATTCATTATGTTTTTCCTATCTAAAAATTGCATAGAATAAATATAAATTTCTTTCTCCTTTTTTCTCCTTTAATTTTCGCTTCTCCTCTTGAAGCAATGCAATGTTGTCTTGTGTTGTGAAGATTTATACATTATTGACATGCCAAATTTGAGTTAGTTTATGTTGCATACAGGGGCATTCTCATTGTGAAGCTGCGTCGTGGGCAAGAATTGAGGCTTAGAGCAATTGCCAGAAAAGGGATTGGTAAAGATCATGCAAAATGGTCACCTGCTGCGACTGTCACTTTCATGTATGAACCAGAGATCCACATCAATGAAGATTTAATGGAAACTCTGACCCTTGCCGAGAAACAAGCTTGGATTGATAGTAGTCCAACCAAAGTCTTTGACCTTGATGAAGCTACTGGACAGGTTGAAATCCTTCTATAATAATTACTCTAAATAATCCTGTTCATTTTAGTAGCACCTTCATATGTTTTCCTTGTATGTTAAAGTTAAAAAGATGCCTGTCATTGCAAGAGAAAAATTCCAGTGTGGAATTGTCATTTGCCCTTAGAAGACATGAAAACTAACTTTCCCCTTAGCTGAAAGGTTTGATATGAATAACAGTTTTAGATCTCCCCAAGATAGTGGAAAGGGTAGAACCTAATCCAGAATGTTTATTCTTTTTATTTTATTTTTGAGCGGTTTCCACTGGTGAATATGAATGGTATAGATTTAATGGAGACCTTTTTGGTGTATTATTAGTGTCATTGAAGGAGCACATGGCAGGAAATTTTGTGGGCTCTTTTGTTTCATATCAGAGCATCAATCTATTAGGTTCCATTTCCTTGATATTTTAGAATGCTAAATTAAGAAGTTTAAATATGCAACTGGGCTGTGAGAGCTGCAAGTTGTTTCTAGACCTCATTATTTTCTTTCATATCTTTTTTCTGTTCTTTTCCTTTCTTTAGGTCATTATATGATACATATAATTTAAAAGATAGCAACAAGTGGGCAAGATTTTAAATTTAGGAATTTATTTGAGTGGTAGGAGAGGGAGGGGGGAGGGGAAGGGTTGGTTGTAAACGCAAGCTTCAGTAGAAAAAAAATTCCATATATTCAATTGGGTAGTAGTTGGAGAAGAAACAGTCTTTTTTACTGTCTATGATGGCCAACATTTGAAGCATTTTATTTCAAGGGGATATTGAAGGTATTTTGAGAATGGTAGGACTTTTTCAATATGTAGTGAAAATCACAGGAGCACAAGTCTCTAGGATTGGGAAATATGGAGAAACAATAATGTGATGAAGTGTTATAAGCATGATGTATGTTGTTGTAAATAAGTCATTGTGATTTTGGCTTGGAAGGTTAATATTTAGTATTTTTGGGCCCTAGTTTACTTGTATTTATCTTGTTCTCTACCAAAATTTCAATTTATTATTAGTTCAACTTTTTTATGTTGTAATCATTCCTTCAATACATTGCCTCTTTTAATATATGTTCTAACTTTTTGAAGTGATTCTGAAATTTATAGGTTGTAGTGCTTGATCCTGAGGGATACACTTATGATGATGAAGTGATTAAGAAGGCAGAAGCCATGGGGAAGCCGGGACTTGTAGAGATTTATGGCAAAGAAGACAGCTTTATATTCACTGTGGAATCCACCGGTGCAATTAAAGCTTCTCAGATGGTATTAAATGCCATAGAAGTTCTTAAACAAAAGCTGGATGCAGTTCGCCTGTCTGAGGATACTGTTGAAGCTGATGAACAGTTCGGTGAACTTGGAGCACATATGCGAGGAGGATGAGTACATTAAAATAGCTGGTATTTTTTTTTTTTGGTTGAAATGGACATATTCCAAATCACTTCGATCTTAAGCACGTAAGCTGAACATTAAAGTTGATGCCGGCGCCACTGATTAGCCATGTTGAAACTGTTTACTTGTTTTAGTGTATATTTCCCTTTGAACCATTCTGTAGTTCTTCTATGCCCCTTCTTTATCTTGTTGAAACTTCGTAGCCGTGGTGTATATTCTAGTCCACTAAATCTATCACGGGATTTTGTTCCGCATTGGACAAATCACTGTTTCTGAAATCCCAGCTTGTAACGAATACTATGATCGGACTCGAGTCATGTCAGGTTGTGCTGTTTGATCAGAATTAGTGATTGAGAAATTCCGAAAATTTTTGTAGTCTTCTATATATAGCCAATTACAACTCTTTTCCAACAACTGGGTTAGTTGATTCAAAAAAGTTAACTGTTCTGACATTGCAGTAAAATGATGGTTGATATGCAGAATTGGATGGCCTTGGGTTCCTAGTGAATTTCCTGAGCAGCCAAGCAAAGTCAAGAGTCTCCAATTGTCCAGTGTTTGGGAAAAAAAATTGAAAACAAAAGGGAATACCAGTGCAGGGCTTCTATGTGAATTGAACCACCAATTCAAGTTTAATTGATCACATCAAACACAAGCGAAAACCTGGATTTAGTAGTCAATCCCATAAACATTGCATTAGGCAAGTTAGGAATTTAATCTTAACATGTTTCTAATGAATTTCAAACTCATGCTCCCTTACTTGAACGTCTTTATATTTGACACTCAAGCTGCCCCTTGGTGCCTGAAAGGCATATACTTATCACTTGAATCCCACTATGGTTTGCCGCAGTTATTAGAGCTTTTATGAGGAGCATCAAAGAATTTATAAACCATTATGTTTTGAAACATTGTGCAGGCTTTCAGCAGTAGTTTCCATGGATATCTTCTCTTCTGGTAGGCACACTATGATTGCATATCTTGTATCATTCGTTATGTTTGATTTTTGTACTTCAAATTCTTCAAGTCACGGGTTTCAAGTTTTTTGTAGTAAAAATTAAGAAATGTGGTCCAACCTTATTCATTAGATCTGGCTGCATTATCTGCCCAATAATGCACATCCATTAAACTCATCCCAATGAAACTTGATATGACATTACGCACAAAATGATTATGAAGTGAAAGAGGCCAAGAAATGGCGATAAAGTTGTTGAGTTCTTCACCAGTGTAAATCTTTTCTTGGAAATATTCATGTTAAAGTTACTTGTCATCAATATTATAATATTGACTGAAGTAGAAGGCAAAACAGAAGCGAAACGATCGCCAAGCCCAAGGGACTTACTCTAGAACTTAGATGAATGATTGAGTCGTATCTGATAAGCATGAACAGAGTTTAGGGAAAAAAATGGATTTTCGTTGTCATAGAAGAAGGTGACAGTACAACATCAAGTTGACAATCAACAAGGTTTTTGATAAAAATGACTGATTGAAGATGGGCGAATCACTCCATGCTGCGAAAAGATAGTGAAATCTTTGTCTGAGAAACAGACATACTTGCAGGTTGGCAGGGTACCCAAGTTACAGAGTTTTGGGACATGGCTGGCTTACCCAAGTACTCCTTTTGTCCTTTTCTGGTTCTGACCGTGAAATAAAGACATTCTTGAGGCCTGAATGCCAACTCTATTCACGCCTAGCATTAAATCTTTCTTCTATCACATTTAACAGAAAAAATTGTCCAATAAACACTTCCATCTACCCTTTTACTTACCTTATTCAATGATGTTTGATTTGAGTTCGGTATGATTGCATTTAGGCAAAATAGTTGATGAGTTGGAAGGTCAAGATACAACAAAGGAACAACTGACTGAAGTTCAATTCAAATAAATTAGTTTTTGTAAGTACAATATTTTTAACTTCATATTTTATATCATTCTTGGTTTAGAGATAGGCCAGTCATTCTTCCAAGAACATTTATTAGACACTGCCATTGAGGTCCCGGGTAGCTATTTTGCAGGGCAAAGTGATACTTAACTCCCATGGATTTCCATTTATCTCCAGGTTGTAGAAGCCTCCAAGTCAATAGATAAATTGAAAACACCCAATCTGGCATCAAAAACTTGGAGCCAAGTTCATTTATTATGTTATGGGGGCTTGTTATTAACAAGCAAGGCAGAAAGGAATCTTCTATTGCCCCAACCTTACTCAACTGAGCTGGCCCCTTGTTTTGAGTGATGAAAAATGGTGTCAAATTTTTCTGGTGACTCTTGGAATCGGTCCAGAGAGTGTAAATTCCTTTTCTCTCTTTTTGAGAAAATAGATAATGCAACATCTTATCATCAAGTTTATCTTGTAAGTTGTCTCCATGAATAATTGCCCAGAATTCTAAGGCATTTATTAATGGCTGATGGAAGTAGTCTGTAACTTTCATTTTGTGGTTAGATCATTGATGGAAATATGTATATAAAGAAGAAGGTCAGCATTGGGTTTTCATGCAAGTCATGCATAGAATTTTCTCTAAGGATGGTCATCATTTAGGCTTGCTTTGATTGAGCTTTCAATTAAATCAACCCCAGAACTCCAATAATCAATTGGATCTCTTCATTTATGTACTGATGACAAAGGCAACCTGGACCACAAATCTTAAAAAATCTGGTGCCTTTTTCCTCAATGGCTTCATTGTACATGTCTAAATATGTGCACCATGTATACTTTGTCACCACAATGAATTAAATTTACATTTTTCAATAAGACTTATTGTAAAAATACCTACAGGTTTTCAAAATTTATCAAACAGATGCTAAATTTAGGGGAATTTGTAAAAATTTTCCTTAATGTTTTCAAAGTAGCATCATTTTTCTGAACAAAAATTGATGAAATCACCTGGAATTGTACTTATTAATGTGGGTGTTTAGAGACTAAAATTACTCTTTGTGTGTGTTAGTACTCCAAATGTTTTAATATCTAATCTAGGTTTTGACTCATTCAATGGTCTAATTTAAATTAATTGTCATTTTATGATTTAATTAATATACTGATTGAAATAATTTTGTCAGTTTTTTGTGTTTAATGGTCAAAATGACTCATATTGATAAATGATTTTGTTATTTTCATTTTGTGTAGGGATTTAAGTGACAATATATGATAGTAATATAAAAAAAGGTGAAAGGTTAACATAAAGAAAATCTAGGTGTCGATCTTCTCTTCGATGGCTCTTTTCAATGATAATATAGTTATTTTTAGCTCTTCTTGATATCGATTTCATCATTTGGAATTACTCATTCCCGCATTAAAATTGTTGGCATTACATGAAATGGAAGACATAGGATGCTCATTGTGAAGTATCAACACATTAACTATTTAACAGAAGGTATGAATGAAATGAAAGGACTTTCACTTGCCACACCAGTTATATGATTCACGTATTAGACATGCAATTTTATGGCCTTTTTTTTTTTTTTGGCAGAAGCTTGGGGTCCTCCATTTCTGATACCTATAGGGGCCACTGATCTCTGCTGCTCTACCTGCATTTCCTCTCAGGATCCCCCTCTCTGCTCCTTGGGACCATCTCCATGTTCAAACTTCCAAACACAATTAATAACATGCTTGTCTTGTTACCTTCTCCTCTGTCACATTTACTCTGTGAATTAAACAGCTTCCACTGTGTGTATATACATCCCAAGAACAGCTAGAATCACTTAAAAAGTAGCATATTTTGGCCATAAAGACCCCAATCTCTTCTATAACAAGACCTCTAATATTATAGGAAAGAACCCAGATGAATGTTTATCTCTACTGTAGTGGAACCCAATTGAATTTAGTGGGAGATTCTATTATAAAAATATTGAGAAAAAGTGATAAATAATTAGTTAGACCTTTGAAAAGTTCAATAATCTACTTTATAATAGTTAGGTTCTCTCTTTGAAATTGTAATTGAACATCTTTATTCATTGAAAATCATCATTCATAGAGGTTTTAGGATTAGATTCAGGAATTCTTCCTATTCAAAAAATATGACATAGTAAGGTGAAGAGGACAATTTATGGGCAGTGACAAATAAAAATGCAGGAGCAGGTAAAGCTGAGTTTCTAGTTGAACTGATTTTGTTGGCTAGCTCTTTGAATTACGCTTGCTCAGTGGACTCTCTTATTTTTCAATTTGGTACAAGTCTTTAATAGTTGAAATGAATGGACATGAAAAATATTAGTTAATTTTGCTTCTTTCAGTCCTTCCCAACTGACAAGGTTAATCTTTTGCTTCTATAGATATGATACGAAATGGGTGTCATGCTTATATCAGAATGTTGCAACAAGAGAAATAATGTAAGGGAAAGATGATACATGGAGAAAGAAAAGAAAGAAATGGATGAAGTAGAGGTAACATGGTTGCCATTTTAAATGTTTTATGAGATGGAAACACTACAGAAAGTTGAGATGATAGCAAAGTCAAAAGAACAATTGATTGCTTGTATCAGAGGGCAGAGGACATAAATAGAAAAAGAACAATAAAAAAAAATGAAAAAAGTTGTAATTGTTTAATAAGCCCATCCTATAGATAATTTAAAAGACAAAATTGAAAATATTCAAATAATAATTAAAAAAAAAGTATGAGTTTCAAACTTTGATTAAGCTCTTGATTTATCCAATTCAATGGTTATGAGACTGATTATTAGATTTAAAATTCCACTTAATTGGTGTGGTTGGGAGGGTGGAATAATCTAACTTAAGTGAGGTTACCCATTTTGACAAGGGAAAAAAAGTGAGCTCCATCAATGGTGTGATCAATTTTCTTAAAATAAAACAAGGCCTGACTTGGGTAGAATGAGAGAGGGTTGAGCCCCACAGACACCCAATTTTGGTCCTCTCTTTTGTTGTCTTTGCAAGACTTTACAGCTGTTGAGCAAGAAAGAAATAAAAGGAGTAAATGATACTAGAAGAAGAAGAAGAAATTACTAAAAGGGTTCTTTGGTCCAAACTCTTGCAGTACAGTAATGAAAGCATGGCAAGAGAGAGGAAGACCAGGTCAAAAGATAGTTTTCTAGATCACCAAGCAAAGATCAAATATTATGATACAATTATTGAAGTGGGACACAATCACTAAACTTGCTTCATATTTTAATCTTTGGTTAGAGGGGTAGGTTCGATCCTAAGATTGGTTCGAATTCATATTGAAGATATAATGTTTAAGTAGAGTTTATTCGATCTAATAAACAATGTTGCTGAAAAATAGTTTACAATATGAACAATATTATCAGAAAGATAAAATAATTTTAACGAGTAAACAAACAAACTAATTTTAAGTTGAAATATTAAACTAAACCTTTAATTTGATATTAATTTATTTAAACTAAATTCGAGATATTCTTAATAAAAAAAGAATATAAACATGCATTATTAACTTACAAAAAAGTGAAAAAATTAATACAAATGAATAACACGTGAAAAAAAGTAAGAATGAAACTATCACTTTACTCTAAAAACGAGAACAAAATTCACTCTTGCTTTTTTTTAAATTTCCATTAACACTATAAATTGTATTTATATCGGAAGAATACCCTATACAATACATAATCTTTATATATATATTGTTTGACTCGATTATATAAAGGTAAAGCTTAGATTGATCGAATTAGGAGATTTTTGATCTAAGTATAAGATGAAATGATCAATTCAAATTTGACTCAAAAAATTATATTTAAATCTCTTAACTTTCAAAAATATTTTATTTAAACTATGAATTTGTAACTCAAAGCCTAAGATATCGCTTTTAAGAGTTTAAAGCAAAATTGAAATTTTTTAAGAGTTTATTGGTATTTTATTTAAACTAAAACGTGAACCCATGTCGATCAAAAACAAGTTCGATCTTTGGTTATTTTCATCCCAAATCAAGAGTAATGTAGTCTATTTTTGCCTACCTATTGATTTATGTAGTAATTGAATAAAAATGATGTGGTTAGGTTATTGACAAGAACACTTTGAATTCAACATAAACTAGCAAGAGTCTTCTTCCTCCAACATATCCCATTCAAATTTTAGTTGACTTGTCACCATGATTTAAACACACAATGTTTGCATACCAAGAGACAAAAAAATATTAAATGAAACCTAACTTCAACTCAAACCACTTTGTTTTCAAACTGCTTCACCCCGAACATCACAATTCTTCGAATTCAAAACTTCCTTAACTACTCAAAAATTATTAAATACATTAACCTAGTATAACAAATTCGAGATAAAAATTAGAGGGTCAAAGTCAAATAAATATAAAATAAAAAAATATTTAATAAAGAAATAATAACCCGAATAGTTTAACTAATAAGTAGATTGATTTTAGTCTTTAAAAATTATAATAATATTTTTTTATTATTTTAACTACCCACACTCTTGACTCTCTATTGAGTCCAAGTGAATGAAAATTCTCAAAGTTGGGGGAGCCCCCATCAAGAAAATTGAAATTGGATGAGAAATTTGAAATATATAAAACCTATTTTATTTTATTTTTGTTGTTGTCATTTTTCAAAAGCTATGATTTTGTGTAATTACAAATGGTTGAAAGCTTTTGTGGATGTAATAAATTTGATTAAACCCCCAAAGAAACATTATTGTAAAGAAGATTCCCAATTAAAAAATTTAAAATAAAAAAAAAATTATCATCATTCTCATTTCAAATTTCTTGCATTGATGGGAAGTTCTAATGTTTTTTTAATTAAAATTTTGGATTTTTCGGATTGATTTTAATGGTTTAAGGGTTACTTGATAAGTAAAAGACCAAACAACTTATTCCAATCCAAAAATTTCTTAAATAACATATTCTTATATAAAAATTAAAAAAAAAAAAATCAAATACTCAATCATTAATTAAAATCAACGAATAAATTTAATAATCAACTATTAAATTCAATTGTTTAGATAAACATTTTTATTTTTAATAAAAACTAAAAATTAATAAATAATAAAATTAATTTTATAAAAATAATTAAAATAAAAAATAATATTAAAAAAATTAATGAATCATTAAAAATTTAATAAAATTAAAACTAAAAACAAAAAAGCACCATCACTAACAATGATTGTTGCAAAATACATAACCAAATTATAAAACTTAACCACTTATTTGATTTACGATTAAATATAATCATCTTTATCATAAAAAATAATTTAAAACGATTAACATATTTAAAACTGATCTTTTTTTAACCATTCTTAATAAATAAAATAATTAAATTCAATCGTTAATCAAAACAGATAACCAAATAACTATTTCCATCACTTGATTAAATTTTGCTAATTACAGTGACAACTTTAGGGCGTTTTAATCATTTTATAAATATGTTTTCTGATAATTTTTTTATGAATGTGCTAATAAAATTAAAATAAACTTATTCTATTAATGAATATTTTTTTTTTTAAAAAATTTTGAAAGAAACCTATTATTTAAAAAGCCTTGGGTGGGAAAAAGTCGCTTGGCCTAAGTGAATGCATACAAATTTCACAAAGTCAAGGCACCTCAATCAAGGGAACCTGGCTAGCATGGCCCTGGCTCCGAGGTCAAACCCAAAAAGTCTATTAAAACCAAACCCCACTGCACTTGCCGACAACATTTTCTTCTCTCCACATGGCGGCAAACAAGCCCCCCATCTAACTATTTTCTTCCCACATTCATCGACTTAACACTTTTGATTACGATTAGACTTCTTAAATAATTCGATTTGTCACATTCTTCCCGTAGAGTTTAGACTAATGACAAGCCATCGAGACAGCTGTTTAACCTTCATCTTAATTTATTATCATAAAACAAAACTGTTTTGGGGGTTTTTTAACATGTTTTTTCATAAATTAATATGTCCACAGAAAAGTTTGCAAGGAAGGAAAGGATAGTAGACTACTGCAGATCTTGGAAACGCGCCATCTATCTTATCTCCGTCTCTACAAGTCTCCCCTTGCATAGGCATTATTGGAGAAACAGAGAGAGAACGAGAGAGAGGAGGATTTTTTAACTGGGACGACTGCCAACCATGTCCACAAAGACCCTATTCAGAGACGACATTGGCAAAGGCAGCTGTTGCTCTTGGGGCTTGCTCTTTTTAAAGGCCCTACTTTGAGCTGGGGATGAAAGGACTTGTGACTTGTTCACTGCCCAAGACTCGTTTGAGCTTTCCCCACAACTGAAATCCGATTCAATGACGCCGCTGGGGCTGCCAGGGAATGGCTCACACTTGCGCTTGCGTGGGTTCTGATAGGCGGTGCTTTTGGGATTAGACAGCTCGAGAATAAGCTTGTAGCAGTCATTTACTTTTTCCTGTTGCATTGTAGTTATTTAGGCCACATTATGTGTAAATAATTGTGTATCTGTAATGATGGGTACCTTGCTTGTTTTAAGAACACCCAGAAGCTGGTTTTTATATTCAATGGCGTTCAAAGGCTCAACTTGGTCTATAACGTGCAGCATTGTCGCAGTTGCCAATACAGATGGCAGATAACTGACAGATCTTGATTCTAGCAAAAATAATAATCAGTAAAGAAACGTTACTTTTACTTGATCGAAACAAAACTGCATCTTTTTCTTGCTTTATTTCTTTGTTCTTATCGAAAGATCTAAGTTGTTATTGTCAAAAATATGAACTTCGAATAGCCGTTATTGAAAAATTCTTACCAGAGACGACAATGAGAAGGAGACGCTCACATCCCCAGAGAAACTCCCAGTGGAGATTGTTCTTCAACCCAAGCCTCCTTATGATATGGTCAAGAAATGAGAGTGGAGTCACAAGATGCATCTTCCATTTGAGTGCAGAGAGCACCAAGAGCTCCATTCTCTGAATGGCTTTGGCTTCGAAAACATACCTAGCTTCCTCAACCTGCAAACAAAAACAAATCCAGATCGATCTAATGGAAATTTATTCTGATAACACCCAAGGCTGAATTAAAGTTGTCAACTTTACATACTTGGAGGTCTAGGAGAAGAGGCACTTGAGTTTCTTCGACTTTAGCAGCCAAAGAGAGGCAAGTAACAGCCAAAAGCTGGATCGTCCATGGCTTATCTCGTTGGAAATGGAAGCTGCAGAGGAACCTATCGAGATAGTTAATGGCAAGAATTGCAGTGAGAGTTGTGAACCCGTAATGGGCATTGACCTTAAGCACCCACTCCACAGCCTCACTACGAGCCACAGAAAGATAAGAATCAGTTTCCACAAGACTAATATTGCCGAACGTCTGTTGCTGTTCTTTAAAGAACAAAGAAAGCAGCTCTTCATCCTCCCAAAACAAGTCATGCTCCAACAACAGAAGTGGAAACAAAGAAGGGTTTTCGACATTACAACGAGTAGCAGCAGTACTCTCACTCTCACCACTCTCTTCCTGCACTCCATCTTCAATCTCTTCTTCCTCACAGTAGAGTTCATCTAGCAGAATTGAAGAAGGGTTCTGTTCGTCACCATCATTCTGAGCATGGTGTTGATGTGGATGAAGAATTGCCATCTTCTTCCCTGAAGAAGCGACTGTTCAGGTCCAAAGTTCATTATACAAAAAAGAAAAGCTCAATCCCCCACCCATTTTCCTCTCTTTTTTCTTTCCTTCTCTGAGTTTGTGTGGATGTGCAGGGCGAATAGGTAAAAGAGAAAGAAAAGGGCTTTGAAAGAAGAGAGATGAGATTCAGACTAAGATTGACAGAAAGAGAGAAACGATTGAGATTTTATCAGGAGGAGTGAGTTTCACGCTTTGTACTTTAGTTTTTATGTTATATAAATAAATAGATAGATTTTGGGGTTTTGAAAAATCTATGCTTTCGGTGTGCTCCGTTGGCGGGCACAGAATTGTGTTGGCACACGCGCCAAGTCTAGCCCCAAAATACTACCTCATACATACGTACGGCTATTTTCTCCCGGATTCAATGTAATTGTGTAGATATATAAATTATTACAAAATATAATTTAAGCATAATATTTAAAAATGTAAAAAAAAAAAAATTTACAAATTCGAAAAAGACAGAAGCATCTTCATCTGCAAAAAGACAATCCACTAACTCCACCGCTCAAAGAACCATATCCACGCGATTTCAACTTAGTAACTCGCCGCGTTTCGGCGTTCGTGTGGTATACGCGCATTAAGTGCGGTGGGTAAAGAAGAAGCTGACTCCTTCCTTAGTCTTTGTTTAAAATAGTTTACTAGGATCGAAAAAGTCAAATAAATGATGCCGTTTTGTCCGCGGCAGTGACACCCCAACTCATCAATAAGCCGTAGTCGTACGCTGTCCTTCCCTTCCAAATTTATTTTCCATATTTTCATTTAACTCCCACAAACTTCTGTTATATTAGGAACCCCCTAAAATCAAAATTTTCCATTCTAGACAATATAATATATATTTTTTTTTAAAGGAGGCTCAGTCCGGCCTGCATACACAGGCTTATAAAATCTCGACGGAACGACTAATATCCATTCAAGATTTTTTTAAATAACAAATTTATAATTATAAAATTTTAAGAAGTTAAATATTTATTTATTTATAAAAATTTAAAAGATATTCTTATTTTTTAAATAAAAATTAAAAATAAATTTTATAAAAATAATTATAATATAAAATAATAATAATAATTTAATAAAAAATTTTAAAATTAAAAAAACAGTTATCATTGTTAATGTGAATATTAATCTAATTAGATGACTAAAAATAGTTATTTAGTTCTATTAACAACTAAATCTGGTGGTCTTGATGACTGAGACGGTCAGATCTAGTAGAGGTAATTGGATTTAGTTGTCTCTATTATTTAACATAGTCTGAAATAATTAGTTTTAAGCATATCAGTCATTTCTAGTTATTTTCAATAACATAAACGATCAATCAGACCTTTGATAGCTAAATTAGACCGTTTCTATTATTAAAATGATCAATAAAATTAAGTAATTATTTTCAATCACCTAATTAAGTTAATATCGATCACTGATATTAACAATGGTGGTTTTTTTTAAGTTTTATTTTATTTTTAAAATTTATATTAATTTATTAAGATTATTTTATTTTAAGATTATTTATATTAAATTATATTTTAATAATATTATTATTTATTTTTATAAAATATAATTTAATAGTTTTAAAAAATAAAAATAGATATTTGATTTTTAAATCTGTATACATGAGAGTTTGTGTTTTAAGAAAAACGTTGGGTAAAAATTAGTCCTTTGGCCTAAAATCTCTGACAAGCTTAACACCTCAAATCGGATCTTAATTTAGGATCATAAAAATTCAAATTCATAATTTTTGAACATGGAGATGACGAAGCAAGTCCATGCAAGCCATCTATATTTCTTGCAGGCTGCAATGTCATTGACGGGACAAGTGAGAGTCTGCCATATTCAAGGTACTAAATTTTTTCAAAACCCTAATAGAGTGTGTAATATGATTTAAGTTTCATACGGATTTATAATATTTAACTTTCCCTTATTTGAATTGATAATAAGATTATTTGAAAAAATTATCAAGAAAATCATCAAACGAAAAGTCAAAAAATAAGTATTCAAAAAAAAATCAAATCACCAAAAAAAATAAATTTATAGATGATTTTTTCATGATTTAGTAAATATAAATTATATTGATTTAAATTTGGTTTGTTTAAATTAAATATAAAATTAAGATTAAATCAATTTAATTTAAATCTAATTTTATTCGGAATAATTATTTATATATATTTTATTTTTTTTGCTATTCTATAATAAATCATTAACATGAATAATAAATAAGAAGTGCTGAGGTCAATGATGGTTTTGTTAGGAGCCATAATCCAATCAAATATTAATGTCCTCTATGTAAACCAAAGTCTTCCACTTAAATAGTAATTGCATGCAAGCTTTTGCTTTGCTTTGTGAAAGAGTCTCACTTTCAACAACCCAATTCAGCTTTTACATTGGCAACACAAGGGATGGGATGGAGCAAAAATAGTTTCTTTCAGAAGAAGCAAGCACTTGAGAGAGAGAGAGGGAGGGGGAGAGAGTGAGCCTCATCAATTGCACCTCACATGGCTTTTTTTTGACCCATGTAGCTAAAGAAACAAACAATTATGAATTCTTCTTACTTATAATAACAATGATAAAGTTGATGAGACTGAATAGACATTTTTGACTCATATAGTAACACTTGCCTCAACTTCAACCACTCTTATGGAAAAACAATAGAATACCAAGTCATTGGTGATAAGTTCCTTCATGGCTCCCACGTAGCTAAAAGCTTTATCTAAATGACCATCTGAACGCAGCCCAGATTTTCCAAGCGTTTCATTGACATAATCATGCTTTGAAAATAATAAAATTTCATGGCTCCCACATAGCTAAAAGCTTATAAGGAAGATGCATGCATGATGTGCAAACCATCTTCGTGGCAGCTTATTATATGAACTTGGGAAATCAAAGTTTTAATCACTCAAAACATATTGATCATTTGTTTTGTTGTAATCAAGGGAAGAATCAAATGAGTCGAAAAAGAAAAAGAAAATACGCAAATTAACGTACCAGTTGAGGTCATCTGATGACTGTTTGAAACAAGTATCGAGCATGAGAAGCTGTTTTATAGACACATTGTTTGGTTGTTTCTCAGCCCATAATAAATGACTTGTCTTAAGAATCGGAGGTGTGTCTTTCCATTGGATTTGTAAGCAGGAACTTGATCTTAGTATATAAGACCACCCGCGGGGGGGGGGGGGTGTGGCGTTGTAATATTTCCTGCAAAAAGAGAAGAAGGGAATAAATATATTTATGTGGTAAAATGAGATGAATTTAATGTTAACAAACGAAGAGAAGTTCAGTTGTGTTGTATGCATATATCTTTCCACCAGGGGCAGGCGAATAGCCACCATAGCCCCTGCCGCAGCTCCATAGCCACCTGCTGCTCCTGGTGATGGTGGTGCTTGTACAAAAGTATTGTTACTGCGCTATCAGTTTTCACTTCTCCTGCATGTCTGCATCACAACCTTCCGTCAATAACAACATATAGAGTTTGTACTGTTAATCACGTATGTTTACATGTAAACAACCAAAATTCAGCACAGTGATTAAAGGACATGGGGAAGTGAGGATGGATGAGTGTGTAAATCATATTGAAACTTTGTACTTGCTTCTAGCCAAAGAATAGGATTGGTGGCTAAATTAAGAATTTTGTGTTTCTTGGACACATTATTTTCTACATACAATTTTGTATGGAAACTTCGAATATTACCCAAACCTTGAAAAGGGATGTTGTTTTTATTTTTTATTTTTTATGTAAGATGAAACTTTGTCTTATTTTTTAATGTAAGAAGTAGAAACATAAATGTCTATTATCAGATCCTGTCACATTTGCCATCACTAAAAGTAACAATTGACAACAGCTGTGTCTGTTTCATTGAAGATCTTTACTCACTATTCATCGATAAAAATACTTTCCACTCAAATCTGGATCCTGAAGACAACTGATCTATTGCAGTTTTCGGCTTTCCAACAAATTTCACAAATTCCAGCCTTATTTAATGAAACAATTATTTCTTTGCCCAGCCAACTTTTGATTTACAGAAAAACAGGGTTAATGACACAAATGAACAAATAGATTGCACATCATCCATCTTGTAAATCTAATTTGCTAACCACTTTCATGTACAGATCTTCTGAATCCAAGCCACCCAGGTCAGGTCACTCGCTTTCATAGTCATCTTCATCTCCAAAAGAAAAAACGGACGCATCAGCAGCCATAGCCTTGAATTCACTTTGTGTGCTTGGAGCCTCATGGCCTGGGATAGCTCCCTCTACTGCTGCTTCCTTTTTCAGCTCACAAGTGGTGGGCTTTGGTAGGGCGTCCACATTACTCAACGAAACTTGTTCTGTTGCATGTGCTAATTTAGCGACTTTATCTGAATTATTTTTTGTTTCAGAAGCAGTGGTGACTGAGGCTGCTCCTCCAGCTGCTGGATCTTTCTTGCCTTTGGAAGAACCGCCTTCTGCCTCACTGTCTGAAAACACATCATCATGATCTGCGTTAGCTGTCTCCTTATTCTCATTGGGAGAAGATACACCATGGTTAACAGCAGCAGGACCAGAACTGGAGTTTTCATCTGATTTCTTGGTAACAGTTTCAGAACTTGGGCTTGCCAGAACAGGGCCATTATAATCTACTAACACAACCTCGACCTGGAATCCTGGAGAAGGCAATTTCCTCTGCACACAATCCATTACACCACATATGTCAAGCTACATTTCGAGGGATAAAAAAATAGAAGAGCGGAGAATATGGTTATAAATGCTGTCTAGGCAGGAGGTCAGTGCAAATATTATCACTTAATGACATGCTCAATATTTACCCTGTCAAACCCATCAAGATCACTGGTATTCAGAATTTTTCTGTTTTCCATCATTGTTGTGTTTAACCAGCTGAGAAACCACATGATGAAATAAATGACCAATTTTAACTCCAGTTTATAAAAGCATAATCATAGAAATTTATTGAATCACTGGGAGACTAGATGGCAAACCAGTAAAAATCTCCTTGGCGATCATGAAAATGGATTTTGAAATCGCCTTTCAACTCTGTCAAACCCGGCTCTCCAGGCAGGGCAAAAACCATAATCCCTTTTTTAGGAGCACTAAACCAAAAATCTTCGGACTGTGGAAAATTACATTTACGGTTTGAGATGACATAAAAGAAGCTTCATGTAATTATAAAAAAATATTGGCATAAACATTTTTAAATGAATTAGGTAATTGCAGGAAAAAAAATAAACCAACCTACCGATAAATCCTTGGTTCTTGGATGCCTTTTTGTGGAAAAGAGAACACCTTGTTAAAGAAAGCATTAAAAAAAATAAATAAGATAAATAAGAACCATATTGTTCATATAAATATTTTAAACCCACACAGAACACAGAAAATAATATGTATGTTGAACTGCAACCTACGCATATAAGAGAACTACAACAGTTGACCTTTCAACACTAACACTCCAGTGTCAAACCACACAAAAATTAACAAGTTTGAAATTTCATTTAGAGAGGGCATTTTAGGAGAAAACTAACAGATAAAAGCCCAAAAACATATGCCTATAGCAATCAAATGTAGCAACAACCAAAAATGCAAAAATTCAACTCATGAAAGCCAAACAAGACAAAAATAGTTAAAGAGAAAGAAAATTTCCAGTAATTGAATGTACAGTAGAAAGTGATCAAGTCTTTGCAGGATAGATTTTGAAACATAAAGGATGCCACAACACACCATTATGATCAGACACAGTTATGTGGGGTCTGATCCAGTATGGACACCTGTGAAGCCGAAAGCCTCTAAGCATGCACCTACACAAGATGCAATGAGTAATCTTTACCTATGCAAAAACCAAATTTGCTATATGAGAAATATGTGACCAGAAGTATACCTACGCCCAGGCTGGTTCTCTCCATCGAAGTATGTTAGGACACGTTCAAAATATTTGACATACCTCTAAGAGAACAAACATAAAAAGATAAACACATTATATGCAACTCTTCAAAAATTAATAGAGCAACACAGACTCACAATTTGACTGGGTAGAACAAGCCCTTTTCCATCCACACATCTTTTCTGATTGTAGTAGTCAATGGATTCCTCGGCAGTAGGAAAGAACTGTTGAAAGAAGCAAAAAAGTCCAAAATTTAAATTTCCGCAGAAAGGAATACTAAAGTTTCAAAAAATTCCACAAGCTTAAAGCAGCATCTTCCAGAAAACTTGCTTCAGGTTTCTTACCTTCAAATACAGTAAAAGGCTAGAAATCATTAACCCTGTCCTTGCAATTCCAGCCTTACAGTGCACAACTACAACATTTTCAATATCTTGCTTCAACCATGAATATGCACTATGGCAAAATGATATTATCAGCTGAATTGGGGGGCAATTATGGTCATCAAATGGGAAACTAGCAACCTGAGGCAATAGTCAAAGAATTAGCTTCTCCACAGCTATAGTGAGTGAAAAATTAATGGCCACATAGATCCTCAGTGGTCTCAAAATCCATAAAAAAAATAAAGATATACATGACTTCAAAAAAAAAACAAAATATTGGTCAATACAAAGAAAGAATTGAAACAAGTTGAGACTGAATTGTAATCAGTATTAGCTCAATTCACTAATCGTGAAGTTGATTATTGGTAGTCTGATTGTTGATTAAACTACAAATATACATAGTGCATAACATATATAGGACCAAATGTTTAAAACCAGCATCAACAAAGGTGAGGGTAGGAAATTTTGACAAAATCTGCTCTACAGCACCATAAAATCTTGGGATTCTCAAGCACCAGAGACGAAGCTACTAACATTAAGAATAAAGTTGGTTATGCACTGCATGCATTTACAATTGCAGCAAAAGTTAGTTTTGTTTCTTGATGGTCACTGTTGCATTAAAACCATATTTGGCTTTACTACGTTCTACCATTCAACCATATCCAGAAATCATAATCATGTTCTGTCAAACAACCATTTTTGAACATTGTGCCACTGCCACAAACATGCAGTTTCAATGACCTAAGCTAAAAGATTTATTTCCTGTCTTCTCAAGATCTCAGTGATTTTATGCATTGAGATGCTTCCAACAGATCTCAAAAGGGGCAAATTTTCCTTGTAGGTTCTATCGATCAATTAGGATAGAAGGTGAAATTCAATAGTTTCCCTGTGCTTAATAATAAGCATAACTAGCCACATCTTAACTTACTTTAGTATAAATCTGTGTTATGGATAATGAAAAACCCTAGTTTAGATATCTGTAATTGAAGACGAAAAACCTAGCACATCATATTTCTTTCTAGAAATACTAAGAGGATAAATCACCAACCTTTCCTTCAAACAAGGATGCATCATAAAGCCTTTCAGAACAAAGATTGTACACTTTATATTTATCCTGCATATACAAAGCAGATTAATAGTAAGGTCAATATCCCAATACTTAGTGATAATACGCATATATACCAGAACACCAGAATAATAACAATATAAGAACCAGAAGACAATTCCTAAGGGCATAATCCCGTCTAACTTATCCTGCACATTTATGTTTGGACCAGGATATTAATGACCATGTCCAATTTTATATATTGCAAAAATGAAATTGAGATAATTAATATCTCGAATCTGAAAATCACAAAATGATAATTGAAGTTATAATAATGTTAAAATGAGTGTTTGTAATATATTCAAATAAAATCTGCTAATCATCAGATAATATGGGTTAACTCTCTTAGAAGATCATTACATGGTCTGACCCATTGAAGGGTGAACTACCAAGATGACACAATGCAAGAATAGGACAGTATGCTCTCCAACATGTTACACACATTTCAAACACATGTAAAAATGACACAAATTGATCACACACAACACACACTGCAGAGGTGATGAAACCAGAATATTACATGTGATTGGGCAAACGAGTGGAACAAGCAACTTGCTCATCTATTTTTAATTACTGGCATATCCTTGTGACATTCCCATTCCTCTAAACTTTTTTCCTTAGAAGACCACATATCAACATGTCTTCATTGTATCACAGATCTGAAAAATTTAAAGCTTTTTGTCTTTACTGTATCACAGAGAAGCCACAGCTAAAGCCTCTAAACTCAGCTTCAAGCAAAAAGACTGACACGGCAAGATCCACAAAAATTGATTTTTGGAAGGCTATTTCCCCTAGTTCAAATAAACTTAAAAGCAAAAACTTTAGAAACCCAAGAAGTCCACCTCAGCTCTAGATCAAAGGCAAAAAGTCAATCACCCAGAATAGCATCAACAATCAACATTTTAAGAAAACAGACTAACTTATCAAATTTGACACAAACTAAATTAAACATTGCCTATTAGAAACTTTTAAAACAAGTTGATGGCAAAGCAAACCGAAGAAACAGTCTGGACAAGGATATAAATGAAACACTTAATGACCAAACTAGTGATATATTATGATCCAATTCTGAAAAATGGATTCACATAGGCAACCTAGATAGCCAGGATACAGCTAAATCAAATGACAACCACACATGACAACCACAGAATGCATACCAAAGAGAAAGTATTATAAATTGGTCAAAATCAATCAAAATTGTTACCAAAACAAGATTCTTATCAAGAAAAAAAGAAGATGACTGACTCTCAAAGGCATAAAAATGAGTAGCTCTCGAAAAAGCTTAACTCCTGATGAAATGAAAAACAGAGAGTCACAGAACTTGTGCAGTGAATAACCAGATCTAACTTTTAACTAATGGGATACAAATTTTCATTTCCCGTTGACATTTGAAGTTGATGCAGCACCATAATCATCTATAATTATCACAAAAAGACACACTAAAGCCTTGATGGGTGAAAATTAAAACTACTCAATTAATAGCAGCAAATCAAGCAGACATTACCTAAAACTGCTTTTGAGAAAATGTGCATAAATGAAAAAAACCATTTTTACCTTGTGATAGGTTTCAAAGAATCTAATAACCTCTTCCATATGGTTTCGATAGAATCCCTGCATCACATACCTAAATCCATTACCCATTATTAAACAAATAAACTTAACCGTAAAAATGAAGATTAACTTTCTTACTTCGACATATCCAAAAAACCCTGAGCTCATATCACCAGCAGGGAACCCCATAGCAATTACATTCTCAGTAATATAAGTCATATCCAAATCAAATCCTCCCTCCTGAATACAATGCAGTTTGCAGACAATAAGCACAAAATTTTTACAATAACAAACAAATATAATAGCAAGAAATAAATAGAAAATGTATCTGTAGACACCCCATTTTGGACCCAACAAGGTTATCCCCGATGATGATAAATCTGAAAAATTTGAATTGATACTTTCAAGATATTAAATTGAGGATAGATGAGCAAACCCGAACCAAAAAAAACAATTACATTTATTTATTTTCTGTATTCATTTGTAGTTTATAATGAACTGTGGCACCGGTTTTTGCCGCGCCATGACAGGACAGACTTGCCACTCTTGTTTAACCACCCTAAACGTGGTCAAGAGGAGCGCATAATGGGTTTGTGGCCCATTACGGAGTCTATGGAGTCGCCACCCGGGATTAACCCCGGAAAAATATGTGTCGGTGAAGACGGACGATTTTATGGATCCTTTGCAGAGGACCCAACCTTCCTCACCGGCCCAATGGTTGGGTTCGGAGAGTCGGGTACGGCGATGGGAAGGTGTTAGGCACCCATGTCGCCCGGCCCGAAGGCCGGCCTCCACTTTTGTGGTTTATTTGTTAAACGCGTTACCAAGTTTAATTAGGTTCCGTTTTATCACGCGATGCAATACTATTATTAATTACAACCATCAAGAGAAAAATAAAATACAGAAAATAAATAAAAAATTACAACTTTTTTTCCATACACCCCTATACATTTCCTCTAACCCTAAACAAACCTAAGAATAATAAATAAATAAATCCTGCAAAAACAATTTTGTTAGGAGCAAATTGTAATTACAAAAATAAAAATAAATAAATAAATAAATAAAAACTACAAATAAAGAAACAAATTAAAAGCAGCCTGCCGCGGCCCAGTGCAACCCAATAATATATACACAGATATGCACAGTTTGCAAATAAACAAAATACGGCCCAATGCAACCCAATAATATATGCACAGTCTGTCAATAAACAAAATGCGGCCCAATGCAACCCAATAATATATATACACAGACATGCACAGTAAATAAAATAAGCATAATCCACCCCAGCCGCGACTTGAACCCAGGTGCTAAGGGGGATAAGTCTCCCACCTTTCGCCACCAAGGCCAACAATTACATTTTATTGGGTTGCATTGGGCCGCGGCAGGCTGTATATATGGTGCACCCATCTAATCCTGCGGCAAAAACCTTAACGTGAGTACATTTATGCAAGGAACTTAATTAAACTCAGAAGCATTTAACAAATTAACCACATCGGAATCGACTCTTCGCATTGTCCCCAGTGGAGTCGCCAGAGCTGTAGTGCCGGTTTTTGCCGCGCCATGACAGGACAGACTTGCCACTCTTGTTTAACCACCTTAAACGTGGTCAAAAAGAGCGCATAACGGGTTTGTGGCCCATTACGGAGTCTATGGAGTCGTCACCCAGGATTAACCCCGGGAAAATATGCGTCAGTGAAGACGGGCTGTTTCTTTATTTGTAGTTTTTATTTCTTTATTTATTTATTTTTATTTTTGTAATTACAATTTGCTCCTAACAAAATTGTTTTTACAGGATTTATTTATTTATTATTCTTAGGCTTGTTTAGGGTTAGAGGAAATGTATAGGGGTGTATGAAAAGGGTTGAAATTTTCTTTTTTTTATATACTCACATTAAGGTATTGTTGGCCATTCAGTGGGATTCTGCATTCATGGTCATCTATCCTCAATTCCACCCAGTGGGGCAATCCGGGGTTAAATGCTTTTGAGTTTAATTAAGTTCCTATACATTTCCTTTAACTCTAAACAAGCCTAATCAAATGGCCTCGACCTTGATGGAAGCGACAATAAACTCTCGAGTCATAATCTGTTGGTAATGGATTTGGTGGTGGGCGAGGTGCCATCGGTTGTAACAGACCTTTTCTCTTCAGCTTGTCAAATGCCTTTGAGAGTGGCATATTCAGATTGGAGAATTGTCTTGGCCTAGGTGTCACCATATTTACTCCATCAACCTTTACGGTTACTCCATCGGAGACTTATCCCCTTTAGCACCTGGGTTCAAGTCATGGCTGGGGTGGATTCTGCTTATTTTATTTACTGTGCATGTCTGTGTATATATTATTGGGTTGCATTGGGCTGCATTTTGTTTATTGACAGACTGTGCATATATTATTGGGTTGCATTGGGCCGTATTTTGTTTATTTGCAGACCGTGCATATCTGTGTATATATTATTGGGTTGCACTGGGCCGCGACAGGCTGCTTTTAATTTGTTTCTTTATTTATTTCTTTTTATTTTTGTAATT
Source organism: Anacardium occidentale (assembly GCA_026122585.1). NCBI lineage: Eukaryota > Viridiplantae > Streptophyta > Magnoliopsida > Sapindales > Anacardiaceae > Anacardium > Anacardium occidentale. Next base: position 527,314 of record JAJEJH010000122.1, on the reverse strand, counting down.
ACAATTTGCTCCTAACAAAATTGTTTTTGCAGGATTTATTTATTTATTATTCTTAGGCTTGTTTAGGGTTAGAGGAAATGTATAGGGGTGTATGGAAAAGGGTTGTAATTTTTTATTTATTTTCTGTATTTTATTTTTCTCTTGATGGTTGTAATTAATAATAGTATTGCATCGCGTGATAAAACGAAACCTAATTAAACTTGATAACGCGTTTAACAAATAAACCACAAAAGTGGAGGCCGGCCTTCGGGCCGGGCGGCATGGGTGCCTAACACCTTCCCATCGCCGTACCCGACTCTCCGAACCCAACCATTGGGCCGGTGAGGAAGGTTGGGTCCTCTGCAAGGGATCCATAAAATCGCCCGTCTTCACCGACGCATATTTTTCCGGGGTTAATCCCGGGTGGCGACTCCATAGACTCCGTAATGGGCCACAAACCCGTTATTCGCTCCTCTTGACCACGTTTAGGGTGGTTAAACAAGAGTGACAAGTCTGTCCTGTCATGGCGCGGCAAAAACCGGCGTCACAGCTCTGGCGATGACCATGAATGCAGAATATATAACAACTCCACTGTGGTGCACCCATCTAATCCTAGATAAATAAACTACAGAAAATAAATATATAAAAATTATAATAAATAAACTACAAATAAAGAAACAAATTAAAACTAGTCTTTAATGCTCCACAACCCCCCACAGTGGGTAAGGGATAAAAAGTTGATGATTTATGGTGTGAGCTTTGTCAAGGAAGTGTTTCAAGCTCAATAGGGTTTTCTAGAGTCAACTTGTATCATGGTTGGCTTTGTGGTCAAAGTGACTCATTTTATAGTGTCATCATCATTCCTATGAATGCATGTGATTAATTGTGATCTTGATCAGTATTTAAAACAAATTCTGGAAACACCTACATGAGTGAACACACTCAACAAAGATATCAAAGGTCATTTGAGTGTGTATGACCATGGGCTCAAAATCTCACATTTAGTGTTTTAAAGTCTACCAAGACTAGTTTACCTAAATAAATAAATCCTGCAAAAACAATTTTGTTAGGAGCAAATTGTAATTACAAAAATAAAAAAAAAACAAATAAAGAAATAAAAACTACAAATAAAGAAACAAATTAAAAGCAGCCTGCCGCGGCCCAGTGCAACCCAATAATATATACACAGATATGCATAGTCTGCAAATAAACAAAATACAATCCAACACAACCCAATAATATATGCACAGTCTGTCAATAAACAAAATGCGGCCCAATGCAACCCAATAATATATACACAGACACGCACAGTAAATAAAATAAGCAGAATCCACCCCAGCCGCGACTTGAACCCAGATGCTAAGGGGGATAAGTCTCCCACCTTTCGCCACCAATGCCAACAATCCACAAACCCGTTATGCACTCCTCTTGACCACGTTTAGGGTGGTTAAACAAGAGTGGCAAGTTTGTCCTGTCATGGCGCGGCAAAAACCGGCGCCACAGTATCTTTTAAGAAAAAAGATAAAAAAAATCCCAAAGGATATAAGTATAATTTTAGTTTTTCATAGCTCAAGGTACTTTTATATATTTGCATTATCAGCCGAATCAACCCACAGAGTCAAAATCAAAACACTAAAGTCTAATTGTCCAAATCATATACTAAATCTGTTTTTATTATTTTTGTAAGATAAAAACATGCAGTACCATGTGTACTAGTGCAGCAACTAACCTGATAATCAGTGTCTACATCACCGAAGTAAAAAACAACAGAAAGCACAAGTGCAGCATTTTACGAGCCAATAAATTTAAATCAAATTAGCACAGCAGGATATTTCACCTGATATCTTCGTTTATTTTGAGAGACAGCATGTCTAGCTTTGACCTGTACCGCCTTGACTGCACTCTTAGATGAGTCAACCAAACCTTTTGTAATTGTTCCAATTAAACCTGGTTGTGCAGATGTTGAAGTTCCCCCAGGAACATCATCTGCCTGGGGAGATTTTGGAGACAAGCGCAGTCCAAAGCCACTAGTAAAACGTGCAAAAGTTGATTTTGCAGAACTACCCGTTGGTAAGTCTTCTTGTGTGCCGGCAAATGGCTGGGGAATTTTCAGATTTTTGGCCCACGTTGATATACCAGCAGCGGATAGTTTTGGTGGTGAATCACCCAAAGAATTATGTGTTCCAGTATCTACATTCGTAGAAGGTTTCACCTCAGAAGCCATAGTAGGAGGTGAAGTTGAAGAATCAGCAGATCCAGAATCCATTCCTGTGCCCTTCCCTGGAGGTCTTGGATGCTCAAATTTCAAAAGCGCAGCATATAATATTTCACTGTATGTCTCACAGTACAGCTGCAATCAATAATATTTTCTAATCAATGAAGGAAATTTTCAAAACTGGAGCATAACAATAGCCATATTATTCCATTCACTTCTCTCATTAGCTTCTCTGTTCTCTTTTTGTCCTTGTCATTTTGTAATATCCATGCAGAGTAAAACAAATGCAAACAATACAAAGAAGAAAGTAAAAGAGATTTCAGCGGCTGCAGCATGCTTTGTATTTCTGGTAAGTGATAATTTCATACTTTGGATTAAAACTTGTATAGAATAAAGTTGCAAACTCAGTCAACATAGGAGATGTTGCCACTCTCAGATCAAGTAATTACTAATCAAAAGCAAACCAATAATTTTATCTTTATTAATTTATCTCAAATATGAAATAGGTAACCATATAAAATAATAATAAATGAATCAAACTCTTAATAACACTCACTTCGAAAGCCGAAATTCATGAAAAATCTTTGAAAGAACTTCCCATAAGTTAAAAAAATAACCAACTTCAAATGCATGCTAGCAATATGACAGTACAAATAGAAATTCAACAAAATATTTTATAAAATCAAATATCCGTCAAGAGAGCTTCCTACTGGAAGAGAATAACTGAATAAACAAAACAAAAGTTCAAACAAGTATGCGTCTAGAGAGAGAGAGAGAGAGTAGACCTAAGCCACCGCCAAGAAATTAATGGACAAACAACCGATGAGAATCTTCCATGGCTATGCAGGTTTTAGGGTTTCTGATCGAAACTTATACGTGGGAGAAGGGTTGAATGGGAGGAAGAAGGATACGAAGACTGACAAGGAAGAGCTGATGCTGGCAAACAAACAAAAATTAAATTCAACTGGGCTACCGACTTGGCCCAACAGTTGGCCCAGAAGTTTTTCTTAACTTCTTTAATTAACTTTACTTCAAGTGGATCAAGATCAAACAAAGATAGCCCCAACTCCAGATCGAATCAAACCAGTTTGACTCAATTAAATCATTCAAAAATTCGTCTGACAGACTGATATTCTATGACGACTTTTCTTCTTCTCCCATTTTTAATCACTATCAATGATTCTTTGATAAACTGATGCCACAAGATTATTGTTTAAATGAATCCATGCGAAATGACTATCCTTGCTTTCTATGTAAAGATTTTTATTAATAGAAATAGATGACAGGTGAATAAATAAATTTTTTAAATTTCAAAGGTGAACAAATCTTTTCATTAAAGCTCCAGGGGGAATCAGTAATTCCGCCTGTTTTAAAAGTTATGTAAAGTCGGTGACCTAAAGGCAGTTAGTCTGTCATCCAGTTTGACAGATTTCCAGGCTGGGACTGACAGCTTGTCAGTCATATCCGTTCTCTAAATTCGCGACCGTTGTTGTCGTTTTCTCCACGTCCTTCCTTCTCACACCCCGGTTCACGCAAGAACAAAAAAAAGTGTTCTTTTTTTTTTTATTACTTGAAACAAAAAACAAAAAAAAACAGAGACGTAAACTAAACTAAATTGCCTCACATAATAATGCTCTCCAGCCTGGCTCAGTCAAAACTCTATCCACTTCTCACCGACTCCCTCGATTCATCCAGATCTTCTAGATTCTTTTCAAATAATTTCTATAAATTACTTTTTCTTCATAAATTTGTAAAAATTAGGTAAAATTATAATTTAAAATTATTTTTCCCACCCAACTTTTGGCCTAAAATCTATTAAAAACTTTGGTGAAAATGTAATTTTATCAACCCAATATTTCAAAAAAGGCCAAAAACACTTAATCTCATCAAAATTTTTTCTAAATGATAATCCGTCATCTTTTAAAAAATTAAATATTTATTTCTTTATCAATATCAATAATTAAATTTAATAATTAATTATTAAATATTATTAATCAAAATTTTTTATTTTTTAAAATAAAAAATAAAAAAATTGTAAAATTTATTAAATATAAAATAATATTAATATAATAATAATAAATTTAACATTCATTATGCTTTTTCAAATTTTATTTTTTATTTTATTATTATATTAATATTATATAATAATATATTATATTAAATTTTATTTTAATATTGTATTAATATTATTTATTTTTAATTAAAAATATTTTTATTATTTTAATAAGAAATATTAATAAAATTAAAAAAGCTTGGGTGGGATAAAGCCTTTTGAAATTACGTGAAAACAATTAAATGATTATTTTTTTGTAATAGGGTGTGACTTTAAGCTGAAATTTTATTTACGGCATAAAAGGGGTTTCAGTTTCAGACCAGCGTCCTCCCAAATTAAAATTGCTGATGTGGCAGACCTGGAAGTTGTAGCAGCTGTAAAATATTAAACCGGTTACCTAGTAGTACCGGTCATCCCATGCTATCAACGCTTATTACCTGAATCGGTTAACTGGTTCAATCAGTTACGCTACCCTCGCCCTTTATAAACCAAACCATAAACTCTAAACTCCTCGTCGACTGTATCCTCCCACAACAGTCGCTCTCTTCCTCTTCTCGTCTCAACAGCTCCGTCAAAATTTTTGATCTTCAACATCTTAGATAGGGTTTTTGTCGTTAAAATTCAAACTATGGACCGGGTTTCATCGAACGATCGGATCAAGGGTCCGTGGAGTCCTGAGGAGGACCAGCTGTTGCACCAACTCGTGCAACGTCACGGCGCGAGGAACTGGTCCCTTATATCCAAGTCGATTCCGGGTCGGTCAGGGAAATCTTGTCGGTTACGATGGTGCAATCAGCTCTCTCCAGAGGTCCACCACCGCGCCTTCACGTCCGACGAGGACGAGATCATCATTAAAGCGCATGCCAAGTACGGCAACAAGTGGGCTACCATAGCGAGACTCTTGAACGGTCGTACCGATAACGCGATAAAGAACCACTGGAACTCGACGTTAAAACGGAAGTACGCGACGACGACGATGACGACGGAAGATGAAAACGACACCGACGAGAGAGAAAGAGAAAGCTTTCATCATCAAGAGAAGAAAAGATCAGTGGGAATTTCGTTTTCTGATATTTCTTCTAGTCCGTCTGGATCCGACGTGAGCGACTCGTGTCCACCCACGATGCCTGGTTCGGATATCTGTGGGTCTGCAGGGAGGTTTGTTGAAGCCGAGACTGCATATGATGGAAACAATGGTACTAATGAAGCTGTCTTTAATGTCTCGACTGAACTTACTTTGAACCTCCCTGGTAATGAGTCAACCAAGTTGAGGAAAAACGATTCGAGACAGTACTGGGTGCGGGAGGAGGTTCTTCAGAAGGAGTATGAAAATAATGAAACGCCGGCGTTTGGGCCGAAGTTTATGGCTTTGATGCAAGAAATGATAAGGGAAGAAGTGAGCAATTATATGGAAGAAGCGGTGACTACTGTTGGGATTAAGCGTTTATAATATGATGATTCAGGAGACAGATTGTAAAGAAAAGAAAGTAACATATTAAAATTCGGATCGTATCCGGATCGGTTCGGATTACTTGTATAGAGGAACAGGTCTTAGACTTGAAATTTGTTCGATTTGGGTAAGAAAAGGAATTGGCAATCGTGCAATTGCCACAAATTCGGCTTGGAAAGGAGAACATGCTAGCCCCTTTATAGAGCTGAAGAAGCTTCTGTATTTGAAATTTAATTAGGAGTTTCATAATTGGAAAAAGAACTTACTTGTTTTTCGCAAATTCAGATTTTTGCCTGCTGATGATTTTTAATTTTTATTGTTATTTTTATTTTTATGATTTTATATAAGGAAGAATTTTACTGGTGTTCTATATTTAGAAACGATAGGATATATTTAATACTGGAACTATCATTTTCAAAGTGAGAGGTTAAATTCTTAAAATTTACTTATAAAAGCCACCCAGCATACTAAAATAAGAGACTAATATTAAATATTATTTTTTAAAAAATGTTTAATATTTTGAGTAGTTAATTGTTATAAGATAATGATAATTTAACTTCAAAAATATAGTTTTTGTCAATGATTTTTTAATATAAGTAGAGATGAAGACAACGACGGAAACAATTTTTGTAAGAAGAATATCTCGTTTATATATTAAATTCTTAAATAATTTGTTACAATATTAAAATTATGAAAGTATTTAATTGAATGAGAATAAGAAAGTTGAGAAAAGGAAAGAAAATTATTTGTATGGATAGAAGTAGGGTTAGATTCAAATTGAATATATTCGAATTTGTTTTTAAATTCGGTTTGAATAAATCTAAATCGAATTGTATAAATCTAAATACGAATACGAACTTAAACAGTAGTTTTAAAAATTAGCAAATATGAACCTGAATCTGAATTATACGAATTAAACACGAATCTGAACTTAAATTAAAAACATTTTAATTAGATTTTTTAATTATTTATTTTAATTATAATTTTTAATAAATATAAATATGAATTTTATAAATCAAATACGAATACGAATCGAATACGAATTAAATTATATGAATCGAATATAAATATGAATTTTGTTATAAAAATATTCGACGAATATGAATACGAATCAGAACCTAAATAATATGAACGAATCTGAAAACGAACATATATCTGTTTGTATTCAAATTAATTTGAATCTAACCCTAGATAGAAGGCGAGAATTCTTCATGTCAAGAATGAGATAGTAGTTAGTATGTGTATAGATACCAATGTGATATTGCTCTTTTAGAGATCATGCATTCGAGTCGTGCCAATAACAATTTACTTAAAGTGAAATGTCATCTTTACCCTTGCTTCTATCATCCCTTTTAAAGGCAAAATTAGTTGGCAGAAGTGCAATCGGCTATTTGTAAACTTTATGAGGGTAAAGGATTATTAAGAATCTTTCAGGGCGTGATATGAGTTAGATAATATCTAAGAAATTGATTTAAATCATGTAAAAAAAAAAAATTAAAGAAGTTGGGTTTCAAGTTCGAGTTTCTAATTCTAGCCCAAGCCCAGTCGAAGTTCAACGCAAAGAGGCTAAAAGGACGAGTCGTCGTCGTTTCTACGTTTTCTTCTTTACATCTGAACTGAAACAGGGAGAGATCTAACAAAATAGAAAAAGGCCTAAAAAAAAAAAAAAAAAAACTCGCTCAGATCTCCGATCAGAGCTCGATTTAAAATTGACGAAGAAAAAGATAGCAAATAGCGAAAGAGCTTTGCAGAGAGAGGAGATGTTGCCAACTTCAGTCTCTAAAGGACGCTCTTCGTCGGCTACGTCACGATCAAACTCCATGCTCCCTCAGTACCTCCGTCGAATCATCAAGGTCTTCTCTATAAATTCCAAATTAATGGATCTGGCCTCTTTCATTTCATACCGAACTCTCTGATTAGATCAATTTTGGATTGAATTGAACTTATATGATTGTTAGAGCAGGCCGCTTAATTTTAATGCATATATGTTTTACTTTGCTTAGTTTTCAATGCATTTTTATTTTTAATTATGACATCTTATTTTGCTCATATGATAAAGAAATGTATTGGAGATTAATATATTGAATGATTGTTAGAGGCCTCTCTGAAACAAAAATTTCAGGTGATGTTTAGCTCCATAGTTCAAATTTTTATTTTTGGTTTTTACATGACTTTGTTGTGATTCATCCTGTGTGGGTTTTAGATTTTTTTATTTTTTGGGTAGAGACGACAATTTTCTCAAATGATGATGGAAGGTTAACGTTATGATTTAATTGTTTTTCTTTTGTTTTGTTTTTTTTATTTTTGGGTTCATTTTAGTGGCAACAAATGGATATTGAATATACTTTCTGGCAAATGCTTCATCTATGCACTTCACCAAAAGTTGTGTAAGTATCAAACAACCTGAATCCTCACTGTTATTATTTAAATGTATTCTTTATTGTCATCAACTGATTTATGCCTTCAGTTGTCAGCATATTTGTTGATCTGTCCATTATTATAGAATACATAATGGCTTTCTTGAACATTGGTTGTAGAAGTAGTTCAGTATGAATCATAAATATTGCTGTGGAAGGAATGAATTAAGAGTTGCAAGGTTGAACTGCCCTACGTGTGAAGGTTAACCTTCAGGATCATGACTGTTCTTTCATGTACACGATTTGCGTGATCTTTGTAAAACGATGAATTGAATTACCTTATGCTCTGTTTGAGATGTTGTGCCTTGAATTATTTTCCTAGATAGGGAGATTACAACTGGGATGGGAGGCTAGGTGTGAACTTGATCTTGTTTAACAAGTGAAACTGTTAGCAACTTTATTGAATGGTTTTATTTGCTTTTTTCATTGGGCTGTGCTGGATTATGCCTAGGTAAAATAGGAGAGCAGTTTTCTTTTAAGTGGAGTGGTTTGGATTAAGTTTGCAATAGTGTTTTGATTTTGATAGCTAGCAATGCTCTGATTATTCTGATTCTTCTTTTTGTATGTGGAACTGTGTTGTCATTGCAGCTATCAGCACACAAAGTATCACAAACGTAAGTGTCTTTGCCATTAAAGAATATTTTTTTTTTCAATTTTTATGCTATAGTTGATGTTTTCTTAATGTTATATCTTAAAAATTTGTAATATGGTTTTTCTGCATATATCTGGAGTCAATAATTTTAATATGTACCTTTTTACAGGTAGCAAGCTTATAAATTTTAAAAGAGAGGCCTGTTTTGAAATCCCTGAAATTGAATATGAAAATGGTCTAAAAGCATGATTAGCTGTTTAGTCACTGTTTTGCAATACTGTTATTTTACATTTTCACTGACCTGAAACCACACGACTTTCATTAATAATATGAAAACAGGTAGATGAGAGAGATTAACATTTTTAGCCCATCCTATACTGTATTAAACTTGAATAAAGTGAGTTATATTTTATTTATACTTAAGACATTTTTAATGTGAAACCAACTGGAAATTGTCTTTTTACTTTGATTTCAGAAACTAAGAATCAATGGGCTCGAGATGATCCTGCCTTTGTTGTAATCTGCAGCCTCCTTTTAGCAGTTGCGGCCATGGCTTATTGTGCTGCGTAAGTTTGTTGTGTGCATCCTGGATGGCAATTTTAATGTTTTATATATAAGAGGTGTGGTGGAATGGGTATGAATTAAATTTTATCTTTACCAACCAATATTATGAAAGGCAAAAGATATTGTAAGTTTAATAATTAATTTGGAACTTATAAGTTCTCTTCTACTTTCCTAAGAAGATCCGTCTATGAATTCCTTTTTTTGGGGGTACTTTTTTGAAGAAATTTTGTTATTTTTATATGCATAATCATGATGATTGCTGAGGCTTGGATAATCTTACTATTTCCAAATTTTGGTGCTCTGGTGATCCATTCTTTTATATGTTCAATTTATCTTTTTGTTTATTTCTTGTTGTTTGAGTATGGACTGCTTTATTGAGTTTTCCATTCTGATAATCTTATTGGGAAGTCGTCTTTTACTTTCAGGTATGGCCACAGTGTTCAACATGCTGTTTTTGTTGTAATTTCAGTTTTGCTTTTCCATTTTCTGATCACAGGAGCAGTTCTAGCCACTTCTTGTTGGTAAGAGCTACTGTATGTATACCATATTTGTCTTATCTATAGGTTGCCTTCATTTTTGAGGTGTGCTTACTTCTGGTAAGATTGTTGAGACATTTTTGTCTTTGCAATGTCCTACCATTTTAAGCTTTATGATGAAGCTTGGTGGGTAAGTAAAATGTGGAATGCTACAGTTTAGTGGTGTTAGAAGTAGTAGAATATGTATATTTTTGCCCTTGTTAAATTTAAATTTACAATATGGTTTTGCATGATTTTTAAAATTCAATCAACTGAAATCACTTGTAAAAAATTCCAATCCACTGAATCGCATTCTCGTTAATGTCAATGTCATGGATTAAAATGTTGTTAATATTGCTAATATTAAAAGTTGTTAGACCTGAGTACTGGAATTTTTCTTTATAATGATATTGATAGTGCTCTAACTTGTTATTGGGATATTCTATGGTATTCTTACTGCATTTCATTTTTTTTTTCTTATAGAAGGTGTGTGAGTAGAGTTACTACGTTGTATGTAATTGTAAGCCATTGAAGCACTGAAACCCACTCCATATTTTCATACAGGTTCCTGACAAATTCTTACCTTCATGAAGAGTCTCCAAACAGTCATGTGGTTGAGCAACGAGTTGAATGGCAAGTCAGGAAACTTTTATTTTCTATTTGCCAGGTTCAAAGTTGTACGTGTGTGTGTGTGTGTATGGGCTGTTTGTGAATGTTACAAATACAAATTCTTTTGTTATTTTTCTTCATAGTATATTTTTCCAGGTGTCTCGAACTCGGGTTCTTTCTTATTTTGCATATATACAATCCACTTCATATTTTGGGGGCTGACTCTGATCTTTGTTTGGATTGAAGGCTGTATGCATTCGATGTGCACTGCAATTCTTTCTTTCCATTGTTTGTTATGCTTTATGGTAATTACTATCTTCTCAATTTATTCCATTTCTTTAACTTCACTTTCTGCAATAATGTGACTGATTTATTTTTTTGTGGCAGTTATACATTATTTTCTCTCACCCCTTTTGGTAGCCCATGGTTTCATTCCTGTATTACTGTCAAATCTTCTATTCATGGTGGCTGCTTGTTACTATCATTATCTCAACTTCTTAGGTTATGATGGTAAGCTCATATATTATTTGGTATGCTGCTTTTCTTTGCAAATAGGTATGGAATGCTTGGTTGTGAGAGCTTTCATGTCCATGTTGTGGATGAGAGTTCCTAGATTATCAAAAACTTATTTTGGTGGGTGCCACCTAGGATGTATGATATCTAGAATCCTTTTGTTATGGTTGTTTAAGTATCTGATTTTGATATCTATTTGCTAGTATGGCCATGAAATCATGCCACTTTTAGGCTGAGATTCTCTGATAAAAATTGATTCTGTGTTAATGATATCAAAACTTTGAGTACCTATAATATTTTTTTAAACTACTTGTTTATTTTGGTTGGTTGGAGGAGTGATGCAAGGCAGTTCATGTGGCACAGATGCCAGCCTCTATGGTCAGTGAAATATGTATTTAGAATAAGTTGTAGCCCTAAGTGTGATTCAATGGTTTATCTAACTTAATCAACTTTTTTATGTTGGGTGAAATCTATAACTGAATGCAACTTAATTAAACTTGTGGTTCCAACCAATTTTAGTTAGCTTTGCATGTCCTTTGGGTTTATTTGTTCCAGAAGTTGTGATAAACTTCAGATGGTGGAAATTTTTTATTATCATTTTTTAAAAAATAAACTTGATGTAAGAAATATCGCTAAATATATTTGTGATTTCAAAGTTATCTATAACAAGTTCTCTTTTATAAATCCCAATTTCATATGGGATTGAATGTTAAAGGACAGCAAGTGAAATTTTAGTGATAAATTGATATACTAACAAGAAATATTATGCTGCAGTATTGCCATTTCTGGAAAGGACCACATTTTTCCTCTATCCAATCGGAGTTTTTATTGTCCTGTCTCCTATTCGTAAGTTTCAATGCTCTTACTGATCATGTTTTTGGTTTGGGATTCTTTGCATCTGAAACTCGAGTTTACTTTGCAGTGATTTTAAGTGGCTTCAATCCTTCGAGGTACTTTATGAACATGTACTTTAGTCAGAGGTTATGATTCAAACGGCTTAAAACTTGGGATAGGACATAATCGAAGTGGTGAAAAATTTGAGGGCTGCATCAACACTCGATGGCTTGATGATTAATCTAGATGTAGGAGGGAATCCGCCATCACAACATAGCATTGTTCTTGCCTTTTGGCTTCCTGTCGTGCTGCTGACAGTGAATGGAAGTTAAGAACCTAGCAAGCTCAGGGTAAAGTGATTTTGCAGTGGTCAAGGTAATTTTGATCAAATGGATTAGTAGGATGTAATGATTTTAACCCAGTCCTTTTCATCAAAATATATTGTTGTTTACCTGGAAAATCAGTGCAGCTTTTTATTTTTTATTTTTTATTTTTGTCCTCAAATAGATTGCCGGAAGATACATGTATTGGCTAAATCTTGGAAATGTAGCAATTTTTGGTTGTTGATGGGTTAATTAGAATTTGGCTGTTTGGGTTGCAATACTGAAACAAGGTAACCATTGGGATTTGTTGAGAACGTTTTGTCCTATAGATGTTGAATTTGAGGGCTTTATCATTGGAACTTGTCTGAGGATTTAGATTGCTGTCTGCATGTAACACCTTTAGATACATCTTACATTGAAAGCGATGCTGGGTATGTGCATCTCACATTGTTTGGAATGCGAAGATAATATTGGTTAAATAGCATGTAAACTCATTATTTGTCAAGTTGTATTAAATAACCGTGAAGTCTTAGGTCATTTTGGATTGTGTGTCTAATTGCATGTTTTCTTGAGCGATGTTCATGGGTAGGCTGGCCATTGCCTTGGGATGTCACTCTAGAATTCTATGACTTTCATTGCAAGTTTGTGTGGCTCACAGTTTGAAAATGTAGAAATATTATGAAGAATTCCAAGAGAGTTGGCAGCAATGGACCTTTCAATACAACCGAAGTTTGGTGAACAAACCCACGATAAAGAACATTTTTCTCTCTATTTTCCGGGAAAATTTGGTGATCTTTAACACTCACGGGCTCCCCTCCTAGATAGATACCAAATTGAAGATAACTTTCTGAGAACAATGCTTCATCTTCTTAAATTTATTAGAAGGAAACATCAAGAAAACCGTATTTTCTCCAACAACAGAACAGAAGTGGAAACAGAACATGGAAAATTGAAACAAAATTGCATTCAACATGGATCAATTTCTGTATTGCTGCTCAAACTTGGTTCCTGCAACATCCACGACAAAACGATATCGAGCATCGTTCTTTTCAAGTCTCTCAAGTGCTGTGTTCACATAATTCATCTTCACGATTTCAATTGTGGAAGTCAGTTTCCTCTCTTGAAGGAGATCAGACGTGGGGCGAATGACTTCTTTCTCGATTTCAAAGAATGAATTGGCGAATGCTATGGCTTTCAGAATTCAGGTCACCACATGAAAAGGCATATAATAAGCTGTAAAACAATCGTATTTCCATAATGCATTAATGCTTCTTAATTATAATCCTTCCAATATAGCAAATATACCTAATTTTTATCCATTAAGAATAGTGCAGTGTTTCCAGAACTTGGCACTGTCCAGTGTTTCAATTTTATTATCGTTACTAATTTGAAACAGTGATCTGTTGGAATTAAATTGGATGGTTTAAAAAGACTATTTAATTGATAGAATAATCAGATTTTACCATCTCATTTGACAAAAATGACCAACCGAACCAGAAGACTTTTCTTGATCATCAAATTCGGTTTTCCATAACTACCATCCTAATCAAATGATTTTTTTAAAATATCTAATTCAATTTTTAATGGCCATTACCATTTGTTCTTTCAAAATTTTTATTATAATTTAAAATTTATTTTATTATAATTTTATTTTATTTTAATATATTATTTTTATAAAAGAATTTTTATTTTAATTTTTTATTTAAAAAGATCAAAATATTTTATAATCATTAACATTTTAACAATATATTTAATTTGTTCAATAAATAAATACTTAACTTTTTAAAGACTGAAAGATAAGCCTTCGTCATTTAAAAATCCTTGGGTGGTATTAAGTCCTTTGGCCAACAAAAAATATAAACACTATCACATCCCCAAAATCTAAGCTAAATAGAACTTGCATGTGCTTTACTTTACAAACAACCTTGAATCCAAAATACTCGCGAGACAATGGGAATGTGCCTGATTTCCACTAGCACAGTATGTGAAACAATTGCTTTACGACATATTAAGGATTTCTTCGATGTCGAGACTTGAAATTCTGCCTTAATTTGTAAATACAAACAGTTTCAGCAAAGCCTAAACTTGTTTTGCAGCATCCTCGTCTTTATCAGAGTCCCCGTCATCACCATCATCTGACGAGTCTTCTTTCTGTTGCTCTTCCCCACCAGCATCCACTTTGGCCTTCTTCTCTTTTTTCCTCTGCTTTTTCTTTTGGCGTTTCAAACGCTTCTTTGCTGTTCGTTCCTCTGCCGCTTTCAGTCTTTCTTCTCTTCTCATTATGAACTCCGCCACTTCTTTCCTCTTCTGGTAGTCAGCATCCATCCTAGCAAGCCGGTCTTGCTCTTTTCGTCTCATCTGCCGATACTATGGCAAGCACAACTTGAAATTTAAAGGCCTGGAAACTAATAAGATTAAAGAAGCATACAAGCTAATCTATTATTCCAACTAATTGTAACCACTAAACATCTTTCATCACATGTTATACATGCAGTATTCAAGATCAAAATTTTACATAACAGCGGTGGATAAAAACAATAAAATTCACCCAAATACATCTAAGATCAGATTAGAGAATTAAATATGCATTTAAAATAAGCAAACAGGTGCTCATATTTTTCCTATATCTCAAAACGTATGCGACTAAAGTGAATAATTCTCGTTTAAATAATATCAAGGAACGACCATTCCAATCGATGGAACAGGCATTCATTAACTTAGGGTGAGTTAGATCAAACTCTAGTTAACTCACAATATCATAACAGTAATTCTTATATCAGGTTATAATAATTCAGTTCTGAAGTAAAGATAAATCTCACTTAAGTCTAACAAACTTATAGTGATCAAAATCACAATTTAGAAACCGAATGTGATTCACTACATACATATCCAAAGCTTCTAAATCTTGCAATTTGTCCCCTATTGGGTAACCCATAGGTTTCCCATCATGTTGTTGGTGAACAAAATAATGACCAATCTACAATCAATTAACTCTCAATTCAAAGACCAAGATTCACTTCTAACAAGACATTATGACCACTCAAATGATAAAAAATTATCAGAAGATATAAACATGTCAACAATTCGATCATTTTGCAATCAAATATTTTATTCTATTGATATTTCATTAACGTTAAAGTACAAAATTAGTGTCTACCTCATAACATCTCTTAAATTACCTATTTGATTCTGGAACAACAACCAGATTTATTAGATCGAGCACCAACTCACAACTCAATCCCATTGTGGCCATTTAAATGGTAGTTGTCATTCATCAAATAGCATCAAGATATTTTTTCTCATACTCATGAGTAATAAAACACTATGTTGATCTAATATAACCTTAGTACACTTCTTAACACAACCAATAACTATTGTTTTAATAGCCCTAACTTCAAGACTCTGTTAAGTAGCATCAAATTGAGTTGATTAGTGCACAAGGGATTCTAGTGATTTCAAATTTAAGGATCATATGCACCATCGTTCATTAAAGGATTTGTTTTATAGATATTGAAATTAACATCTATATGAAATCTTCTGATGGGTCATTTCAATAAACTTGTAGTCAACAAGCAAACATGTTGCACTAGGTGTCAACATAAAACCCTAACATGAGAAATATGTCATTATCTTTTGATACGATCATGATAATCTTAATGTATCATTTATACATTTAATCATTATAATATTGGGGTTACCGGAATGTCTAAAATGGTCATCTAATGTACTTATAAGGCCCTCATAATTAGAAAAAGTTTAATCCTTTTATCACAGTTCTACCACTCTAAGAACATTTATTTTAAATATATATATATATATATACACACAAATAGATAAATAATGTCATTTCTTCATTGATAAACATGATATAATGTAATACAAACAACTAGAATGAATGACTCTAGAGCACCTACTCAAACAATCTCTCACTTACATTATAGTCAATCATTCATGAATCTAACACCTAAAAATGATATGTTTCTATCATTCTTCTACTGCAACAAAACTTTTTTTAGTAGGTCAACAATATAATAGTTTGTTGGTGCTCAACAAATCCATAAATTTCCTCGCTGAACAATTTTTCTGACCAAATGGAATTGCCTAAGTCTAGACTGGCCTAAACAATGAACCAATTGTATCAACAATGTTAGGAACTACTCCAAGTTCAGAAATGAACTTTTTTATCTGAACTGCCTCTTTGACTGCATCTAACAATTGTAGAATCTTGTGAAAGCTAAAAATGGTTAAAAATCCAAAGCATCTTCCTCCAAATTTTAAACCAACTTCAACTTCAGCATCGTACACAGAATAAGTGGCAAACTTATGTGGAAACACTAAATTCTATGGAAATATAGGTCTCATCCTATAACTATACTATAGCTATTTATCCTACCAAATCAAATTCATAGACCAAAGATATTTGACACACAACATAATTGTACCTGGCAATTTATTTCTTTTCATGTATATTCTCTTCCCACAATAGTCCACTATATGAGGCATACATGGCCAAAAAAATTAACAAAGAACCCCTAAGGTATCTATATTACCCAAAAATCCATCTGATAAATGGTCTTCAATTGCACCACAACGCATAAAAATTTCCTTCATCAATGCATCATTCAGTCCTCAAACTTAACCATATGCTCCTTTCGATAAAAACCAATGGTTAACATACACCACAAGACGCTTAAACCCAGGAATATGTAAAAGAATCAAGCATATAAATGCATCATTGCAGCTAGGAGCATGATAAATTAAAATTCAGCAGAGCCTAAAATAATTCTACCAGCAATTTATGAATTTTCAATTCTTCAAGGCCCAATCACAATGATGAATTTTTCATATATGCCACGAGCGTGAACATGAGTCGCCAATCATAGTCACAGTTGTAAACAATCTTATACCAAAAATTTAAAAACATACCCTAAACTGAAACAACATACCTGATGGAAGTCTCCGGAGCCGGAACCAGCAGAACTTCCAGATGTGTTGCTAACACGAACAGGCACGTTTTCCATGATGCGGCGGAGCTTAACCTCGAGATCTTCTTCTTCTTCCTTGAAAACTGGTCCTGTGTACTCCACAAGGGCCGCCGATGCCGCCCCGGGTATTGACTTATCAGCCATGGCGGTCAGCTGTAAGTCCCCGTCCTTGGGCTTTCCTGTCGACATGTTGCACCAAAAACCCTAATAGTCTGAGATTCCTGCAGAATTGAAGTTTATTTGCTTAGATTTGGTTTTTCGACATGCTTGGGTTTAGCGGGGGCGTTATCGTGATAAATAAAAGGCCAGACGACTTATTCACCCCAATGTTTTGCTGAAGGCCAAAGGACGAATTCCTACCCATAGTTTGAGGCGGAGACAAAGTCCCACCCTCCAAGTTTCAAAAACCTAGTCTCCAATTCTTAGAAACAATTTAATATTAAATAAAATAGAAAACAGTAACACTTGAGGGATAATATTGTCATTTTAAAATTAAAATTTTGTAAAAAAATAAAATAAAATTTCTAAAGAGCTAGGTGGTCATTTTCGATCACTTGGTTTTAGAGGAGGTCAGATTTGGCCTCCCCGTTCGGTGGAGGCGGTCAAATCTGACTGTCTCAGTTTTGACGGAGGCAACCAGATCTAGTCATTTCCGCCAAAAAAAATTGTCGAAAATGGTCAGAAAGGGTCGGCTTCGGTCCTAACGACCGTTTTCGACCTTTATTTTTGACTGCCTCTACCGAACGGAGAGGCCAGATCTGGCTTTCCCTGAAACCAGGTGATCAGAAATGGCCACCTGGTCCCTTCAGCAGCAGCCACCGCCGCGACACTGGTGGCTGTGACTGCTTCAAATTTTTAATATATTTTTAAATTTTTTTAAAAATTATTTATATTTAAAAATTATTTTATAATTTTATTATAAATATTTATTTTTTAAAAAGGTGTTTTAGTCATTTGAGTATAAAAATTATAAAAAATGTTTTCAGGATTGAGAGATTGGGCTTTTGAAATTTGGAGGGTGGAACTTTGTCCTCGCCTCAAACTATGGGTGGGAAATCCTTTGGCCTTTGCTTAAAGACAAACACCGCATTCGAATTCCAATTTTCTAAAACTTAAATATCCACTGCTTATCCATTTTTTTCACCTAAATTTGTTCAACTCTATTTATAAAATTATCAAAATAATCTGATCAAAAGAACCAAAAATTATATTAAAAATATAAATAATTAATAATTAAAAAATAAAAAATAATTACTTGATTCACTAACAACTATATTTGATCGTTTCGTTTGATAAAAACGATTAAATCTATTGTTTTCAACTGGGCATCTCATGAATCATTTAATCATTTTCGATTATCTGATTTAATTTTTGGCAATCATCGCTATCGATAACATTGATTATTTTTTATTTTAATTTGTAATTTCTAAAATATTTTTATAACTTATTTTTTTATTATTTTAATATTTTTTATTTATTAATTCTTAAAATTTTTATTAAAACAATAATTTTTTAATTATAATATTTAAAAATTAATTATTAATTTTAATTAACAAGAAGTACTTAAATTTTTTAAAATTAATAGATATAAATTTGTTCTTTAAATAAACAATAGGGGCATTAAGCCATCCACCTAAATAAAACACCCCAAACATTTGCACGAACATGTCCTCTTCCAGTACAAGTAGCTTTCTCATACAAAAACCGGCTCACTGAAGGATCTGTTACTTTATCGGCTGATCCATGAAGAATCAGCAATGGGGTTGACACCTGCAAGACAACTAAATTGACTTCTAACTCTTACGCAATAGGGGCACATGGATAGGGGATACAAGACTCACCTCATCCAATCGCTTCTCAATTTCCTTAGTTGCTCTTAGAAGTTCCAAACCAGTTTTTAATCGAGTTCGGTCATTGTAACAAATCACATTGTAGACAGCCTAAGACAGGAAGATCAAACAAACATGGTTTTATGAAAGATTCTGAATAATACACCAAAAAGAAGATAAGAGAAGAATAACTGAAAGCTTCATTTTGAATTAAGTAATTTTGTGGTAATTGAAAGCTTCTTTAGACTTGGAACATATGCGTGCAAATCATTTGAATGTTCATCTGAGATATTGAGGCTAAAACCAACACATTTTCCAACTATATAATAACCGTAAAACGACATTCTTATTGAGTGAATGAATGAAGAACATACAATTTTTCTTTTTCTGAGGTCTCTGATGGCTAACTCAGATATATCTGCCCGTGGGACAAGCTTTGCTTTTGGCATGACTTTTGACAACAGGGTGAGTCCCTTCAAAACTGCTGGTGGAGGAACCCCATCTTCTGCAATCTTGCCGGAAACTTCAAGTTAGCAAACTTGTCATTAGTTAAATAACTTTGGATACAACATCTAATCTTGCAGCTTCCACTGATAAATGTTAATCAAAGCAAGCAACAGAAAGCGTACAAGTATATGCTACGTGAACTTAAGTATACTATATCCCGGCCATCTTCACATAGTTGAACTATAGCTTGCATAATTGTTATCAATCTTCAGGCTACCTAACTTATATGAGTATGTTAATACACTCATATAAGGGCCCAAAAAAAGAAGGCTTAGGGCTCCAAAAAAAGACGAGGCCAATATTAAATTTGTCTAATATATTTATATCATTAAAGGACAAGTAAAATGACTATTGCTTAGGATATTGGGCCCTGATAAGGTCTAACCTTGTAGAGAGCTTTTTCCTGATTCTCCATGATGAAATCAATTCGTGCAAACCATAACTCCAGATAACATTCATCAAGTGAGAGAAATCAGACTATCCATTGGTTTGTTCTATTTCTACTTGCTTTCTTATTTTTAGTCATCGTTTTACTAATCCATACATATTAATCGCACATTTTGAGACAGCAGAAATCAAGTGCACAGCCAGGAAGCCACTAAAATTTTGAACTTCTTTGGTCTCTCCATACGTAGAACCTAGTAGTCCTGTGTAATTCCTCAACAACATATCAAAGAGATATCAAATTCTCTATATTACTGATTTTAAGGTGGCAACTTGGTCAAAACTAGAAGGATTATAGATCAGTACCTAATAAGTATCCCAGCCTCCACAGGCATGCAGGTTTTCGTGGTGTAAATAACAGAATGGAAGATAGGAGCATCAGCACTTTATATTTAAGGTAATAATCCACCTTGCAAGCAGACTCTTAAAATCTTAAATTTACCAAGTACAGACTGCTCAAAGAAAGGCCCCAGCTTATGCATAATTGATCACGTGCTCCCCAGCATTGACTAAGAAATACATAATGCAGAACCTGCAACCTATTTCCATATTTTTTTCCAAACGCCAACAAACTAAACCTTTTCTGTATGTGCAATCAATCTACTCGGTTCAACTTTAATATCAAACTTTCTATCTCACCGGAGCAACAAGTCTTTAAACAAACAAGGCTGTGAACCTTGCATTCAGTTAAGAAAATAAAAATATTTCAAAGAATTATCTGTTATAGAGGACAACTGAGGGCTTACTTTACACATTGGAGCTACAAGAATTATTCCATCCCACTCTCGTGGTTCCTTTAGATGAACTTTGAGAGTGCTTCTCAAACTAATCAATCCAGATAATTAACATTATGAATAAGACAAGATTCACTAAGATCAAACCTTTGATTTTTGTAAAAATTTCAATAACATTGTCAACTAATGCATCAAAGCTTGGTACATAACCATGCAATCCTTCGGACAGACCAAACCCAGGATGGTCCAAAGCATAAACAGCATATCCCGCTGCAGCAATGTACTTAGCAATACCTGAAATACCAATAAGCATTAAAATTATTGCTTAATTACAAGAATAAACATATCATACATGTTAAGTAGAAAACAAAAATATTCTTGGGTTGAAGAGGGTACCAAGCAGTGCCAAGAGACTTATCATTGCACTGACATTTGAATATGCATTCCACAATTTTTGACAACCCAAAAACCAATAGCAGCAAGAAGATCAAACATTGGTTGTAGTTTGGTTGGAGATACCATGACCTTCCAACAATGTCATCGTTATGACACCATCACCCACCAACACCATGCACCATCTATGGAGCCAAAATATGGCTTTTTTAGAACCCATTGATTATAATAGCAAAGATCACAGTCAAGCAAACAAAATTCTAACAATTGGAATGGATCAATTAAAAGTTATAATGGAAACTGAACATGTAGCTCTAAGTTTTATTAAACGAAGAGTAAAAATGGATAATATGGTTCAAAGGCAATCTAATAAATCAAGTACATTGTATGGTTCTATTGTGTTGAAACTAAACATCTAATGGAAAGAAATTTAAAAGTGTGAGAAAAATAAATGAAGTACCCATTGACAGATTTGTGCATCGGCCAAGAGGACCTTACTTTGACTCTTCTAGGGACTACCCATCTCTAATTAATGAATTGAATTACAAGTAAGTTAGATTAATTTACATGCAAATGCTCAAGTACGGATGAAGAAGAGGACATTAAAAGAATAGTGAGTGAAAGTTTGTGGTTTCAAAAAGGAGAGAGAGCTTTTAGAGTGAAAATAGGGGTTGACTAATTGCGAATGGTGTTATCTGTGATTTTAAAATCAGCCTGGACTAAGGAGCAATTTGCTGGCCGTTTCAGTTATTTTTTCTATTTATGTAAAACTTAAGACATATGTGTAACTTCAAAATCTATTTTCGTTATACACAAACAATGAGAAATTGTATAGTCTAGTTTTATGACAATCATGATATTTAAAATCTATGATTATATATTTAGTAAATTAGATTTTGTAATTAGGGCTTTATTTATAATCACCGTGACTTTCAAAATCTAAGACCACCCTCACCTTCACAACTTCAGTAATATTCTTATCTGCACACTTCATATGCAGCCCAAGAAAGTAATTAATTTTCTTGATAAAGCATAGCCATCACCATCAACTGATGCTACTTCCTGCAGGGCAAGAAAAGACAAAAAGATGGTCATAAACAAAGGACAACAAAAAATGAACTGGAGAATGTAAAAGAAGTAGAACAAACAGGAACATGACAAACCTTTAGGGATAGGCAGTGAAGTACAATTGTGTAATACACATATCATATGCCTCCAGGCACTCAATTTATATGACTTATTTACTGACATAGTCATGATCAGACATAAAGTTTCTCGGTAGAAACTCCTATAGATTCTAAATTTAGAGAGAATATCATCTTTTAACATTTCAAATGTTTCACTGAATTATAATACATTTATGTATATGAATGTTAACCATACTGTTCAAGTTTTAAAAAGAAAAGTTTACCCATGAATGCACTGAAACAAGAATTTAAGATCAAACCAAGGATATTATGATACATGAATGATGCTTCACTATCAGCATTTGCAGTAGCTGTTGTTGCTAGCCATCTTCATTGTTTGTAACACCAATATGAGGGATGGATCTATAGAAGTTTCAAGTAAACATGAAGAAAGATGTCAATTGTCATTTAACATAAATTAAAGTTCATTCAAGCGGCAAGCAAAAACTAATATGATAGATAATACCTGTGATTTTCCTCAGTTTTCAATTTCCAACAAAAGATACTTCTTATCCCTCCCACCAACAGTACGCAGAACTCCAAGCTTTTAGTGATATCTACAACAAGGATAAAAGAACAAGTTAATAATTTTCTAAAACTAAAGCTGCCCAACCCAGCTTTCCTCTCTTGTTATTTTCAATGAAAAAAAAGGGTAAACTCTAACTAGTAAACTTAATTCATTTTGTTTCAAACATTATTCACCATAGTTTATTCATTCTACTCTAATATCCAACAACAACTCAATCAAGAAAGCTCAACAAATTAAAAAAAAAATGATAGACATAAACATTTCTCTAATAAGAGTAATCCCCAGTATCCACGTTGATGCTATTGCATAGCTCAATCTTTATTGCCCAGTTTGAGCAGATCAAAAAATGCCTAATAATGCCACAGCATTGGAATAATCAGAACAGGGTTCTTTCAATGACTTGTTAAAAAACCTATATAACAGACTCAGAGGAGACTATTTAACAATCACAGTGCAATGCATTACTAGATTATAGTCAATGCTAGCTTTCCTTGAGACGAAAATATAAATGAATGACTTGTTAATTAAAATAAAGAAAATCGTTAAAAAATTTTCAAATTGAAACAAAAAACGCAAAACATAAAGTGGTGAAATAGAAAGCAGCTAAAAAATGATCGTAAATAAAATGAGATATCTGATCATCCTCCTCCAAGTTTGGGGTCTCCTTTTCATTCTAGCAATAACAGTGGGTTTTTCCCTAGAAATGAATTGCAATTCCATTAAATAATCAACCCCTTCAGTTTGAACATACCATTCCAAGCACAAGATATGATATCTCTGTCCCTCTTTTTTCCTACCTCAGGTAAGAAAGCAGCAGAGAGTTATTCTTGTTAATGCCTTGTTATCAGCCATCCCTTCTTTCGCTTCACTTCAGCCTGATGCAGGTCAAATAATGAAGCAACTACATAATAAGCTAAGCAACTGCATAATTTGAAACAGAGTGAAAAAGGAGACCAAATAAGAAGCAGTGTTGCAAAATCCTGAAGGTAATAGGTGACCAGCAATCAATTAACAGAAATCTTCTATCCATTAATGTGCGGCAAATGCTAAAAAATTAAAAAACTTCAAACTGACAAGATGATATACACTGATTTAAGGCTTAAAATTAGTATTAAGCAAATCTATCATCTGAGACATCTAGGAAATTTTCCTAACTCATCTACACAAGCTAACTTGCATGGGCAAGCATACCCACCGCTTGTAACAGCTCCCATTGCTGACAACATAAGAATTTTGGAACACTCGATAAAACCATACAGAAAATAAAAAGGGTAATGTATAGATTCTCAATCTGGTAAGAACATTATCGGCTCCATGTGCGTCACTTTCGCTCTCTCTAATACTATAGTTCTATAACCTCCATCGGGACATTTAGCATTGAGGGTTCCAGTGACAATATCGGCTCTTTCCCCAACTACATCCACCCACAAGCATAAAGAAAGGCCTATGAAAATTAACACACAAATTGTCGGGAGATTTTTCAAGATCCAATGAATGTGACACGTTCAAAAGAATATCAAGATTCAGAGTCTTTTAAAATAGAAAGAAAAGAAAGGACGAAAAAATCAAGAATTCAAGATTCTTTGCTCCTGGCGGACAATTACTTCTACTGTCTACTCTGCTCTGTTATGGAAGAGCCAACTCAACGGGATAAGGGTTCCGCTAGGCGTACAAGGCTTTCCTTCGATACAAAAGATTCCTCTTCAAGCTGTGAGCCAGTGAGCTAACCCACAAAGACCTGTGGCGTGAGCAAAACAGATTTCGAATCGGCAAGCGGGAGAGAGAGACAGGAGGGAGAGATGAAGATAATTGTCTTTTAATACCACATCGGAAGAAAGTGAAAAGTCCAGTGTGGGGAGCATACATAAATACCGAATCCCAGACCCAATGCAAACTGCCTTAAACTAATGAGTAAGGAAAACAAAGCGAGCAGTGAGAGCCGGTCGCCGCGCAATACTTCGTTATGCGCAAAAATTTGTGGAGGGGTAACAGGCTGGCCCAAGTGTTGACGCTGCTTACTTTGCAGAACTCGTTTGAGCGGGCCTCCTAATGGTCCACCCCAAAAGTAGTTAAATTAGCCCGTACAAATGATAAGTATGGTGTCGTCGAATATTCGATGCCAAAGTGGGCCTCAGTTTATTGCAGCTAATTAGAGGCCGACAGTTAAGCAATTCATTTAGTTTAGTCTTGTGGTTGTGAAAGAACATATTTTAGCTGTGCTTGCTGAGCCAATTCTCTCTAATTTTGTTGATGCCTTATTGTTTAGAAATAGATGATTATGCATCTGGTCTTTTCCTCCCTAGACTTAAAATTGCATTCAATATATTTAATAATCGAAAATTTCTAAACAAAAGCCTGTCTTGCATTGCTGCTAGGCAATCTCAATAAGGACCTGCATTATATAACTTTAGAAGGTTATGGTATCAAATGAAAGCAAGTTTACCCCAAATTTTTTATTAATTGGATTTCGCCTATCTCTTCAGGATTGGCTCAAGATTATGACAACTTTCTACTAATCTTCTACTGGGAAATTTCGAATGAGCTTAGCACCGGCAGTCAAGCCATGAAATAATATCGCTAAGAACTCTAAAGATTCTGTCATCAGGCTCTCCTTCTAGAATGCAGTGATAACCTTCTTTATAGAGCTTCAGAGTTTTGTCCATGCTTGAAGCTTTCTCGTAGAGAAACCGGCTCACTGAAGGATCTGTTACTTTATCGGCTGATCCATGAAGAATCAGCAATGGGGTTGACACCTGCAAGACAACTAAATTGACTTCTATCTCTTACGCAATAGGGGCACATGGATAGGGGATACAAGACTCACCATCTAACAATATTTCAATGCTATCCAAGCTGAATTGTACTAAGGAAAAAAAAGTTTTGATTTGGCCGAAATTTTATCTATTTTGATATGAAATTATGTTATTTTGTTGAGTTCATATATTTTTAGATGTGATTTATATCGAATTATACCGAAAATTGGTTAGTTCCATTATAATAAGCTTCCATGGAAGAGCATCAAGTAAAACAATTCAATACCTGATGTTCAAGCATTTTTTTCATAAGAAAGCTTAGAGTAATATGTGGATGTATAAATTTCAAAGTGATTGTTACATGTAAGATGGTGGTGAGTGAGGACTCCCCATGATATATAAGTTTGATATAAAACAGAATCCAAATGGATAAATTAAAGTGGGTAAGTGGAATTTCATCAAGCTGGAATAGGAGCAAGGGCAGGGGAGATGTCTAATTCAGCTGAAATGGGACCTGCAACTGCACCAGAGCTCTGAATCTGGATCATACTGCGCCTTGGATTTGCTCGTTGTGCCTCACACAGAGTAGGCAAATGCAGTCCTGAAGTAAATTCAATTATTTATAAATGCACAAAAACTGCATGCAAAATATGGAAGGGAAAAGGTTACCTTCTCCGAGGGCCAGGTTGATATAAAGGTCAACAATATTGGGGCAAGCTTGGTAGCATTGTGGGGAGCAAAGCTTGGCAGTGAAGCGAGGCTCAAGAAAAGAGTCTGATGAAATGCCAATAGATTTCCTTTCAACTCCACATGCGCTAATGCATTCGTCAGTCTCAATCAAATCATGAATAACACCAACAGACACATCAGATGTCTTGCATTGATAAGCCACTGTGCCATCACCCTTTGCATAGTTCTCTAACAAGCATCGCTTGCCAGAACTCGACACCGAAAATGAGCAGAACTCAGTAGGCAAGTTCTCACATATAATCCCACCTACACAGTTCAAACATAAAAGAAAATGAACATTATGAATTACGTAGTTCATATGATTACATAAAAGAGGAGATGGATGTACCAAGTGCTCCTTGAAGGAAGAATGAGAAAGCAAGGAAGAGGATGAGAGCCATTTTTGGTGAGGAAGCTTTGTGCGAAAGAAGAGTAGTGAGGCTTGGAGGTTATGTAAGAATTGAAGAGCAACGAGTGTGTGATAGAATTTATATAGTGGAGAACGGCTGGGGTGCGAGTGAACAGAGGAATCTGAACAGCATAAGACAAAGTGCCTGACATTGAATATAAAATCAAAACATGAAGACATTGGAGGATAGCATGCCTTGGTGGCAACGAAACTTGGCTGAGTAATTTGATCGGTGACTGACAAGTGTCTGCAGATGGGGTTGGGTTTTGGCATGTAGGAGCCTTGAAGATTGCAGAACGTTGTTGGAACTTGGCAGGCTGGAATTGGAATATGCAGCCTCTATCTTGCAATTTTGTGCCATCATGTTTGAAGCTTGACTCTTTTCATAAACTAGGCTTGATGGTGATTTCTGCAGAACGGTGATTTGGTTTGACATGGGAGTTCTATGGAGATGCATCATAATATTAACATTATACACTGAATGACTTTGCATTTTTTTTTTTTTTAACCGAAGACACATTTGAACAGAAAGTTTTCCTATGTGTCAAGTTCTTACCTATCTGGGTTTTGAATTTTTTATTTAGATTTGATTTATTAAAATTTTTTGAATTTTAAACTTATTTTAAGTAATTTTTGTAATTTTACAAATTTACAAAAACAACCTTACAATCTCTTACAAATTTGAAAAACTAACACACACGTCTTTTCATAATAAATTTCCATACTCATTAAATTTCAAGCTTGAAACAATCTTTGTTTGTTCAAGCTCGAGTATAATAATTTAATGAAATTTTTTTTTGTCTAGACTCAGTCAAAGTTAGAATGCTATTCAATTTGATATCAAAATTTTCAAATTGTAGTCTAATTTAATAGATTATCCTAGCACTTGATAGTTCTATTTCAGGAAATTACATGTCATAATAAAGATGTATACTTATGAATTACACACCTATCCATACTCAACCACGTTCGTATCCACTTGTCCTTTATTGTCAACATCCCAACTAGGGGTATAGTCAAACCGAGCTAAGCTAAGTAGCTAAGTAGTGCTTGGTTAGCTTAGTTCAAGCTTAATGCGATTATCTTAAAATAGAGTTCAAATTTAACGAGTTAATGAAATATCAATTTAAGCTTTAATCTTGATTAGTTATCTTAAGATTGGTTAGACTTGATTCAAAAATTTATAATTGTCTCTCAAAATTTTAATATTAATTTTTAAATCTCATAATTTATATATATTTATCAATTTATTTTTTAAAATTAAATTAAAAAATAAAATTTAAAATTTTAATATTAATTTTTAAATCATATGACATATATATTTATTAATTATCTTTTAAATTTAAATTTATAAAATGACAAAATATAAAGGGCATAAATTTATAATTTAAAATTTTTAAAATCTTATCCATAATTTTTTCGAACCGAACAACTCATAAACTCACCAGACTGCCATTCTTAAGCTCAAAATGTTTACGTACATGTATTGCTTTGCTAACTTTATGAGGGGCTGAAATAGACAATTAAAAAAGAATAAAGGACTACATGAAATTTTCACAACATAAACAGTTATGGCCTTGCTGATTTTATGAGGGACTGAAAAAACAATTAAAAAAGAACAAGGGACTACATGAAATTTTCACAACATAAACAGTTATGGCCTTGCTGATTTTATGAGACACTGAAATAAACAATTAAAAAAGAACGAAGGACTACATTGTAAATTTTCACAGCATAAACACAGGCCGTGATAATTTTATGAGGGACTGAAAAATAATTAAAAAAGAACAAAGGACTACATTAAATTTTCACAGCCTTATTAGAGGAGCCAATGTATCCTACTTTCGAAACTTAGCCTTCGCTCTCTGGGTCTAAGGGGTTTTAAGTTTGCTGAGCTGAAGGTAATGCCGCTTCCTGTTCCGGTATTCTTCCATGTTTTGTTCATTAGTCATCTTTCTGATCACTTTGCTTTCTTTATTTACTACTTCTTTTAGTTGTTTTATGACAAAGTTTGAAGTATAATAAACCAGCATATCTTTATTAAATTGTTAAACTTTCGATTGTATTAAATTTCTGCGCTTTCATCTGATGGGGCTTGCTTTTTCACACAATTTACATGACCCATGTCTTAAAATTTTGATTAATTTATGTTTTCAATTCTGGGTGTTACTTGTTTATTTACTCAGTTAATTATTTTTGCTATTTTATCATGAATTGAAGTGAAAGATCACTAAATGGAGAAAGTACAGTGAATCATGGGTTTTTTAATTTTATTTTTGTCATTAAATTAGTGGTGTTGTGGAGTTTTACCATCATATTTTCGTTCTTGCATTACTTGAGTTTGAATTTGGTGGTGAATACGAGTTAACGATGTTTGCCTTTTGCTGCATCTTTCTATTTCAACTTTGAATTTTACCGTGAAGCAGACTAATGGAAATTGGCTTCTGTACCTTGTGGTTTGTGGCCAATGCATGTGCTGATTATGTTGGCTTATTGTTTTTTCTTAATTTTCTTGTCAGGATTTTGGTTGACGATAACAGTCATTAGTTGTAAATGTGTTGTAATTTTGGGTTAATTCCATAATGAGATGAAACCTTGTCAGGTGCAGTTGCTGGTGCAAATGCAATATATGTTAGCCTATTTAATGATCTACAAAAGGGATTCTAGCATGAAAATTTTAGATTGTACTAGTTCTAGCTCATTGGCTGTAATCTGAATGGTTGAAATATTTCATGCAGGTAGGGTGTATGCTATGAAAATTCCAAGATGTTATTTTGGTACTCTCGCAATAGCTTGAGTTAGGATCAAAGGATTTTTTGACACTTCTTAGTCCTAAGGGTAGAATAGGTGTATATAAATGGTAGGGTTTTAAAAAGGGGAGGAAAGGAAGAAAATTAGGGTTTTTGGACAACCTTAGGGCTGATTAGAGAGAATTCTGGCTCCTCAAATGGCCAGATTGGAGGTCCTGACTCTTCGAACGGCTGTTTTATCTTACTGTAATCCCCTTTCATCAATAAATTCTTTTTTTTTTTTTGCTGTGTTTGATTTTGTTTGTTGCTTTTGGTGGAATAATTGGCTGGGTTGCATATCAGCTTGCTGCACAATTTATTAGGCAGTTGTTTGTACCACTACAACTGATGATTCAAATCTGAAAATGGTAGAAGATCTTTCTGGTATATTAAGAGGATGAAGA
Source organism: Anacardium occidentale (assembly GCA_026122585.1). Lineage (NCBI taxonomy): Eukaryota > Viridiplantae > Streptophyta > Magnoliopsida > Sapindales > Anacardiaceae > Anacardium > Anacardium occidentale. Next base: position 497,558 of record JAJEJH010000122.1, on the reverse strand, counting down.
TATATGTAGATGAAAAAACTCTAAATTAAGCTTGTCGTGGATATATGTCACTATACGATTTTAATTGATTCTGTACATTTTGATCTGTAATGTAGTTCTTTTACTTGACAAATAAATATATAGATTAATCACTATGTGCTTGAAATGAATGAGGTAAAAATTCTTTTCATTTGGAAGATGAGTTTACAAAAATATTTATTCTTGTTCCATCACTTAACTAAGTTGATTTTCTGTGTAAAAAGATTATAAAGAATTGGCACCTATTTTCACATGTTGGTTTTCCTGTTCACTTCTCTCTGAAACTTGCATTATAGGAGATCAATCCTTCATTTACCAGAAATTTGCATGGTTTTATGCATATTTTTATTGAACTTTTATGTGCTGTTCTCATGAATTTTTCTCTGGTACTTTTGATAACATGTAAATAATGGGTCATAGGGTAGCATATATGTTTAATAGATAAAGGCATAGACATAGCGTGATTGTACTTTGTCATGTTCCATTTGATACATGAAACTGTAATCTGTATCTCCTGAGTAGATAATACATCTAATGTAAAAGTAAATTCTGCTCTTATGAGAATCAGAAAGAGATGAACAAGTAAAAGGGAAACTTGTGAGCATCATTAAGCTGCAAATTTATTTTTGTTATTATTGCAACCTGCCTTGTTGAGTTTCCCAAGGTCAAAGTCCGTTTCTATAATTTAACAAGTTACTATTTTGTTACATGTATGTAATATAATTACAGTCATGTTTTTTCTGGCATGAAAAATTGGTCTGCAACCTTTTATTGTTTCTTTTTTATTATGTGCACATTGGTGCCCATGTACAATGCAAAATGCAATGGGAGGTTAAAAGTGTTGTTTCGTTTATGTGATGAAGGAAAAATAATCATGATTTAAAATATTCTCTGTACTATTATATCTTCTACCAGTTTGTTGCCATGTGATCATAGTAAACACGATTGCAGCAATATTTTCCAATTTGGCTTTAATAATCAGTTTAGATGATCACAAGGTTTGCTCCCTTTGCTGTTTCCATTATTAGCTATATTTAGTTTGAATAAGTTTGACAAATACAATACTGAGTTACACAATGCGATATTGAGATGTACTTTTTTTTCTTTTTTCACGATATTGGTTCTGGTGTTTTAAATGTGATATTTCCACTAGCTTAATTTAGAAATTTGTCTTCCCCATTGATTTTCCCTCTCATATGTAACTACAGATTCTCTGAACTTCTTTAGCAGAAATTAAATTACATCAGATGGTTCAACAAACAGTAGATTCTAAATTCAGTGAATATGAGCTGGGTAGTCCTGAAACTAATTTGCCCACTCGTGATAAGCAACAGCCAGTTGCTGTAAAGAAGATAGCATTGAGAGAACTGCAGAATGAAAACAGAATCGTGGTGCCAAATGCTACTGGGAATTCTCCATACTCAAAGGATAGAGGACCTGTAAATGATGCCATTAAGGTTTCTGGCACTAAGAGACCATTACATGAATACCCAGTAAGCCCCTCAAGAGACCAATCACTGAGCGGCAATGTTACAAACGGGCATCTTGTTTATGTTCGTAGAAAATGTGAAACAGAATTGGGCAATATTAACGTGTCTGACAGCACAATCATTAGTTCTGATTGCATGCACCCAAACCGAGCTGGTCATCAGCAACCTCAGATAAAGGAATCACAGATTTCTTGTTTGCCAGCATTTGCACCTTTACCAATGACTTCCTTCACGAGCTCATCTGGGAGACCATCAGTTCCTCAACTTAGGAGGTCTGTTGTGAAATCTCCAGCTGAATCCAATTATCATCCTATTGGTTCTGCTTCCCCCTCGGATGATCCAAGAGGAGTGAAAAATCTGCTCTGGGAAGAACGTTCTCATCAATTACAGATGCTGTTGAAGAAATTGGACCAATCACATCAAGAGGAATATGTGCAAAGTATGTTGTTACTTTATAAAAGCCAACTTATTTTGCTCTATTTTGCCTCTGTTAAAAGTTTTATAACACCAACATAAAAATTGCTTTGTGTGATTTCACAAGTGCTTCGGTCACTTTCCTCGGTGGAACTAAGCAGGCACGCTGTTGAACTTGAGAAGAGATCCATTCAGCTTTCATTGGAGGAAGGTATATGGATATTTGGCTTTGTCTGATTGCTTTGGTTATAGACACGGTTTTGTTAGTGACCATATTGTGCATAACCATCCCATATTAGTCTCAGCTACCTTTGGGTAATCTGAGACAACAGGAAGGAATATAAGTTTTGCTCATTTCTTTTTGCATTATTGCAGCAAAAGAAGTCAACCGTGTTGCAATGTTGAATGTGTTAGGAAAATCTATCAAGAATCTGGGAGAACAACCGACACATCCAGACCAGTCAAGCAAGTAAAAGACCATGAAAATGAGACCAGGTTTTCTTCATCCTTATCAAGGACGAAAGCACTCGCTATTTTTTGTTTTCCCTGTATGTACCGTCATGGTACTCCTCTTACGTTGGCTTTATCCACCGTAATATGCTATCCAGCTTTCTTCTACAGTTTACTCTCTAGCGTCAAAAACCATTGACATTTGTTGAGTTCCACTTTGTTGACCGTCATTTGGTGTTAAAATAATCAATTGCTCAGCTTTCTAATTCTAGCCATTCTGTGTAAATTTGCCTTCCGTGTCGCCGAACTTCTAGGAATTCTCTTTATTTGTATAGTATTTTGGTTTATTCTTAACAACTATTTTTGTCGATTATGTGTTTTCGAAGGAATCATTGTGAAGCAATCCATAAATTTCACTGTTGTTTTATCTTTCTTTTAATTTATTTCCAAGTGTTAATCCAAATTTTAGAAAGGGAAACTTTAAGAAGTTAACAACTCAGCTATCATTTAAAATAAAAAATTGAACTGAAGTTTGATAGAGATAAGTGCTCTCACTTGTAAGCTCCTGAATTCCTGCAAGTCCCTGATATATAACCAAGAAGATCATCTCGAATAGGACATTCTCTTGCCAAAAGCAAGAGAGAACAATGAATGAATTCCAGGTGAAGTCACAGGTTTCTCTCACACTGAATTATCAAAAGATGTAAAGCAATTTTTCATTAGTTACACAGTGACCCTTCAACCATCATAAAAAATAAAGGCAGGATTTTAGCGTGTTTGTGCTTCTTGGAGAAGTAGTGGGTATCTTGCAGTACATTTTTGTTACCCATTACCTTGCCAAAATGAAGCAACAAAGAAAGACCCTGTTGTCCTAAGCCTCAGGAAATCAGGATAACAACCTCCACGTTACAACATTTCTGTCTTTGTGCTCTCAAGTAATTAGTTTAATGAGGTTTTTATCAGTTAATTAAGTTATTTGTCCTGTTTAGTAATTTCATTTATAGGTGTAATGAATATATTTTGTAGGTGCTGGCATATAGTTCCACTATTGTCTTCTATTTTAATTACCATTAAACCCTTCACACCTTGTAAAATTACCCCTTAACCTGTTCTAATTCTTTATGGATAACCACCACAATGCATGCACCAACTGAAAAAAATAAAAAATAAAAACTGCCCATTTCAAAAGGGTTTGTGTCTCATCTGAAACAAATAACCGCTCAAACTACATAAGCGACACTTCCACCAATTCGCACACTTTTTTTTTCCTCTCCTTACAGAAATTTCACTCACTGATGACAAACAATACAGTTTCAGACCCTGAATTTCTCTTCTCATCTTCTCCAACCCACAGAATCATCAAAAGCTTTGCTTCTTCTCTTAGTTCTGATGCCGAATACCATCAAAATCACCGCAAAAAAAGGTCCAAAATGATCAAGATTGATCCCAGTTCTATTTCATCTAGTTCCTCTAGTGTTTTCAGGCCAAAATATGCCAAGAAACCTGACCCTGGTGCACCAAAAATCACCAGGCCTTGCAGTGAGTGTGGCAAGAAGTTTTGGTCCTGGAAGGCACTTTTTGGGCACATGAGGTGCCACCCCGAGCGCCAGTGGCGTGGCATTAATCCTCCATCTAATTTGCTCCGCTCGGTTTCACCAGTTCGAGACATTATTAACAACGGTGATGGCATACTGACTGCGGCTGACCATGAGGTTGCATCATGTCTTTTGATGTTGGCTAATGGTAACCAGGGCGATCAATATGGTACTTCTACTTCTCCACAGGGGCTTCTTCTTCAAGACAATGAAATCAACATGGGAAATTTGAGTAGCACTAGGTTCGAGTGCAATAGCTGTAAGAAAGTATTCGGTTCCCACCAGGCTTTAGGAGGACACAGGGCTAGCCATAAGAATGTGAAGGGGTGTTTTGCAACAACAAGAAGCGATGGATCTGAGATTGATCAGGATCAAATTGTGGAGGATGAACACAAGAAGATGATGATGTGTTTGGGGCACAAGTGTAGTATTTGTTTGAGGGTGTTCTCAAGTGGACAGGCACTTGGTGGACACAAAAGGTGTCACTGGGAGAAAGGAGAAGAGCCTCTGCAAAATCAAGGTCTCAACACTCTTTTGGACCTTAATTTGCCTGCCCCAGTTGAAGATGATTCTGCCTCTTCTTCTTATTCTTCCGGCCTCACTCTAGACTTGAGGCTGGGCCTTTGAAGTTATTGATTCATTTAATAACTGGCGTGTGACTTTTGAGCCAGATAAAATTAGAATATATCCACATTTATGTACCCGCTTCATCGACAACCATACATAATATATTTGATTAAGAATTAAAGCATTGTTGCTTGCTGGCTTCATAATTGGGATATCAAAGTACAGTTGTTAGTTCTAACTTTGATATGACTTAGATAAATTACAAACTTCTGTTGTTAGCATCAAGAGACGTCTGATGTATATATTGCCAGTTTAATAACTGATGATCCTGAAACCTGATTATGATAAGAATTCCAACGCAGGAATCTTAAGTAACCGGGTATGTGATGTGAGCAACTCCAATTATTGATTTCTTTACTGGTACGGCACTGCATCACTATTTGTGTGCAGCCACTCTTGCTTATTTTCCGGATTTTTTTTCTTCCAGCTATTAGTTATAGGCCTGACCTTTGATTAGTTTAGTAGTCAAGTTCTACGTTGCGACTCGATGAATAACTTTGATGATCTGTTGGGAATCATCAGTTTAGATATAATAAGATTTCCTCTTATGGGTAATATTCCATGGGTTACTATAAAGTTTCATTACTGGCAGCACTTGCTACAACGAGTGATGGCACTCAACTACACCGCTTACAAGATTGGGGCAGTGCCATCTGCTTCCCTGCCCACTCATTGGGGAACTAACCAAGTAGAGACAGACCCATATACATCAGCATGATGGCCTTGGAGATGAAATGGTGGTTGCAAATTCCAACAGTCGGTGTCTCGTTTTCTATAGGGAAGCATTTGAGAAAAGCTTTGATGGTTTGTAAGGATTACAAGACTGCAGAGGAAGATCATTTCATCTCTTACTTTATCCTTCCGATTTGAAAGTCAAAATATAGTCCTTGAAGTTCAAGGTTGTCATGATTCTAAACGGAACGTGCTTCTTGCTCCACATACTTCATGCTATGCAACGCCTCTTTTATGCATTATTTTGACATTAACAATCCTGAAACTCCAATGAACACTATTGAGCTTTATGAGTCACTAAAGATCCACTCTTGAACATGCTGGTAAACTCAAGTCTCCATGCGTTAAAGGTTCACATGGTGGCAATGTCACTGCAAAAGCCTGCAGCACTTATAAAATATTCAGTGCGTTGGAAGACTAATAAAGATAAAGAAATTCCCATTACTAATATATGGTCTGCCATGCTAATTCAAGCTCTCAAAGGCTATGTTAGTGGCTTCATCAATTACTGCCACATTCATGAGTTGTGCCATGCACTACTTCTCAGTTCTTCTGGCATGAGTTTCTGTAGCAAAAGCTGGCAAATTTTAGTTTGCCTGTGAATGTTGATGGCAACAGGCAACCTTCTATATATATACATACACACACATTGGCATATAAAAAGTGTCTGACAAGATGCTAATGACATCAGAGAAGAAAACCATTGGCTCAAATATTCATCCAAGAGGATGATTCAGCAATCACCTTCAACGTAAAGATTATGAATTTAATACACAAAATATTTAATCAATTAATTTAGTAATTTGTGTGGAAGACACGTAAGATTGATATAAATATAATCTTGGTAACTCCATTTCATTTTCGATGAGCTATGCGACTCATAAAAATATAAATTAATTCTTTTCTTTAATATATGATTGTATTTCTTGGAATTTATACATAATCCAAATCCTATATATACATACAAAAATCAACCTAATCTGTTGTATATTTTATAACATCAAATTCATTATCTAAATTGATTAATTGTTCAAAATCTCAATTCTGGAAATAATAATTCTGAATACTATTAATCAAGAATTCAACATACAAATATAAACACTAACAAAAATCAAGAACACGCGATGTACTTGGTTCGGATTCCATTATCGAAATCCTACGTCCAGATATGAGGTATTCCTTTTATCAAACCTGTAAAAACCTCTCAATGAACAATAACTAACACGAGGACAATTCTTCTTTCACATAACAAAGTAGGAATATTGTTATATAATTAATCAAATGGGATGAAATTATAAATGCAAGATCTGGTGACAATCAATGTAGACTTGCAGGTAAAGTACGGAGATGAGTAGTGAATAATTGATGATTCAAGCTGATTGATGAAACAGTAGTTTTAATTCGTGATAAATTCAATTAACAAAGCTTAATTAGAGTTTACAACGACTGTTAGTGTTTCCTTAGAAGCAACAAAAGTAGGCCTCGCATGGGCACGCACGCATAAGCAATCAGAATGCACCAGTCACTCACACGAATTCTGCATCTTCTCTTTCTGCTATTGGAATCACAACTACCAGTGAACTTATTAATTAGATTAATCATCTTTGGCTGCGGCGACTCGAGCAGAACCTGCAGGAAGAGGCAACTTGGCTTCCCAAAATTCTTAGAGGCAGTCACAGGTGTGTAACCACATTATTCTTCTCTGTATTAACTGACCCTTTACAAGTTTCTGCATTTAATTAATCTCTTGAAACAACATTTAATTATTGAAGTGTCAAAAACCAGGCTATTCAAACAAGTAACTTTCACTTGCCCGCCCTAAAATCTGACTTTTTTACATCCAACTTGAAGAATTAATACGGCAAAGCTTGTTTAAGTGAAAGAGACTCTCAGTTAATATGATAAGTTCGTCTCTCAAAAGGTAAAAAATTATGAATGTCAAAAAGCAGAATCGTAATTTTATTTTTGCTTCAGAGTTAACAGATTCGCAGGCTTGCTCTAGAACTTTAAAAATTGAGGGATCAGTACCATGTCACTTCTCCAGTTGACATGGAGTTCTTATTTTCTTAAAAGAGATGAGATCAGCGTCGAATAATTCAGATGATGAAAATCAGCAAGATGGGTTGAGATGATGACACGTATGGGATGCTACTATATAGAGAATCCCGTTATACTAACCATGGTTAAGGGTCTGACTGGCTTTTTTTGGAGATTGTCTGAGAATCTTCAAGTCTTACTCCCCCATGAAACATGTTAAAAGAATCTTCTTCAAGGACTATACAAAAAAAAAAAAAAAAAAGCTGTTTCTATTAAATAAACAGAAATATGCAGACTTGCCTTTTTGTTTATACCAAAAAAAAATGCAAAACTCTTATAGGTCCCACTATTTTTTTTTTTTTCTGGAGAGATTCTTCACGCGCTTGCCAGATACAACAATATACACCCTCCATAAGCGGCGTTGATGATAGATAATAAATCTCTGTGAGGGAATTGTCTTGTACAGTAATTTGTGTTCATTAAGGCGAACAGAAACTCTTTTTCACTGAAAAATTCTTCTTTTGGTAATGGTTTTGTGTTTTGTTCCTTTCTGTCCCAGTTGTATATCTGCTTCACTGACTCTCACAAACCCCAACTCAGGTTTTTCAAAAGAATCTTTAGAAAGCGAGTCCCTTTCCCCTTTCCTCTTTCCTCTGTTCATGACATACTGAGTTTTTTCTTTCTTGTTCTGATTATTGTTTGTTTTTGTTGAAATTAGTGTGAGTTCGAAGTTTTGCTTAGTGCGCTACCGTTCTTTGTCGTTTAAATTAGTTGTTTAGTTCAGTCTGTGAATCCTAGATCACTGCACAATTGCTAGCTTTTGTTTCAGTGGGTTAGGTTTTTTTTTTTTTTTTTTTTTTTGTGTTTCTTGATTTTCTGTTTTTTCATTGTTGTGATTCTAATTTAAGCCTGACTGTATATAATTTTCGAGCGTGCTGATGTATTTCAGAATCAGAACTTTTTTGGGTCAACCAGAGAAGCTAGGCTCTTTTGAATTTACGATCGAGATCTTATTCATCGATTACATTAGTTCTGACTTTGAGTGAAAATTCAGTGTGTTGTAGAATAAGATTTAGAGTCAACCACAAGCTTAGGTGTTTAAAATTGTACTAAAAGACTATATTGTATGTTTTATGTATGAGTTGAATGAAAGTGTGGTAGGCATTCTTCCTGCTAAAATGCATTTCTGATTGCAGTTGACGAAAACAAATATTTGTTGATGATGTTTCTGCGACTCGGACAAATTGTGTTTTTGGATACTGGTAAAAGCAATCCTTCCTGGAAGTTCCTCTTTTTGTTTTTCATCTTTGCCGTGCTATTGTGTTTTGGTTCGTGATACCATTTGACATTAGGATTCACTAGTCTTTGTTAGATGCAAATTTGAAGAATTATTGATATGGATGATGGTACTTTTTCGCCTAATTCAAAGTTTGGAGCCTTTACGGATACTGCCATGGATTTAGATTTCATGGATGAGCTCTTGTTGGAAGGATGCTGGTTAGAGACCATGGATACTTTACATCCGGGTCCTTCAAGTTCTGGTGCTGTTGATGACCCACCACAGTTTTTACCTTATTCAGAGTCTAATCAACAAGTTTATCTAGAACATTCAGAAAGGAAGTTCTCGGAAAATCCTTCACAAGTTTTTCCGAAAGTAGAAGAGCTGCAGGAAACTGATTCTCAAAACCCTGCGGGTTTTAAGACTACTTCTGTTCAGTATGGGAATTTTCCTGTTGAAGGAACTGAATCAGGTAGAAGTTTGTGGATTCCACCTAGTGCAAGTTCCAGTTCTTCTTCATCAGTTAAGGACAGATTATTTCAGGCTATTATTCGTTTGAAAGAGTATGTAAAAAATAAGAATGTCCTCGTTCAGATATGGGTGCCTGTAAGAGCAGAGGGCAGACATGTTCTTACTACTGTTGACCAGCCATATTCTGTGGATCCAAATTGCAAGAGTCTTGAAAGTTACAGACATGTTTCAGAAGCCTATCAGTTTGCAGCTGATGAGGATTCTAAAGAATTGGCCGGGTTGCCTGGTCGGGTTTTCTTGCAGCAGTTTCCGGAATGCACTCCTGATGTTCGTTTCTTCAGAAGTGACGAGTACCCACGCGTTGGTTTTGCAAAACAGTATGATGTACATGGATCTCTTGCCCTTCCTGTTTTTGAAACGGGCAGTAGGACTTGCCTGGGTGTTGTTGAGATTATCACAACCAGTCAAAAGACTAGTTATCGCCCAGATCTTGAAAATGTCTGCCAAGCTCTTGAGGTCTTTTCTTCTTCTTTTTCTCTTATCATCTCTTCCATTTTTTCCCTCTTCTTGCATAGTTTCAGAGTTTTAAAGACTATTCTTAAACTATGACAAGTTGCAAACTTTACATTAATTTGTTGAATGAAAGCAAAAAATGGCTATGAATGCTACATTTCTGGTGCCATCGTGTAATGAGTTTCCAAAAGTATATGTCCTTTGTTTGTAAGTAGTTTATTGAATGCCTTGAGTCTTTTTTTTTAACTGGTTCAAATTTTCCTTTGGAAAGACTTTCCAAAAGAATCTCTGATTATTGCTTTTCATTCTATAATGCTTCTCCTCCCTCACCTGTAAAGTAAAATAAGAATTATCTTCCTCATATTTTAGTCTAAATAAGAATGTTCATTTGCAGGCTGTTAATCTTAGGAGTTCACAAAATTTTAGCACGCCCTGTGTGAAGGTGGGTACATGATTAAGATTATATATGCTCCCAAATGTTATGATGAATATCGGTTGTCATTGATGTTCTTACTTTTTCATAGGTTCACAGCAAGCCACATGATGCAAGATTGCACGAGATATCAGAAGTTTTGACCTCTGTCTCCCAGAGACATAGCTTGCCTTTAGCTCTGACATGGGTCTCATGTAACGGTGAAGGTGAAGGTGGATGCCTGCAGTCTGATGAGAATTATGCTCATTGTTTTTTTATTGTGGATTCTGCTTGCTTTGCAGCTAACAAAAAACTATCAGGCTTTCTTGATGCGTGCTCTGAGCATCAGCTCCTTCAAGGCCAAGGATTAGTTGGGAAAGCATTTTCAATGAGAAAACAGTGTTTCGCTGCTGATATAACTGCATTTAGCAAGTCAAAGTATCCTCTCTCTCATCATGCTCGGTTATTTGATTTATGTGCTGCTGTAGCAATGCCACTATGGAGCATAAACACTGGACTGGTTGAATATGTCCTCGAATTCTTCTTGCCAAAGGAATGCCAGGACACTCAAGAGCAAAAGTGGATGCTGAACTCATTGTCTACGTTTATACAACAATCTTGCCTGACCTTAAACCTTTCCATGGGAAAGGAGGTGGAGGAAGTCGTATTAGCCATTAGGGAATTAGAAGTTGCTTCAGATGGTTCTTCCCCTTCAGAAGAAACATCTCCAGAGCAGTCATCTGGGGTTGCACATATGATAGAGGCCCAAAAAAAGGGGAAGGGTGTCTCTGTCTCATGGGATTATCATAAAGAACCAAAAGAAGAGTTCAAGGGGACTATAAATCGGGATGATGCACTGGGAGAATCATACCATTTCCTGGTTTTTCCAGAGCTCAGGCAATTTCAGCAGAATTCTGTGGCCAAAAGTCGTGTTGAGGGTGGTGGAGACTCTTCGTCCCTTGGTGGAAGTCAGTTGGAAGGAATCAGAAAAGCAGGAGAGAAGAGGCGCACCAAGATGGAGAAGACAATCAGCTTGCAAGTTCTTCGACAATACTTTGCTGGGAGCCTTAAAGATGCTGCTAAGAGTATTGGCGGTAGGGAAATTTTTAATTACAGTTGCAAATTACGTAATCTTGTTTAAATTGGATAGAAGAATTGAAAAATTTTGGTTCAGATAATTAAGGCCTAACTTTCTGCTATCTTTAATTTGGGGGAAACCAACTTGATACTTACGAGATCTTGAGAGTTTAAATATCCAAATCTTTCTCATTAAGCATAATTGATTCTGTTCATTGCATATAGCAATAACATTGTGAGCCAATCTTCCTTGAAATCCTTGCTCTAATTGCGGTCATCTGAACTTCAGTTGTTGCAAGTAGCAGAACCTAATTTCCTGTTGGGAGAGATTTTCCGACAATTTCTTGTTGGAAGAAATTTCTTCCACGTCTAACTGATATGACAGTATTATATTATCTTGAAATCAAATCATCAGTAGGTTTGCACAAAGTCTGACAAAAGTTTTGTGTATTTACAGTATAAAAAGGGAATCACTTTCACCAAAGAAATTGAAAATGGCAATGAATGTTTCGGTTGTTAAAAAGATACTTCTGATTCGTTCCAGGCTCACTATTTTTTATGAATGTAATTACCAAACGTTTTTTTTCTTATAGTTGCTATGCAACTTCACTTCCATTCCAAGTATCCTTGAGGATGGAGTAGCAGCATTTGTACATTGACAGTCACTGTTTTTTTCTAGATAGAGCCTGCTGATTGTTTTTCCTTTTCGAAATTGCAGTGTGCCCTACAACCCTAAAAAGGATATGCAGGCAACATGGGATCACCCGTTGGCCTTCACGAAAGATTAAGAAGGTTGGGCACTCTTTGAGGAAACTCCAACATGTGATTGATTCTGTCGAAGGTGCTGAGGGTTCTATTCAAATTGGATCCTTCTATGATAGCTTTCCAGAATTGAGCTCCCCAAGTTTTTCTGGGAAAGATCCTTTTTCATCGATGAAGGCAGGTGACCATCTGAAGCCTTTAAATCCCCAACCTGACGCTGGTTTATTTGGAACAGGTGTTACCGTTTCAAAATCCGCATCTTCTTCGTGCAGTCAGAGCTCTGGTTCAAGCACTTCTTACTCCACTGGTGCAAAACAGAATACTACTACTGTCAATGCCTTGAGTAATGGAGATGCTTTGAATGTAGAAGACACTGGCAGGATGCTAAACCGAGTTTGCAGTGCTGCAGATTGTGACGCAGATCAGGAAAAACCAAAACTTGCAAGATCACAAGGCCATAAAATATTGGGTGAGCATGTTAATCTTGAGTCTCAACCTCTCTTGCAAAAAGGTAGAAACCGCAGCAGTGCCGTTAGAGTCAAGGCAACTTTCGGAGAAGAAAAAATACGGTTCAGCTTGCAACCAAACTGGCGGTTTAAAGACGTCCAACAAGAGATTGCAAAGCGTTTTAGTATAGACAATTTCAACACAATCAATCTCAAGTATCTGGACGATGATGACGAGTGGGTTCTTTTGACATGTGAGGCTGACCTAGAGGAGTGCATAGACATATATAAATCATCTCAAAGCCGCACAATCAAGATCTCCCTTCATGTAGCTTCAGGCCTGAAACTAATGAAGGATGTGCATTGCTCTGCGCCAAACTAGAAGGTCGATTTCGCTAGTTCCTGACGCCAGAATTCAATACCATAAGTGGTTAGAATGTTGTGGAGCTGGAAGCTTCTCACAATGGTGACAGATTATGTTAAATGAGTGGTAGTTTGTCAATGCTGAGGCTTGAAAGCTCAACGGTGCCCCAAATTCAATGTAACTTTGTATTTTATTGGAACTGCCTTGAATGTAGAGAAATTTTTCATTTTGTGAACCTCATTGAACAAAATATGGTCAAATGAGAATTGTAGCATGCCACTGGGTTTTGTCGCATCAAATCAAGATAGACTTGATACCCTTCATTATCACTCTAAACATAATCAAAAGAAACGTGTAACAAATTTATGAAATCGCCACCTAAAGATTGTTCTAAACATAATCAAAAAATCACTATTTTATATATTAATAGTAACTATTTTTAAAGTGTAACAAATTTCCAACACGTGTACTAACTTTTTTTTTTTTTCTTATTTTGAATATAAAATCTATTTGAAAAGATTATTGTTGTCTGATCTTATTAAAAATGACTACTATAAAGTGATATTTGATTGAAAGGGGACCAATTCAATAATAATGGTTCATAATATTGGATTTAATTAGTGTTTTAGATTTGTCATTCTGTATAACAAACATCAACTCTCCTCAGAATTGGTATTTATACCCAATATGGATTTAAATTTACTAAATGTCTGAGCTTAAGGGAAACTAAAATTAGAAGTGAGAGAAGAAAATAATGCTTGAATGGTATTTGCTTCAACCCATTTAATAGTTGCTAGGCATTAGTTGCTTGAAGCAGAAGTAATCTAAGAAGACACCCAAAACTTTTAAATAAAATTAAGCTTGAACATTACAGATGAAGCTTGAACGGGTTTGCCTAAAGCTCGAACCCTTGGAGTCTGGTTCATTAGGCTCGATTGATAACATAAATATTTAGTAATTATCAGCTAACAAATTAATTTAACTGTAAATTTATGTGTCAGTCAAAGATATATGAGAATATATCCTTCTCATCAATTTTCAAACAACTATGCAGCTCTTCAATTAAAGTGTTAATCTTAATAGACTGTGGATGTGACTTATCTCCGGCAACAAATTTACAAGCCTTGTTTTCAACATGCACCAAACTATGACCCCCAGTAACCCTTACACCTCTTTCCTTTGCCAGCCATCTCATTCTTGCAGCATCAGCCCACAATCCCCCGGCTGCATACATGCTTGATGCCAGCAAATAGCCAGCTGAGTTTAGAGGTTCAATTTCAAGAATATGAGCGGCAGCTCCTGCTCCGAGCTCTCTGTTTCCATAGATTCTACATGCACTCAAGATTGCCCCCCATGAGCTTGCTCCAGCCTTCAAAGTTTCAGGCATTTTGCCGATGAAATCCATGGCCATGTTGAGTTTTCCTGCTCGAGCGAGCATGTCAACTATGCAGGAATAATGTTCCCACTCGGGCTCAATTCCATGATCTTGGACCATTGATTTGAAGAAGGAAAGCCCCTCTTCGAGTAAGCCGCCATGGCTACATGCTGATAAAACTGAGAGAGTTGTCACTGAGTTGGGATTCAAGCCATGTGATTTCATTTCAGTGATTAAGGACAATGCTTCATGTGTAAGGCCATTCATACCATAAGCTGATACCATGGCACTCCATGAGATAATGTTTTTCTGGGAAATTTGATCAAAGGCCTTTCTTGAGGCTTCTATGGCTCCACATTTCGAGTACATATCAACGATTGCAGTCCCCACGGTTACTTCTCCTTCCAAGCCTCTGCGAATCGCAATTCCATGAGCCCACTTTGACCTCTTTACTTCAGCTATAACTGAGCAAGCTTCAAGCAGACTTATCATGGTAACTGCATTAGGCTTCTCTCCTGCCTGGTTCATCGCATAGAAGACAGAAATTGCTTCATCAGGCATGCCACAATGGGTGAACCCAGCAATCATTGTGCTCCATGACACCACATCCCTTCTCTTCATGGCTCTGAAAAGCTCCCAAGCATGCTCGATAAGATAACAGTTCGCATAAGCATCAACTAGAGAATTAAACAGCACTTCATTTGATTCATATGCCAGTCGAAGTATTACACAGTGGACTGACTTGCACCCCATGGGGCGCACAAAATACTTGAACACCTGAAGAATGTTCACAAGAGTGATCTCATCTACTTCATTCTCTTCCTTCCCCATTGAATAAATCAGTGACAAAGCTTCAGAATACTTCGCATTTAGCACAAATCCAGACAAGATAGAATTCCATGACACATTGTTCTTTTGAGGCATCTCATTGAAAACTTTGAATGCAGAACCAGTATCTTTACACTTGCAATACATATCAATCAAAGAGTTTCCAACAAATAAATCACAATATAAACCTCTACAAACCACAAATGCATGGACCATTCTTCCCATAATCAAGTCCCTCAAATTTGTGCAACCTTTAAGAACACTGACCACGGTTACTCTGTCAGGTTCAATCCTTGCATCTGAAATCATTTTCTGAAAGAATAGTAAGCCAGGAGAGATTTCCTCAGTTTGCACATAAGCTCCAATCATCACACTCCACGAAATAACATCTTTCTCACACATTTCATCGAACAATCTTCGTGCACACGCAACATCAACATCTGTATACATTCTCAACAAAGAATTTTGGACCGAATGAATAGCCCAAAACCCACTTCGAATAACATAGCCATGTACTTCTAGTCCTTCATAGTAAACTCTAAGAGTCCGACATGCTTGAATTACAAGCACCAAAATGGAAGTATTGGGTTCAAACCCAGCACTCCTTGCTTTATAAAACCACCATAATCCTTCTCCAAGACCACCCCGATCAAGGTGCCCATGTATCATTATATTCCAAGTAACCGAGTCCTTAAAACTCATGCAATCAAACAGAGTCATTGCAGAATCTATTAATCTACATTTCATGTAGAAGTCCACAAGGGCATTCCCAATGGAAGTAAATGATTCAAAGCCTTGCTTGATCAAACATGCATGAAGTGATTTTCCATGTATACTGGAGAGATTTGAACAAGCCTTGAGAAGGAGAGGAAATACTGAAGAATCTGTTAGCTCAACTCCAGCATGTTTCATTTCATAAAAATGGTAAAACACATCTTGCCATTTTCCGTTAGAAATTAACTCCTTGAAACTCGAGCTCCAAGTCCAATGGAGCTTTGGGCGCAAAAACAGACTGGTTGAGAAGCGCATTGTCAAGAGGCATACTTGAGTTCAGTATGCTTTTATACCATTTGACAATCACAAAAAAGATATAAAATACAGAAAATAAATATTTTTAAAAATAAATAATCTACAGACTTACTTTCTCAAAATTGAATGGCAGATACTACAGGGGCTACAAGGCACTTTAATCCTATTGTTTCTTTTTTTTTTTTTTTTTTTTTTTGTCCACAGAAACAGCCGTGTCAGTGTGGGTAAAGAGGAGAGGAGAAAGAACAGATTATTCTCCGAAGTTACAGAGTTTAAGATAATAATTATCATACATTACATATTTAGACCAGAAAGACTTATACTTAGCGACTGCTATATCCAACCATGGTTTGTAGTTTCCATTGTAATGAACAACAGCCCCATTCTCTATCTCAGTAAGGTTAAGGGCCGGGTCATAGCCAAGTCCCAAAACATGCCAATTCCTGTCAAGTGGATATGTGAGGTTGTAGAAGGTAATCAGTCCTGGCGGCAATGAACCAAGTTTCCAAAGAGTTCTGTCCTCATTCTGCAAAATAGGAAAAAAATCAGAAGCTGGAAGTCAAAGGTATTTTTTCCTTCAGATAACTGGAAGGAAGAAATCTTAGTTGAACCATTCTCTAGATTTTTTTCATAAAAAGAAAAAAAAAATACACTGCATAGAGCATGTGAAACAATACAGAATAACAATCAAATTCAAAAAATATAAAACTTGAAAGAAGAAAAGAGGCATTAAAGCTTTACCAGATCTTGCCAGTAATGATATATTCCAGTGATGTTTCGCTTCTTCCACTCCTTTAGGTCGAACATATTCATGCCAAAAGCCCAACCACAAGCATTTGGATCAAAATTCTCTTGAATTTTTGGATTAGAAAAGTTGAGATACTTATCAAATCTGTGGAAACTCTCCTTACAGGTCTCCACAGCACCATTCACCATACCATGCAGATCAACAGACCAAAGAGGTGTTAAATCCTTCTGTACCACAATATCATCATCCAAAAATAGGATTTTGTCTAGCCTAGGGTAAACTTCAGGAAGGTAAAATCTAAGATGATTCAGCATTGACAAGTACTTTGGGTTCCTGTATTTCAGATTGTCAAGCCCGGCAGAAAGTGAAGAAGGATGATTTGCCTTGAAATAGTACTCTTTAAGTCTGGCAGATTCGAGTTGCCGAAGAACAGAACAGTACGAGGAATTCAGCCACTTGAAATCATCAATATTCTCAACTTGGATTGTAACTTTTACTGGAGAATTGACAAGAAACCACATTTTCATTGCTGCGAAATTAAGTTTGTCTGTAACAACATGAAAAACATGTTTCTCGGGTTCCTTAACATGCAGGACAGTAGAATTAACCACCACAGATGTTGCAAGTACATTATCAGAAAAGATGGCATAATGATAGAGAGATGGATCTTCCAATTTTTCATTCTTCGGATCTCCTTTCTTATGATGACCCTGCAGGAAATAATCAGCTGCTAGCTGCAGTGGTAGGCAATGCAATGGTCTTGGAACAATTTTTGCCGCCAACTGAATTAAAAAGGAGCTTTTCTTCTTTAGTGAACTGACAGTATCTTCAGTTGATTGAATCATGATCCGTAATTTTCTTTGCACAGTAGGACAGTCATATAATCGGTCCTTTGCTATGGAAAGAACATGGCCCATAGATTTTGCTCGATCAAGTGCACTGGAACATGTGGAAAGAAAAATCTGCATGAAAAACCAAGTACACATGCCTGACAAACACAACAGAGGACAAAAACTAAGAATACCTTAGGTGAAGTTCTGTATCAGAAGTTGCATCTCCAATAGCGTGTTGACTTTCACTACAATGTTGCATAAGAGATTTAAAAAGACCTGTTTCATTATTAGCCAAGGCTACTTGTGCATAAGCTTTCGCCAAAATGATTTGGTCCCGCATTAGTTTCAATGTAGCATCAGAATTCGGACTTTCAAAATCTCTCCTCCATATACTGTACTTCATGACACCAGGTTCAAGGCTTCTAGATGGCTCAAATTCTGCCGCTTGAATTGTGTCATCATTTTCTTTATCTTCTTGAATCAGCTTTGCTGTACGGAGTTCCCTCCTTTCCCGCCTCAAAATCTGAACAGAAAGGAATGTTCATGAATGCAATCAACTCCACATAATTTACATCGTAATATAGATTGATCCACTTGATTTTTCACCTGGCGCTTGAGCTTCACTGGGCTCATTGGTGTCATTTTATGATATCCAATGTCTTTACACTGATTATTTCCCACAGCCTCGTCAACATTCTCTTGTAATCTCACAACACCTTTAGACGAATCTCCCTGTGTCTAAAGGTGCAAAGATTATCAGTGCTCTACCCCAAAAATAACTCAAATATGCACTAAACAATATGAGATCAAGAGATTGCAGTTGAAAATTATTTAGTAATTTTCTCATATGTTGCCTCCAATTTTCTGAGACCATTTTAACTTAAAATCTAAAAGTTCTTTTTTACAATAAGTTGATATTGTTCTACTGAATACTGAATCAATAATTAGTACCTGTGAACTTATTGGCAAGTCATGATCTCCATCACCAGGGCTTTCCAAAACCCATGAGGCAGAAAGGTGACTCATCTTCACCCTGCCCATCCTAAGAGCACCAAAAACATCACTGTACGTTGCAATTATCTCAATATCCTGTACAAACAGATAAGAAACACAAGTCACAATGCTTTTCTGAACAATTAAAATCCCCTCTCAGATGAAAATTTGTTTTTTTTTTCTTTTCAGATTACCTTTCCATCTCGATCATCCTTGAATCTGGCCATTGATATATCCTGCTCAATGTGAAAATTCATAAATATATTCAGCTTCAAAAAGTAAATACAATTATCAAATTATGTAATTTAACTAACAGATAAATGAAAAAAGAATCAACCTTATCATACCAGGGCCGATCTGCTTTGAGTTCTCTCCGCCTGGAGAAAAGAAAACGAATTCTCATAGATTACTAATAATTTCCAACAACAATAAATAAAATATATATCAAATACAAAAATGTTCATTGCAGAGCTTACATCGTTCGAATATCCGAAGCCTCTGCATTAACATAATGACTATTAAATATAACCTGTAAACGAAGAAACCGAATCAAAATTACGAGGTCTAAATTTTCTAATTACGAAGCAAGTCAAAGTTTAATTGACAATGATCTGTCACTAACAGTATAGAGAAGGAAGGTTTGTTTGAAATTGTGATTGAGACGTACCAGTGAGATAGAGATTAGAAGCAGCGGAACGAATCTCCAGTGTAGTGTTGTGTAACGACGAGCTTCCATGGGAGACAAAAGAGGAAGAATCGAACGACAGATTTCTGTACTGGAAGTATGTTTACGCCAGGGAACTGGCTACCATACGCTGCATGTGCGCAGGATAAGAAGTTATTAACGGTTTTCCCCGCCGGCCAGAGCCCAGCCCGTTAAGTACGGACTTATACTTCCGATTTTCAGAGTGGGCATTGACATTTTGACACTGGACCTATTTTAAAGTTTATTAATTAAGTTTTTTTATTATTATCCGTAAAATTTTATAAATAGGCTTTATCCTATTATTATATTTTATAAAATAAAATTTTATATCAAAGAATATTTGCCATAAAGAAATATCTCGATTGAGATGAACTTGTTATCGTAAGGAGAGAATAAGAAACTCCCTTCAATAAAATTACGAATTAACATACTTCTAAGAGGGCATTAACTTATTAAATCTTTATCATAAAAATATTTTATTTTTAATCAAATTAATAAATAATATAAAAATTTTTAAAAAATTGTTAATAATAAAATAATAATTTTAAGAATAACTTTATTAATTTACTAATTTGACAATTATCTAAAGATAATATTAATATATATCCAATAACAATATTATTAATATCAATCATATATAATAATTATATGCACATATTAATTTTATCAAATATAATAAAAAATTATAATTAAAAAATTAAATATAATTAAATTTATTTATTTATTTATAATAAACTTATTTATATCCTTCAATAAATTTATAAATACATTTATTATTCTATTAAAAATATAATATATTTAATTATAATTTATTAAAAACATAAATATATTTATTTATGTTTTATCAAAAACACAATTGTATTATAATTTTTTTTAAAAATAATTAAAAAATTCAATTTGAATTTACAAACAAACTCGAGTTTGGTTTATATAGGTCAAATTCAAAAATTTTTAAAATCAAAATTCAAATTTAAATTCAAATTCAAATTATAATAATTCGATTTAGATTTGTTCAAACTAAATTAAAAAAAAAAATTAAAATTCTTATTTTATAATAAGTTTTAATTTAAATACTAATAATAATGCCACCGTATTTCATCAGTGGGGGCAGACACTTTCGAATCTTATTACGGATTTTGCTAGAAGTCTCCCTAGATTGCCCAAAAATGTGTTGAGGAATATTGGTTCACTCAATTTCTCATCTTTCCTTTCGGAGTCTGCAAGCACCCACTCACAGTAAGGAACAAAGTTCCAAAATACATTCTAAAAAATCATGCTGCAGAAAAAGTTCACAACCGACCGATTGAATTCCAACTCTAAACCATGTCGTCGTCCAAGCAAGCAAATCAGTACATAAATAATGCTTTAACACATATGATTTTGTACCCAATTAAGAAAACAAAAAGAATTCTTGTAGAACCTACAAAGACCCCGGCCCCTTCCCGCCTATACGTCTTATACAGTATATAAGCAATTACAGTCTTGAGGTGCAGAAAAATATGGTCGGTATCTGTTACAATACATAAGATCATAAATCTGTTAAAAATTTTTGAGCAGTGATAGCTGCACCACCTCCTTTGTGGTGAAAGTATTCAGTCATTTACTGTAAAACAGGTCATGTTCTCTTAACCTTCCCCTCGTATTTTTTGATCGCTACCATTTGTCGAAACAACAGAAATGCATGGCGCTATCAGTTACACGGTTTTTTCTCACGACAAACTTTAGATGGAGGTTGAAGTTCAAAAACCAGAACCAGATATAGTATGTGGTTACTAACCTTATTTATAACTCAAGGACCTTCAATTCCAAGCTGCCTTAGAGAATCAGGACCAACAAGAAACACCCGCCGTGGGGTTTGGAATCGGAAAACCACTACTCCTTTATATGCTGTCCTCGGTACACCATCCTGAAAAGAGGATAACGCAGGAAAATGACAGAAAGTAAAAGGAGAAGGACGATATCCATTTTCAAGAGATTTAAGGTAATATACAAGAGGAAAATGTAGAATTTGCATGATGTGTAAAAAATTCAGTGTACTAATTGACCTTATAGTTGAAACCAAGGGCCTGTTTATCATTAAGCCAACACGGTTAAAGATTGAAATAGCTAGTAAGATTGCCTTTTCCATGATTAATAGTGGCTCCTTTCATTAATGAAGAAACAAGAGATCATACAAATTACTCTAATGAAATTACCTTCCATTCCTCAAATATTCCAAACTGATGTGCAATATGCTCAAAATCTGACTGGCCTTTGTACTGAATACGCACATCGCCTTCTATGTTGTATGCCTTGAAAACAGCATCAGCTCCATGGACAGGCTTAGCTTTTTTAACAAGCTCGGCAAAGTACTTCACATACTTGTCCTAGGAGAATATAACACAAATTCTTCACCACAAAATTGCTGAAAAAAGGATAATGATGATAACTGCATTCCATTCCATTACTTCAGTAATACATTACCTCTATTAGGTAACTCAAATCCATCGATTTCCAGTCAACCTTTCAAGAGGAAAAAGCAGATGAAAAATTTTATACCAGCAATTGACAAACACAGAAACTTAAAAATAGACAGAACCATATATGGAAAAAAAAAGGGGGGAATTACCAGAACATCATTCATCTTAATAGGCTCAAGATATTGTTGGAAGAACTGCCCCATACTAGAACCCTGCGTGAAAATCAAAAGATGAATTAGTGTTAACACTAAGTGGGAATTTGATGTATGATAATGGAAACTACGTCAAGAAGATATATGCTGAATAACTGCTACAGAAATTAACTACTAACATTTGAATAGTAGCAAGCTTAACTGGTAATCTCTAGAACTATACATGGTATTAGGATCAAATTCCCCTCACAGCAGATTTTTAGTTGGTTTAAATCTATAAGTTTGAAATATATAAACTCAAGTAAAAGAAAAGTAATTAACTATAGAAACACACACATATAGCTGGAGAGTTAAAAAAATTAACATATCAACCATAGATTTAAGTTGGCATAAAAAGTGAAACATTATTAAAACCTGAGTCAATATACATACATGCTCACCAAAATTATATGTTCTGCAAATTTCAGGGCGGATAAACTGTCGACCTTTGTGATTCTCTTTCAACCTTAACCAATCATCCCAGTAAGTGATGTTTTGTTAAAGAAAAATGTTCATATAAGAAAATTAGATGAATTATGAATTAAATCAGAAATTCATAATGCAAAAGACAGAAGGATATGCTTTAGGCCACTTTGGTGATAGTTCATCCCATGTAGTTCTAGTCAACATCCATCCAAGACCAGGAAAGAAATCCGAGCGATAAAGTACATCTACATAGCACATCATAGAATATTAGAGAATAAAAAAAATGCAAAATCTTCTATTTCAAAAAAAAAAAAAAAAACATAATCTCATTCAAACTTCGTGGATAGTATTTGTACTGCATGGAATTATACAGATTTATTGTTTTACCACAGACTGTCACATTATAGAGACAGAGAGTAAGATGTGAAGAAACAAGTCGACAGAAACAGAGGAATTAAAATCATCTGGTGATAATTTGTGTAGCAGAGGAAGAAGAATAATACTGAGATGGAATGTCATCATCAAAGAGATTTGTCGAGGCACTGCACGAGGTATTAAAGAAAGCAGAAAGACACTAAAACATTACATAACTAGTACAATTAATATTTTTTCCCTAATACCCAAACATCTCAAAGGTTGCTACATCTTCATCAAATCCTAAATTAGGGACTGCTACCAAACCATACAACATTCATAGCCAAGAAATTATTTTGATGAAATATAACTCTAAAAAAATTATGACATCCTCCAACAGAATGAAATAATAGAAGCAATCATATTAATGTAATTAGTTGTCCTATGGTGATTACCAAATGGAAAAATATAAGTAAACTTACAAGGATCATGGACAAATTGCTTTTGTCCATTGTCATTCCATGAGGAAACGGCCATAATAGACCTAACACAGTCAAAGTTTCACGTAAAGAAAGTGAATTTTAGAAAGAAATCACTGATTGCAAAAAGAAATTTGACAAGTACAAACTTGAGTTCACTCAGACAGCATACTTATCCTTGTCAAGAAGAGCTGCTGCAGCCTCAAAATAATCAAAAAAATCAGGGGCAATCTCCATATCATCTGTCTTCAAGAAAGAACATTATAATCGGAAGACTATTTCCAGGCAATGTACAAGTGACATATGACAGAGAAATATGAATAGCAATTGAAAATGACAAGCCGATGGCAGGCAATTTCACCTTCTAGTATGATAACCCTGCTGAAATTATGTTTGTAGAATAATTCATCCAATGCCCATTTGTAGTGACCTAGAGAAAGTCAGCATTCAAGTTAACAAATTTAAACAAGTTGTCACACAAGCAAAAAAAGTTGAAAGCAATTCTTACGAGCAATCTTGTAGTATGCCGTCAATTCCCCAGGTCTTTCAGTATGAACTGGTTCAAAATCCAGGTGCTGCAATTAAAGCAAGCTAGTATTCAATCAAACCTTGAATCATCTCGGATGAAAAGTAATCCCAAGAGTTAACTAGAACATGAGAAATGCTTTATATATTCAAAAAAACTATTTCCAGAAGATCGGCAACAAATTCATGTTAGCTGATCATAACTCAAAGAGTCCATATGATATGATTTACCTGCATATATGTTAGCTGATCATAGCCCAATGCCTTCTTCTTGACACTTGGATCCGACCCATCCTTAAAAGGGGAAAAAAAGGTGACAGTAGTTACATTTGTTTCTTAAATCACGGATAAGAAGTTTAATTTTTGTATGAATGCAGAGAAGTCCACAAACATAAGTACCTGGGATACAAAGAGTGGATATTTTGTAGCAACAGAGCTTTGGTATCTGTCGAAATGGAGAATCAGGGCACAGCAAAAAAACAACTGACTATTTTGTTAAATGCGTTAGAATATCGAACACAAAAAGAAATAGTACATACTTTATTATAGAGTTAATAGTCCTTTCCAAATAATCAGCTCGATTACATGCCATAACCACAACTGCTGCCACTGGCACCTAATGAGTTCAGCAGAAGGGATGTCAGAAAGATCAGAATTGATGACCTCAAAGCAACAAAACTGAGAATTTCCGTATTTCAAGCAAACCTGAACTTTGTCAATGAGTCTTTCTAGACCTTTCCCTACAACATTTAAGAAGAAATCGGTAAGTGCCTTAAATCATTCAGTTGTAGCAACTCAAACGAAAAGTAACTTATACAGATGAATATAAAAGAATGCAACTACTGAACAGTAAAAATATCCTAAATCTATATATATCTCATAAATTACTGATGTAAATAAAAAATTTGAGCAAAAAAATAAAGCAAATCTGAGAATCAACTAAAAACTAATTAGATCGTCTTGGCTCAACAATTTGAGTGATAATTAACCCACCAAAAATAGAGTTTCCTGTTCCTTCTAGAAAAACAAGCCATTACAATCTTGTAGCACATCAACAACATCATGTTAGACCTAAGAAACATCCTTCCAGTCTGAAAACTTAAACACTATAGTTGGACCCTTACCTATAAACAGACTAAAACTTTTAGGTTGAATTACCTAACAGGCATTGTATAAGAATATGTATGAATAGAATAGTTGCAAGGAAATGACTAGTTCACATAGCCTCAAGAACACACATAAATAAGATGTCTGGAACAATGCTCTCTGTAGTATTACACCTATACAGAAATTTCAAATTCAAAGTTGATTCCCAGTCATGCAATTTGACAGGAAAACTACACTTGGTTATCTGATTTGACAATTGAATGTGATCTTCATTGACCAAATGAACCTAGTCTCAGAGCTCTTTTTCCTTCCAACTGCATATTTCACAGTCTCCAAACTATTGAACTAGCATAAACACCATGGATGTACCAATAATGTCAGACATAAATTAATGAAACTTATTTGAACATGACTGCATTTAAGCTGGGAAAATGAAAACTTCCAAAAATGACACTTCACATGTATCTTATGAGAGTTCCCCTCCATTAGTTCTCCAGATCAATTTATTTTCATTTAAAACCCAACAGTGCAACAAATATTATAAAACAAAGTGCAAAAGAGATTTTATTGCTGATAAGAACTTACTTTCCAGATCTTTAACAAGAGCTCTCAGCTGTCCACATTCTTGGTCTCTACGCTTTTTTTCTTCTGGGAAAAGTAGCACATTTTTAGTGGTTGAGTTAAATATTAACACATAAGTAGGTTTTCTCCAGCAAATGAAAGTTAACAGTTTCAATAGGATGATGAAGAGAGAGAAACCTCTTGCATTTCCAAATAATATTTTTCTACAAATTCCACAACCAACACTCATAGCGGTTAATAAATGTATGCCAATTACTGAAGTTAACATTCAGAGAAATCATACTAGCAGTATGGCATAAACCTCAACAATGTAACTTCATATGATTGAGTGAAACGTTATGAACCATGATACTAGATGTCATGGACCCATAGTGATGAACTGATATTTTTCTTCAAATAATCATTGTTTTTGAAACAGAAAATCATACAACTAGATAAGACAGTTTTTTTTGTTAGGTAACTAAATAAGATAGTTAATGAATACAGATAACATCTTTGAGTTATGTGATGGCAAGAGTAGCATTTTTTGTGACAAAATCTAACTGCAGAGCCCAGCCTTCTCCTTCTATACATGTACACTTATCAAATGATTCATGGACAAAGAAAATTCCAAAATTAAGAACTAGTCCCAAATCCACCATCTATAATAACACAATAACATAAATTAAATTAAAACAGAAGGCGCACACCTTCTAGAGCTACAATCTGGCCCTGTTGCATGCTTATTTGATCAATTAGTAACCGCATTTGACTTGTACAATGATTCTCCGATTCAAGCTGTAAGACATCACACATGTTAAGCATCTTAAGGAATGGAACCACCACAATATTGTCAAAATCTTGCTTAATAACTGATTCTATAGAAACTCATGACAAATTAACTAAATAAACCATGAAAAAAATAAGAAACTTTTAAGGAGAAACAAGAAAGCACAATCATCAACAGTTCAAAACAACCAAATATGACCAAAACTTTAAAATATTACACAAAATGGTAATCATCAACATAAAAAAGGAGATTAAATTCTACCACACAAATGAAAACCTTATTTTCTCTACAAGTTTTTCCTACAAATACGAGCTATTTTTCATTTTCCTGATTAAAATTATAATCACAGAATAACAGCAATTAAACTAAGATCATTGCAAATTAAGAATTTCAATTAGAAAAACAATAATAAACATCAAAAGCAGAAACGAGAAAGAAAGATTAGAAACTTACTGCAGCAGCCATCTGATCGGCGTACTCTGATTGCGTAGAAAAAAGTCGCATCTAATTTTACAGCAATTTAAAAATTAAAGAAAATTGAATACCGTAATCTAAAAACAAACAAAAAACAACAACAACAACAACAACAACAACAATAATAATAATAATAATAAACGATTAGGAGAGCACCTGGACGTAAATGAAAGCAACGCCAGCAGCAAAGAGAAGTAAACGAACATCGCAAAGAGGATTAGCCATTCTTCTGTTTTTTCGTTTTCTGGCAACAGTTTCAAAAGAGGTTCATGTTGTAGAATTAGATCTATGAGAAATTTGAAATTTTTTGAGTCATTCAGAGTCAGCTGATTGTTAAAAAGCAAGTCTTCGTTTTCGTCTTAGCTTTGTTTTACTTAACGAAAAAATTATCTAATTTTTTTTTTTTTTTACATATTCTGATATTAATAGTTAAGTTTATTTTTATTTATTATTAATTTTTTTCTAAAATTATTTATATTTTTAATCTTTTTATTATAATTTTAAAAATAATAATCACATTTCAAAAATATAATAAATTAAATTAGATATTTAAATGTCATTTAATTATTTTTACAGTTAAATTATAGATTAAAAAAAGGTAGAAGTGCAAGAGAAGTTTTGAAGAAATTTTTGTAATTTGAAAAAAATTGAAATTTTGTTGAAATTTTTAAAATTTCAGTATATCTTTAAAAGTTCAGAAAATGACAATTACACTCCCTAAGCAAAACAAATAGATGTGTAAATATCATGTGATCATATATTTTGGATAAATTATAAATTATAAAAATTTTAAAGGTATTAAAATTTTTAAAAAAATTTTTGAAATTTAAAAAAATTTAAAAGTATTTTAAAATTTAAAATTTAAAATTTTTAATAGTTTAAAAAATTATAGTTGCACTCTAAAAATATGCATAAATACCATTTTATATACTTTTGAGATTATTGATTTAAGTATATGTAATGCTAATTTATAACTAATAATATTTTAAAAGTACTTAAATAAAATAACATTTTAGTATTTTTTTTATTATTATTAATCAAATATAATAGTTATTTTATATATACTAATTTTATCAAATAATTTATTTTAATCACGATCTTTTGTTTTCATTGTAATAAAAAAATTAGTCAATCCAAACATATTTTTATATTTACCATTATTTATTAATAATAATTTGTTTTCATTTTATAGCTATAAACTACTTGTTGTTTTGGAAAAATGACAAGTAATTAATGTGTTACGATATTATTAGAAAAGCTAATGTTTAGACATATTCGTACTGAAATGGAGAGCCAATGAGAATTGAGAGGGGACAATTGTATTCATTTAAAAGGTTGGGGGTTGAATGAAAGGTTTAGCATGCTTGCAATGGTGGCAAAGAGCATCACTTTGACAAAGGGTCGTATTGATCTCAATACATGTCATCTTGATCTCGATTTGTCTCGACTAAAAACATATAGGTGGATATAATACATTAATCAATAGATCAAGAAATTGTGATTTTGTAAAATTGCCTACATCCAGTTTGGTTAGTAAAAGAATTTTATTGACTTGGAGAATAGTTTACGACGAGATTAATTATAATAAAGTTAAATTTTGATTTAAAGCGTAATTACAATGAAAAGTTTCATTAATTACACTAAATATCACATGTGATTTGTCATGTTGTATAATTGAGAATCGTTTATTTTATTTTAAGGTTTTATGAAGTAGTGTCTGATCCCATAACAAATGAAAAGGGGGTGAAAAAGGATAAGAAGTGTTAAGGACTCGATTTTATTGGTAGAAAAATAAAAACTAACAAACTTTCACAAGTATAATTTGATTTGATTTTCCTTCATATTTGAAAATAATTTGATTTTTCTTTATATTATGAGAATTCATTGGCGGTGGAGCCTGGATCGGGTTTAGTGTTATCTCCGACCAGGCCCATGACTAGAAATTGGCATTGGATTGGCTTAGGGTATCAGATCCAGGCCTATTAAGAAAGTCAAGTTACTTAAACAATAATTGGGATGTTTTCCTCCGGATGGAAATGCCAATTATAGAGCACACCGAAAGCCCCCCAAGGTTTTCCTAAATTTCCATTCCACCCAGAAAACGGCTACTATTAATTAAAATTTTTTCAAATTTATTAATATTTTTAATGAAATATTCAAAATATCTTTTATAAAAAATACTAATATTAAAATAAAATTTAATATAAATAATATTAATATGATAAAAATTTTAAAAAGTCATACTGTTGATGATTGAAAACTTAATTAGGTGGTATGATCAGAAATAATTACTTGAATGAAAATGACAGCATAATTTGACTATTTTGATGGTACAAACAGATCGATTTAGATAAATTTTTGATTATTTTTTATAACAGAGATGATCAAATATTAGGTGGTCTGATAAAAAATAGTTACTTAATTGAAAATGACAACATAATTTAACCATTTTGATGGTACAAAAAGATTGATTTCAAGTATTTAGACAAATTTTTGACTATTTTTGATAGCAGAGATTATCAAATATGGTTATTTTTGTTATCGAAGCAATTATATCTAATTGTTAATCTAATTAAATGTCTATTTTCAATCATCTAAGTAAATTTTTTATGGTTATCATTGACGGTAGTAACTGTTTTTTAAATTTTATTAAATTTCAAAATTTTTATTTTTATTTTATTTTAATTATTTTCATAAAATTAATATTATTATTTTATTTTTAAATTTATTTATTTAAAAATAAAAATATTTGTTTATCAATTAAATTTAATAACTAATAATTAAATTTAATAATTAAATTTTTATTAAAAATTATAATTTTTAAAAAATGAATAGACCAGATTAATTGTGAAAAAAAAAAAACCTTGGACGAGAATAAGTCGTTTGGCCAGCGGACGCGGCTTGCTTTTTCAAAAATAAAATTAAAAATTATAACACAACCTACAATGCTATTGCTTTTCCTTTAAATTGGTATAATCCTTTTTGATTGACCGTACCAAATTCAGTATGATCCGGCCCAATACGAATCACAACAGACTCGGCCCACAACTGAGAAAACAGAATAGATAGAAAACAAAAATATACAGCTGCTAGTACAGTGGATGTTGATGCAACCACAAAGCGACACGTTGATTCCACGTGGTCCATCTAGAGATGTTTATGAAGCCACTCGGCAAGGACCATGACTTTCCACGTCATACATTTGAAAAAAGTCAATCAATCCAACGGCAGCAAAGGCAATGCAGTTTGTGATGTACCCAGTCAAGGTGTCCATTTAAGTGATCAGGTTACAAATTAAAATGCATGATCTCCGTATGATTACTTTTAGGGCTGAATTCGAGCCGAACCAAATACGAACAGGCATATGTTCATATTCGGGCTCATTTCATACTATTCGAATTCAGATTCGTATTCATGTTCGTCGAATATTTTATAGCAAAGTTTGTATTCGTATTCGGTTCATATAACTAAGTTTGTATTTGACTCGTATTCGTATTTAGTTCGTATAATTCGTTTTTATATTTATTAAAAATTATAATTAATACAAAAAATTAATAAAATATAATTAAAAATATTTTATTTTAAGTTTGAGTTTATGTTCGTATTCAGTTCGTATAATTTATATTCGAACTCGTATTTACTGAATTATAAAATTACAGTTTGAATTTATATTCGTATTCAGATTCATTCGATTCATTTTAAACTCATTCGAACCAAATCTAAAAACGAATCTAAACATGTTCAGTTTGAATTCAACCCTAATTACTTTCCATTCCATCTCAACTCATAAATTTAACCAATCATTCAAACTGAAAAATCTTTCACCAACTTTTGTTAGGCAATACAGATATGGAGTTGTCTCTTTTGACTGTAAATCTACACTCGCCCTCCACTTAATTCCCATCCATGGTTTGCTGAAATAAAATAATGCCAGATTTTTACGGTTGTCATGATAGAAAATTTCGCCAAGTAAAATATTATTTTAAAATTTATTTCTATTTTTATTTTATTTCCTCAATTTTCCTCGTTTCAAAAATTTAAGATCAACCATAATTTTTTAAATTATTAAAATTGCAATAACGTCATAAAGGTTATATTTTTTTCTAAATATTAGTTTTAAGAAAGATTTTTAAGGTTTTTTCAAAAATTTTTTTAAATTTTTAAATTTATTATTTTCTTTCAATATTTTAAAAAATAATAACCATATTTTGATATATCTATTAAAAAAATAATGTTTTAAAATTGATTAAAAATTTAATATTTAAAAATTTTTAATGATAAATTTATAAGTTAACAAGGATATATTAATTATTTAATAATTATATAAGATGGTAATTGCAATTTTGTAATTTTAATAAAGTAACAAAACAGTAATTTAAAAGTGGATAATGAATAGAAATAAGTTTGGCTCCCACTTAATTCGATTTTGTATTAAAAGAGTTACCTCTATGGCTGAATTCAAGTCGAATCAAATATAAACAGTAATATATTCGTATTCAGGTTTGTTTTATACTATTCAAATTCAGATTCGTATTCGTGTTCGTCAAATATTTTTATAGTAAAGTTTGTATTCGTATAACTAAGTTCGTATTCGACTCATATTCATATTCGTATTCGTATTCAATTCGTATAATTCATTTTTATATTTATTAAAAATTATAATTAATAAAATATAATTAAAAATTTATTATTTTAAGTTTCGGTTCGTATTGGTGTTTAATTCGTATAGTTCGTATTCAGGCTAGTGTTCATTGAATTTTAAAATTACAGTTTGGGTTCATATTCGTGTTCGGATTCATTCGATTCGTTTTAGACTCATTCGAACTGAATTTAAAAATAAATCTGAATATATTCGATTTGAATCTAACCCTAATTACCTCGATTTGACTTGAGTGTTAAATGAATAATTTGATTCAAATCTAGTTTAATTTATAATTCGATTTGAATTATATTAATTAATTATCAAAATAATATTATTTTATCTATTTTTTAATAAAAATAACATCATTTTACTAATATCGATAAATTCAAGTTTTGAACTTAAATCATATGATTAAATCACAAATTTGAATCAGATTCATACTGAATAATTTTTATTAAAATCAAATTTTATTCAAGTTAAACTTAAAAGCGTTTGAATTCAGTTTCTCCCTGAATCACCACCATGAAAGAGACCGACCTAGATTTGATCTCAAAAGTCGCAAAACTCTTCAGCAAATAAGATTGAATTTTTAAAGGCATTGGTAAATTAATAAAGGGTTATTTTATTCCCAATTTTCCACACCGAACACACTGTGACTGTGCCCACATTGCAGCTGTCTCCAGCCCATTTCCCCACTTTATAAAACCCATCTACTCTTCGTTTCAAACCTCACCACCACCTCCTCCTCCTCCATCTACACCGCCGCAATGTCGCCACCGTACCCCTTCTTCTTCGGCTTCATGATCTCTTTAACATTCACTTGTGCTTTACTTTTAGTTTCAGCTGAACAACAACAGCAACAACAAACGCAAACGCTTTCTACAAGACACCCTGAATATATCAACCCAAAGCTCCCTCCAAGAACCCTCTCTTCCTCAAAAAAATTTGAAGGCTCCTCCGATTTGGTCAAGCTTCGTTACCATATGGGTCCCGTCCTCTCTTCTTCTCCCATAAACGTCTACCTCATATGGTACGGCAAGTGGGCGAATTCCCAGAAACTCCTAATCAGAGACTTTATTCTCTCAATCTCCTCCACCAGCCCAACCACCAAAAGCGCTGCTAAACATTCCCCTAGTCCCTCCGTCTCCCAGTGGTGGCAAACGGTCTCTCTTTACACCGATCAAACCGGCGCCAACGTCTCCAGAACCATCCTCATTGCCGGCGAATACACCGACCATGCTTACTCTCACGGAAATCAGCTCACGAGACTGTCCGTACAGCAGGTGATCGCCTCGGCGGTAAAGTCGGCGCCTTTCCCCGTGGACCACCGGAATGGAATCTACTTAATACTGACGTCGGCGGATGTTACAATGCAAGATTTTTGCAGAGCCGTGTGCGGGTTCCATTACTTCACGTTTCCGTCGATGGTGGGATACACTTTACCGTACGCCTGGATCGGCAACTCCGCGAAGCAATGTCCGGAAGTTTGCGCGTACCCTTTTGCAGTGCCGGGCTACATGGGCGGAAGTGGGCTGCAGGCGTTGAAGCCGCCGAACGGTGACGTGGGATTGGATGGGATGATAAGTGTGATAGCTCACGAGCTCGCTGAGCTGTCGACGAATCCGTTGGTGAATGCATGGTACGCCGGGGAGGATCCGACGTCTCCGACGGAGATAGGAGATTTGTGTGAAGGGTTGTACGGGACAGGCGGCGGTGGAGGGTACATTGGTCAAGTGATGAAAGACATGGAAGGAGGGACTTTCAATATGAACGGGAGAAGTGGGAGGAAGTTTTTGGTTCAGTGGATATGGAGTCCTGTGTTGAAGGCTTGTGCTGGTCCTAATGCTCTCGATTAGGACTAGGAAAGTTAAAAATTGAACCTTGATTTTGGGAGATTTTTTTTATTAGTATATTTAGATGTATAAAAGGGCATTTTCACTGTGTTTTCTTACATAATCTATTCATATTTATAGTAGACTGGAAATTTTCTTTCTCCTCAATCTTCTGGTTTTTCCAGGAACACTGTCACCGAGTTCTGGAGAAATAAAGAGGAATAGAATAGGTTAGTTTTGTCTTGTGATTCGAAGTTCAAATCTTTGACGTTGGAGTTGGAGTGGAGGAGAATTTAAAGTTTCGATTTTGAAATTTCTCCCATTCCCAGGTGGGTCTGATTTGATCTGAATAATATATTATTAATAGCTGCAAGATTAAATTATGGAGCTGAGTCTGCTGCTTCTCTCTCTGGGAATTTAATGAAAGCCATCTAGTAGTACCACAATTAGCGGTAAGACTTTGAACTGAACTCAACCAATAAATATTCACGGATATTTGGATTCAAATCTAATCCTAATAATTAAAAGGAGATATGATCTAAGATTGGGTTTTAAAAACAAAATCTTAATTGTTTAAGGTTATGATCTAAAAAGGCAATAAGGTTGCCACTAATGGCAATTCAATCTAATCCACCGTGCTAAATTTATCATCTTCTTCTTCTGTGAGACTTTACTGGTAAGGGTTTTTCTCTTTGTCCTAAAAAATTTGAATGGAAATTATGAGGGAACAAGGATAGGCAAGTATATATTCTTGTTCTTTAATGAGTAAGAGGGAGTTAGAGAGGTCAGATCACTCAAAACTTAATTTGAGCATTTGTGATCAACAGCTAAGATCGGGACCCAGAAAGTAGTACAGAATTAATTATTTTTATGACTTGTGACCCTAGCTCTCATGATCTTTCAGGCCATGCCATATTGTAGGTGGTGGCCTGGCTTGGTTTGGCCCAGTGGTTGAAATTTGAAAAGGGTTATTTTGTGTCTTGATTGGAGTGTAGCCAGCCATTACCAAATGGTTGCAACTTGCAAATGTTATGAATAAAGTCATGAATTGAGAGGCTCCATCCTCCAAAAAAGGTCCCAAACTACCAACCTTCCTTACCTACTATAAGGACTGGACGTGATAGAGTTGATCTGTAATTGTCACATATTTTTTAGTAAGGAATTTGAGTTGGATCACCCTTTCGAAATTGAACCAATTACATTACATAAATGAAAATCTTAAATTTGGTATTTGATCTTATAATCATTAAAATAGGTAAATCAAGAATTTAATCTTGATGTCTCTAACATATTTTGAATTATGTTTTTTTCATTACTTGCATATATTACTTTTGACACTTAATCGCCATTGCAACTTTTCTGTGTTTAATATGATGTTATTTCAGTTTTACCATGTTTTTTTAACCATACCCAGATGGAAACTTTTACTTTTTTTCTGCTCTTTATGGGGGCATGGCCATTCCTTTTAGTTACTCTAATTCATTGCATATGCGCAGTTGGTGGGAAGAAAACAGTTGCTTATTTCTCCATTAATCATGCTTCACTTTAGCTCTTCTAGTTTGAAAGAAAAGAGAAAAGAGAAAAGAGAAAAGAGAAAAGAGGAAAGTTAAACACTATCTGCCAATGAAAAAGACAAAGGAAAAAATATCAATATAGTACTGTTAGATTGGGCCACTCAAAAAATGCAGCATCTGATTTAGTGTTTAATTTGATTTAAACTAAATTTATGTAAGAATTTAAATTTGATAATTCAGTTCAAAATTGACTCAAATATTTCTCCAACAATATTATTTATTTTATCAAAACAATTTATATTTGAGTTTAATTCAATTAAAATTCATTCTTATTTATTGAAAGATATCCCATCATATGAGTTGGAAATCCAGCTGCCATAGAAGCAATAACTCTCACAAAGTGACAAAGGATAATTGTCTTGTTTTGTTACTTTTGCATTAGATTAATTTGGCACTAAGCTTGATCTCAATTATCAAATTTGACTTGCATAACAACAGTACCTTGACACTTCTGATTATATGGGCCATTTTTTTGGCATTTTTAATCAGCACTGCTGTATTCTTTGAACAAAGCATGTGGTTGATTGTGAAACCACCATTCAACTCTTGCATTATAGCCATTAACATTATTTATGGAGTAAGGCAAGGTGGAAAAAGTGAATAAAGAGAGCAACCAAGTGCACATAGAGATGACTAATCAGCATTTCATTTCAGTGGGCTGTTGGGGTGGATTCTAACCAAACTGCTCAAGGTTGGATTGATGTTCGACTTGGTTCAAATCATTTCGTCACACTGGAGTTCGCCTTATTTATATTTTTTTTCTATAATAATTCAAATGAGCTAACTCGATCTCAATTTAATTATTTTAGATTTGAATATAATTCAAATTATTTTTTGTTTGATTCAACTTAATTCGAATCCACTCTTAGTGAATATATTTTCTTTTTTGTCTTCTACTCTGAAAATAAACTGAAAAAAAGTGAGAGAAAAAAAAAAACCCAACTTAGATTTACCCTTGAAAACAAATAAAGATGGTAAATTAATATGGCTATCATTACATTGGATCTGTTTTTTCACTATGGGGAGCAGAAAGAGAAGTTAGGTTTATGTGCCAACATTAAAAAGGCTGATGGCTACCTGACCAAAGGGAAATCAATGAATTATTGCAAATACATGACTATTTTGTAGGACAAAGCATGAAAGACCTATATCTGTTTTTGTCACCACAATCACTTTCTCCTTTGGCACATTCAAATTCAACAAAAATCTGTCCAAGTATTCTTAACTTATCCATGGCTTAAATTTTGAAAAAAATCTGCAGTTTTAATCTGAGAGTGATGGGAAGTCAAAGGACTTACATCAAAGACAAATTCTTCAAATTGTTACAATGTTGCATCAACCATCTACATGAATTGGGTGGTTGGCTGTGTTTGGCTCATCTAAACCAGTTGCTGTCAAGAACTCCACCAATTAATCTTCAAGAATTTGTATGAAATTGGAAACCAATAATTATGCTTCATTTTTGAATTAATGATTCATAAATATTTAATTATATAATAATATATCTACAAAAAAAATAATTAATTCAACATATAAGTCAAAATAATCATGTTTCGATCCTTATTGTACTTTGTTTTTTAAATGTAAACGTGGATTTGATTCAAATTGACTTAAATAAAATTTATAATTTGATTCGACCTATTTGATTTTGAGTTGAAACTCTAGTTTAATAGTTCAGTTTAATATGAACTTGTTTGTCTATGAAATAATATTATTGATTCTACTAGATAGGTTGCTCACGTTTTTCAATGGTACTGATCACCCTATTAAATGATGTTATACTAATTTGAACAAACTCAAATTCTGATTTGAATTGGACATGAAGGCTTCAACAGAGCTTGTTCCAGCTGTAGGTTCGGGCTACATTGAATCCACACTACTCTTGCTAAGCAGAGTCTGGAAAGAACCCAGAGTGCAGGATCTAATTAAGCGACGGCCTGAGGAATCACGCATGAGAAATTTATGCCACGCAAGGGCACGTGTTTGTCTGCAACTAAGTGCTGATGCCACTTGTTCTTTCAACGAAGAAAGCCTGCTGAAAAAAGAGACTTCCCAGAAACTTATATAAATACATTGCTTTACTGCATGAAATTAAACTGTAACAGATTGAATCATAAACTCAGAAATCAAACTACTTACAATGGCAGATGTAAGAGGAAGTGATGTTGTCTGCACCGATAAATGTGGCTGCCCTTCTCCCTGCCCCGGCGGTCTAGCTTGCAGGTCACTTCTGCATACATCTCTCTCACTCGTTCTCTTCTTTTTACTATTTTTTTAAGAATGTATGTAGGGTTATAGCTGATAAATGTGAATATAAATATATGGTGCAGTTGCGCAAGCAAGGGTGGGAGCGAGTATGAGCACAAGACGTGCGGGTGCGGGGAGCACTGCAGCTGCAATCCCTGTAGCTGCTCCAAGGCTGAGATTAGTGGAAGAGGGAGGGCATTTTGTAAGTGTGGTACTGGCTGTACTTGCCCAGCCTGTGCTGCCTGAAACAACGAGGGGATTTGGTAGCGTCTCTTGTTGAGTAAAATATAGACAGCCAGCTAGCTGAGTATGGACTTGTATTATGTAGTTTAAGGCTTGTGCTCAGAATGTCCTAGTTTGTACAGCAGCCATAAATAAAATCAGAATAATTGATCGATAAAATAGAGGTAGCTTGTATTCATTTCTCTCGAACTGATCACAAAAAATACTGTGAATATATGGCTTCCCAAGAAATTGGAAAGTTTACCATTTAATACAAGACATATGAAGAGCTCATCACTCATTGTTCTGCAGAAAAATCACAATAGAGTCCAGTCCTATATTGACAGGTATAACATATGTTCTTGAAAAATTAAAATGAACCCACCAAAAATAACTCTTGCATCTAGATGCCACTGGGCGTTTACCTACTCAGATTCTAAATTCATGAAGTGTTGATCTTGTTGGCATAGTTATAGCAGGGGCCATGAAAAGGTTTCTGTTTACAAGAGGTTGAAGCACTAAGCAGCAGATTTATAGCATAACCCGTAAGATTTTTACTTCAACATGTAAGTCCTATATAATTTTGTTTTTAGATTAAAATTAAACAGTTTCATTTTTAGATTTTATAATTCAAAAATTAAGTAGTTTTGTTTTCCAAAAGTCACCATTGGTCAGAGTTTTTAACAATTTAAAAGTTTATTTACAGATTATGTTTAGATTCATCCTATTATTATTAGAATACAACATTTTGGTCCCTAATATAATTCGTATTGTTCATTTAAAATACGTATTACGAGATTTATATAATTTATGTTAGTATTTCCAAACTAAAAGCTTTAGGATTATACAAACCCAATATCCAATATCTATCTAATACATCATGAATATGAAGTGTTTATACATATTCAGTATCATATATTACCCAATATCCATCTGACCATTATGAGATTAGGATACATACCTAATATCTATCCGACTATTATGAGATTTGGGTATTGTGATATAGAACTAGTTAATTGTATAACATTAAGCTTTAGAGAAGAAGTAGGATTTAAGTTTGGTGAAAAAATCTGAACCCGTGCACGTGTTGGCATTTTCTCAAATGCATGAAACGGTGAGGCCACGAAGGCCATGAATCAACCTGCTGTTTCTGCCACCTGCGTTTGACACAAGAACACGGAACATTAGCAAAAATATATAAATGCTAGCTAACACACGAGGCACCATACTTAAAATCTGAATCAAAGAGAAACAAAATATGGTAGACGTATTGAAGGAAGGTGCAGTTCACTGCAACGACAAATGTGGTTGTCCAGTTCCATGTCCCGGTGGTCTGGCTTGCAGGTCAATCCCATCTTCCCATTCACATGTTCTTCACTTGGAAATTCCTTTCTGTTTCAAATGTTGATGTGAGTGTAATATAATTTTATTCTTGTGCATAAGCTTGCAGGTGTTCAAGCATAAACGTAAGCGAATATGATCACAAGAAATGCTGTTGCGGGGAACATTGCAGCTGCAATCCCTGCACATGTACCAACATTCAATCTAATAAAACCGGCGAGGCCCATTGCAGTTGTGGTACTGACTGCACCTGCCTGACTTGTAATGCCTGAGCTCATCAGGACTGATCGACATTGGTCGAAGAGAACTGGTGAGCCACTGTGTATTTTTGTTTTATAGGTTGTGTTTCATGGTTTCATGAATAAATAAAAAGACGGACAACTTGGAAATTTGAGCCTTTCAACTAATTGGCAATGGAGAACTAATTCGTTGTCCGTCCACGGACCAAAAAATATACACACTATAGGGAGTCCAGCCTTCCATTTGTACATGGATTCCTGGCGAAACCTCTATCACGAAACTTTTACGTTCTTCTGATCTGTTGGTTATATATACCGTGAATTTGAATAAATACAGCCACTACCAGGTTAAACCGGCTACACTGATCTACCTCTTTCACTAAATCTGGTGCAAAACCCATGGGACCTTTCTTGCCCTGCAGGAAGGAAAATTGTTGACAATTGTGAAATACTTTGGCAAGAGAAATAAGCCTCGTCGAATTTTAGCAAACTTGTTTCAAACAATCCCTGATGCAACATCTGGCCATGATGTAAAAAAATATAAAAATAGCAATTCTCAAACAACAATTTGAGTGAAACGTTAACCACAAAGATGACCCTTTTGGGTAATGGCAAATATTTCATTTCTTTCTAGGGGTTACCAAAAGCTAACACTTGAAAACCATTATTCAATTCTTTCAACAATTAGAGAACACAAAAGCAAAGATTAAATAACTGCAAGAAACGAACAGGAAGGTTTCCTCTACTCATGAGGGACTGAAGGGATCTCCATGAGTTAGTAAGAAAAGCAAATTTACCATTTTTGGAAGAAGAAAACAATGTCCCACCTGCCATATCTCATCTTTCCCTCCTAAAATCTCCCCTCTTTCCCTTGCAACAAAACAAAACCCAAATATTATACATCAAATTCAATCCATAAAATTGTATCACATTCTGAAATGAAAGATTACCCCGTGTTACTCGTCTCTGTTGACTAGTAAAGGGAAATGCGTAGAATAGAAAAGACAAGTCTTTCTTCAGTAGGCTGCTCCCAGTTTTGACAATTTGAGTTTGCCACTTCGGCCTACAGAATCTTGCCACGTGTTTATTGGACCTAACATACATGGTTGTATGAAGGACAAGAGACAAGAAGGGTGCACGTGATGTTCAGAAAATTAACATGTTCTTCATAATTACAAATATACAAATTCTTTATCAGATTTTCCTATTGACTATAAGAATAATATTTCTATAATTTATTGCAAAGTTTCTGATTACAATACAAAACCTTGTATTTCTCAATCTGGTAAGTCACTGACCGTTCTTCTCACATTTCCTTCACAAGATGTCTTTCATAAAAGTACTCTTCCCAATCCATTTGACCGACAATGCAGAAAGCTTCCAGTGCCATATCTTCCCTGCACATTCATAGTCACTCAGAAGAGCATTTTTGTTTTCGAGTTAAAAATGAAGGAGAGTGTGTCGGAGGATTGGCCAACGGACGATCTACATTGACAAATGTGGAACTTAAGCCGTATTCTGTTTCAGGAGAACACATGTGAGGAACCAAGTTTTTTCTGTCTTTAATATTGTCCAACATTAATAGATCAACCGTCTCTTTCATGGAAAGTTCACCTTCAACATATTTCTCCAAAAGCTCGTTGGAACTGCGGCTCAAATGCTTGCAGGTAAGAAAGTCAAGTATAAATTGCAAGAATTTGCAGTTTAATCAATTGAGTTGTATAATATATTACCTTAGCCCATGGAGAATCCAGCCTAGCATTTGTTAATACATAGATTCCTGGTGAAACATCTTTCTCAAAACTTTTACCTTCTTCAGGCCTGTTGTCAGGTACCCCATGGATTTGGGATAAATATCAGCTATAATCAGGTTAAACCCATTATACTGATCTACCTCCTTCATGAAATCCTCTGCAAAAACCATGGGACTTTTCTTGCTCTACAGAAAGCCAAGTTTTGACAAATATCTAGATAATCATTTTTAGCGAAAGAAACAAATCCCATTGAATCATAGAAAGTTTCATTTAAACAAACATCAAGATAGCAATTTTCAATCAATAATAGTGAAGATCTGTTAGGGTTCTATAGTCTTATTACTAGTTCCATTATCTTATTAGTTTATATTGTATTCAAACTATTAATGGTTTATTTCACTACAAGGGGAAGAAGAAACATACAGTTTTCGAAAATCTCTCTCTAAAATCTCCATGTTGTTCTATTTGCTCTCTAGAAAGCCTCTTCTTTTCCCCCTTACTGAATTCTTCATAAAAAGTCCCAACAATCCCTTTTCATTTAATTCTTCAAGAAATGTCTTAACATTTTGGTATCAGAAGCACATGTCTGGTTGCTTAAATATGAACCATAAAGAGCTTGAAGATACGGTTAACTCTTTGACCCACCAAATAAAATAACTACTTGATATATATAAATTGCAACCTGAGAACATGTTTCACAAAAATGGCCATCCTAGCCGGAAGTACCTACGGAACGTGTCAATTACAG
This sequence comes from Anacardium occidentale, assembly GCA_026122585.1. Classification (NCBI taxonomy): domain Eukaryota; kingdom Viridiplantae; phylum Streptophyta; class Magnoliopsida; order Sapindales; family Anacardiaceae; genus Anacardium; species Anacardium occidentale. The sequence continues at coordinate 456,394 of JAJEJH010000122.1, read as the reverse complement.
GGACGCATTATACAAACTGATTTCCCCTGACCCAATTGCATGTATTTTTCACTTGGGGCAATATCAATCGGTTACAGTGTCACTGATGCACAGATGGTGACCTTAGTCGCATGAATGCCAATAAACACACTATTCATTTGAGTGTTGACAATGGCAGTGGAGCAGAAGTCTCAGTCATGGATGGCAGATGATGATTTGATTTGCCCTGTGCTCGAGGACAAACCTTCTTTCGAAGAACGGGGATACAAGTTCTATCTTAGGCTTAGAGCCATTGCTTTACTGTATACATATAATTTTCCCAATCCTCTCCCTAAATTCTCCCTGTTTGATCTGTTATTTACCCAGAATGCCTCTTCTTACTCCCAATTCCTATCATACTCACCAGCAAACCGTTCTGGATAAAGGCCTCTAGTTATCCCTCTAAGTCACAAGCAAAAATCTCAGACATATAAACTAGTATCAGCATTGGATAACCAAAAGCAAACCCTAAACCGTACGATAAGTACCTGCAAGAAACGAACAGGAAGATCTCCTCTGCACTTAGCTTGAGGGATTGATTGAATCTCTCTAAAATTAGTAACAAAAGCAAATTTACCAATTTTAGAAGAAGCTGGTCATGTACCACAAGCCATCTCTTCTTTCCCTCCCAACATCTCGCCCCCCTACCCACCACTCCAGTGGCTTAGTAGGCCTGGCAACAAAATAAAACAGAACAGAACCCTCGAATCAAACAACAAAATCAACCCATAAGCAAACTTATAAAAAACTTAAGAAAGGCTAGAAATGGGCATTTTCACCTTAAAGAATCAGAATAATAATTTGACCATATATTCTTGGTATTGATGTCGAATTTTGGATGGTTTCAATATGATTTTTGATCGAGATAAAGATTAAAACGAGAAAAATCAGTCCAAGTTTAGACTTTTTACGGCTTAAGTAGTTGGCTTAATTTCAACAAATTAAACTTTTAAAAATCCTATTTTATTTCAATTATCCACAGAATTTAATTTTTGTTTTGTTTCAGATAAAAAAGTCAAAAGTAGTTGATCAAGCGCCAAAGTGGACCAATGAAAACTAAAGATGAAAAAATTGTCTAAAATTGGGAAAGTCACGTGCCTCACCACCTTCGTTTCCCCTTCACAAAAGTCATAAACCAATTTCATTATTTAAATAATAAGATTTAAAAAAATAAAATTAAAAATTTGGAAATAAAAAATAAGACCATGTTTGTTTGCGCATCGAACAAAAACCGAGAGGGGGAGAGAAAAAGAGAAAAGAAAAGAACGAAATGGGTAAGATAATTGAGAGGAAGAAGAAGAAGAAGAAAGGAAGACCTTCTCTTTTAGATCTTCAGAAACGGAGTCTCAAAGAAGAGCAGCAACAGAACAGCAACCCAAACAACTCTACCCAAAAAATTACATCGAATTACAGCTCTGCCACTGCCAATCAGGTTCGTCGATCCACGCGGAGGAACCAGATTCCGTCTCCGGAGAGAGTCGTGTCCGACGACGAAGACGATGAATTGGGAGCTAATCGGCGCGAGAAGAAGCTGAAACTGGTGCTCAAGTTGCAGAAATCTGATCAGAATTCGAATTCTAACCCCTCAGATTCGGACGAAAACGCTGCACGCAATCACAAAAAGAGGAAGATCAATGCAATCGGAGGTGGATCTGGGAGTGGAGTTCATGAAAAGGTAGTTAATTTTTTTGGAATTTGAAAAAAGCTGACATTTTTACGTGGGTTTTGGGGTTTTTCTTTAAATTAAAAGCGCGAATTTTTTTCGAGGAATTTAATGTTTAGCGTGTTTCTGAAAGTACCTTGAAGTTCGGGCCTTTGTAAGAGAAAAAAATTGTGGGTTTGAAATTTCTAGAAACTTCTGTTGACTTGGTATTTTTATTTTGGAAATCAGGGCACTTTTGAATTTTTATTTTTATTTTCTTGTTGTTGTTTGAGTAATTAATATGACTTTATTTTGAACAAAGATTATGATAATAATAATGACTGTCAAATCTGATAAAAAGAAGTTGAATTTTGTCTTTTCTTTTTCAGTATTAGTTTACAGTTAACTGTGTTTTTTTGCCCTTCTGGAACTTTGAATGCTAAGCCACTTTACTTTTTGGCAGCTATTTTAATAAGGTTTGCTATTAGTAATTTTTATGGCATATTATTAATTTTATTTTAACTTTTTATTTTCTATTTATTGTTGGGTTTTATTTAATTTTCAGAGAGAGAAGTCTATTTCTGGTACGAACCCAACAAATAACAATCAAGGTTTGCTCATATATGATGATGCCCATTTTCTTAAAATGCCTTTTTCTGGACTTTTTTGTTCTCAATGATCTCATATACCATTTTTCTAAAAAGAGCATTTTTTTGAAACTTTTTGATGTGATTATGGTTGATTTATGCAGGGGCTTTGGTGGAATCTGGACCCTCCACGCCTTTACCTGATAAAAAGCTTTTACTGTTCATCCTCGATAGGCTTCAAAAGTTTGTATCTTGTTTTACCATGTGTTTTGTTCGATATCTTTCTTGTAGCTTCTGTATTTCAAATTCACCGAGTTCTGTTTCGTTTCAAATAATTATATTCGTTTTAGGAAAGACACTTATGGCGTGTTTTCTGAGCCGGTGGACCCAGAAGAGGTATATTTATTAACTTGTTGACACCTTAGCAATTATATATTATTAATTTCTCATTGATGTCTGTTTTATGCAGCTTCCAGACTACCACGAAGTCATTGAGCATCCCATGGATTTTTCAACCGTTAGAAAGAAACTATCTGATGGAGCTTATGCCAGCTTGGAAGCATTTGAGGTTGGTTTACACGCCTGTGATTATATCTTTAAGAAGTCTGATATTTTCGTCCATTCTGTTTTCTTCTTTGCTGTTTTTGTTTGTATTTGGTCGTCTTTTTCGGTATTCTTTTCAAAGGTAGCCATATCCAAACTTAAAGTTAGATATGCTTTCAGTTGATGAAATATTGATGTTGTTAATGGCACTCTACAAGTGATGTTGGCCCGTTTGGTTGTCATGTATCTCAAGGTTTTGTAGCTCATTAGGTGCATGTATTTCTTGTTTTTTTCAGTTGAAATACCCCCTTATGAATGTTGATGCTTTTAATTGGTAGGAAAGGTAGTTAAGAATGATGCAAGACTCGTTGTATTGACCCCAATTAATTAAAGTTTTGTGAACTTTATCTTATTGCTGATTAGTCATGTACTGACATGTTCTGTAAGTTAATAATAGATTTTGGGGACTAGTGAACTCTGAGCTTTTACGGCACCTAGCCCTTGGAAAATCTGGTGATATTTGTAGTTTTTATTGATATCACCTTGAAATTTGTGAATTTTAGAATAGGGATCATCTATAATGGTGTGGAAAAACCTGCCGTAACAAAGTGACAGCTCTACATGACTTTTTTATAATTGATTTGAGAATTATTATGACAGTTAATAATTTCATAATATCTGTTGTCTAAAAGTTGTTTCTCTACTGTAAAAAAAATATTTCTTTCTCAAGGTTAGCGGATCTCCCTTTTGGTAATTGGGAATCCTTTAGGAGATAGAGTTTCTTCAAACAGCAGGAGTTGGTAACCCACAAAGAGTAGATGTTGTTTCTTAAAATGATCAGTTGTATTCTTCTCTTTTTTGGCTTAATGTGTTGAATCATACCTTGATCTCTGAAATGAACTGTGTGCAACAAACAGGGGAAAAGAAAGATGACATGACCTTGGTCATAGATGGTTGTTATGTTGTTATGAGAGATTTTAATCTAAGTTCACTTTAACTTGCAGGCTTTTTGCTTTCCTTGTTCTTTTGGGTTCATTTCCAAATTGTTTTGGACTCAAATTATTTGTCCTTTTCAAGATACTTAGGATGAGGTTGCTAATCTGTTAATATTAATTATTGTACTATCTACTGATTTGGTTGCTTTGACTTTGGGTGTTGAAAAAAGGAGTGGGGCGAATACAGCCTCTAGTCTTGTATCTTGCCCAGCGGGAAAAGAAATAAACCATGCAATCATTGACTCTTATCCTGAACAGTAAAACATGCTAAATTATTTCTGCTCTAAGATTATATGGGATTTTTCCTAATTTATGATGCCTTCAGAATAATACTCTGAATCTGGAAATAAGTAACTGCAAACAAAAGATTGTCCATATATGATGTCATCTGATGATGTTGATGCATTGGAGATCATATAAACATATTGCCAGAGTAATGGACTTCTGATCTTTGAGAAATGACATTTGATCTAATTGTCATGCAGAAAGATGTTTTCTTGATATGTTCCAATGCAATGCAGTATAATGCACCAGATACCATATACTTTCGACAGGTAAAATAAGCTTTAGCCTCTGTATGTTCCAAGTGCTTGCTGTTTTTGCATGTCTCTAAGATTTGGTACTGTTCCCAGGCACGATCCATACAAGAACTGGCCATAAAGAATTTTGAAAACCTAAGGCAAGACAGTGATGATAATGAACCAGAAACTAAAGTAATAAGAAGAGGGAGACCACCAACCAAATGGAAAAAGCCATTGGGCAGGCCTCCCTTGGAGTGTGCTCATTTGGAGTTCTCCTCCGGTGATACTCTTGCTACTGGAGCAGAAAGCACTATCTGGTCCATTCATGATTTAAGAAAAGGCCTTCATGCAGACAAGTCTGGGTTTGCAGAATCATCTGGACGATTTTACTGTTCTCACAATGACATTCACAGTAGTTGGTTGGCTGAGAACAAATTTGAGAGAAATGATGAAGGTACTGGTTTAGTATTAGTGTAAGCTAGTCCTTTTCTAGGCTTAAAACTTTGGTTGTCCAATTTTGTCACAAATGTCAAGATTCTGAAGGAGGCTGAGGGTTTTATCTTTCCTTACAGTGGCGACGTCAAGGGGTTATTCCATGAAGCATGGTAAAAAACAATTTGTACCTGATGAGAACAGGCGCAACACGTACTTGCAATTCCATCCATCAGCTGGAGGGCAGGAGCAATCTGTGTTCACTACTTTTGCAGTTGATAGGAAGAAGCTAGTGGCTGTATGTATCTTGCTCTAGTTGATTTTCTATTTAATTCATTGAAGAGGGATTAGTGTGATGAAAACAAAATACCCTAAAAAATACATCACTCGGTCACTGGTAATGGCAAAGGAAAAACAACAAATTAGCAAGATTGGACTTAAACGTTAACCTTGGAGAATGAATTGTCCACAACTTCAATGTGTGGATCCATGCATGTGCTGCTCTTTGTTTCTTAGTGGCCTATTTTACATGGGATTTTTTACTAGCATTTACTTTTGTTAGAATTGACTTGTTCTTGCATATAATCAGGTAGGGCTTTATTCAGAGCATGGTTATACTAGAAGCCTTGCTCGTTTTGCTGCAAACCTTGGACCTGTTGCTTGGCAAGTTGCTTCAAAAAAGATAGAAAGGTGTTTGCCTGCAGAGATTAATTTCGGCCCTGGATGGATTGGAGAAAATGATGTCACACCACCGAAGCCAATAATACTTCCTTCAACTCCTCAGAGTTTGCCATCTTTTATACATCCCTGCTCCATTCCTGAAAATTCTTATTCTGCAACCACATCTACCATGATTGAATCAAAAGGAGATAAATTAACAGAGAAACCTGAAGTGCAGGATTTTTCAGAGAAGCATGTACCTCCAACACTTGCATCCTCAGATAGCCATTTAAGAAAGCCTGTCCCTAAATCTGCCATCAACTCTTCAACCCTGTTTGTTGCCAATCGATCGGCAGAAGCTTATGCTGAAAAATCAGAAGTGGTTGCTGGATCCAACTTCTGTACTGGATTTAACGTCCTGAACAGCAGTGTGGGGGCAATCAGCACAAGGCCTCCCATGCAGATTTATCAGAACCCTTCAATTCATCCTGGAATGAATGGACTTAATGGCACACATGGGTTTAACCTCCCAGGTCAGATGGGAAAACTATTTGAGGCTGCCAAGTCTGGTGAATTGAGTTTTCAGCCATGTCAGATGCTTGATAGTGTCTCTAGAACTAATACTAACTTTGTCCATTCGGCTACTCTGAACAATTTGAACTTGGAAAATCCCAAGTTAGCTGATAGTTCAAAGACAATAAATCATGGCAGATCAATACCAAATTCAGAATACAACGCATCAACAACATCAACACCAGAGCATCATCGCCCAGCATGGCAGAGGTTATCACCTCATGCAAAACCAGATTCTGGTTCATCACCACGACAAAAGTCAGATTCAATCCCACCTGACCTAAATGTCAGGTTTCATTCTCCAGGATCTCCTAGTTCTAGCAGAGTAGATTCAACTCAACCAGATTTAGTATTGCAGCTGTGATAATAATTGAGTTAATTTTTTTCCTCTCTATTTGATTAAGTTAACCACAGAATGGTGTTATTGATGAGGTGCTGATTAGAGCCAAACCCAACTGTATTTTAATAGAAAAGAGTAGATTATTATTTTTGTACAGATCAATGTATCCTAATTTTTAGGTGTAGAAGCAAAAAGGTTCTCATTCATAATATTGTAAACCATTAATATGATGTAGTTCAGAATTCATTTTCAGATGTACGATGTTTGTTTCATATTCATATCCAGATTTCAGAACTGTTGTCAGAATTTACTTGCAAAAGAGTACATGTCGATTCTGCTTTTCTACTATTGATAGTCTCCCACTAGCATGAAGCTACTGTCAATCCCCCTTTTATAAAAACAGAAAAATGGCTGAAAACAATCAACTTGGTTTTGAGTTTCACAGATTAATCTTTGTGGAAACAAACTAGCGTAATCTCTTTTGAGTAATCAAGGCTAGCTTTCTTTGAATTATTAGTCATTCTGCAAAGGGGTTCTCTAGCTCTCAGTCATTTGCATTTCCAAGATATAAGATAATCAGTGGCTTAAAGCTTTTTCGGTTGACGCCTATGATGATATCTAATTGGTCGACCCAAGATTTGACATAATATTGAAAACAATTAAAAATATATTTGAATTGAATTAAACATAAATTTAGCTTAAATCCAAAAAGTTTAATTCAAATTAATGATAAAATTGTAAAAATAAACTATAAAAAAACACTAAATAAGAAGAAAAATCATTAAAAATAAAAAAAAAAAATCATCAAAAAAGATATATCTGTCAATGAATTTTCTATGATTCGTAACATTTAAACTAACTCAATTTCTTTTTGTTGAGTGAACACCAAGTAGATTTGACTTGTATCCAAAACATGAGTGGTATCATTTATGGTCAATTAATTCAAGCTACATAGTCTTATGTTTTGAGCCTGAAAGTGTAGTAGATAAAGAAGAAAAAAAAAAAAAACAAATTGGCCAGAAATACAATATTATCTCTACTTTTGAAAGGTCATTGTTTCGTGTTGTGAAGTTCAACTACGCAATTGCTACACAACTGCTTGCTCTTTTCTTTACAATTTTCAATCACAGTTGTCCTAATTTGTAAGTCGCAATACTGTTTATATGAATTAAAAAGAACAAAAATAAACAAATTAGTCATTTAATTGATGAACTCGTGTATACATTGTGATGAAATTCTAATGTCGGCAAACACTGACTTCATCATCATTAAAAAGGAATTTCAACTTCAAACCCTTTAGTGAATTTCAGTAAAATTTACAATTAAAAGAAGCCTTATTTGAATGATTAACTCTGTAAAAGTCCTCCTGAACTAGATTCACAGGAAAAAGGTAACTAGTCAACGATAAATTATTCGTTTAGTAACCAAACATGTCAGGTGTATGTAGGTCAGCTCAGAATGCTGGCGAAAATTATATCACTCAGAGAGAGAAGAACTTAGCTGGATGAGGAAATCCCAATCCCATCTTCCTTCTGCCACTGAAATTCATGTCTTGGAATTGGCCAGAATTAAAATTGGGGCTGCTAAATTAGATGATGGGGAGTTCAAGTTGGGGCAAAAACAAAAATAAGATGCAAGTTGATAATCTAAGTCTCATTTGTTTGGCTTTTGGGACAAGTAATTCACTTAACATGTCCCCGTATGTTAGTATTACATATTTAGTTTTGTCCTGTCATGTCTTGTAAAATTGAGAGGCAGCATGAAAGTTTGTTAACAGAAAATTACAATGATATTTTATTGCCTAATGAACTAAACAAGTTAACAAAAGCACCTGATAGTAGAAAGTAACGTAAATTTATATCCAGGGAAAGAAGAAAATGAATGATGAAGAAGACGAGGTAGAGAAAAATGGGCTGGATTCAAAGCATTAATTGCAAAAACAGAGGCGAGAGCAAAATGAGAGGAAGGGACAGAGTCAGCAAAATGGATCCATACCTACAGATCCACCTGTACCTGTCTAGGTAGATTATAGATTTTAGAATTTTTTGGACTCATACCCGTTTCTCTGTACCGTAAAGACTCGACTCATCCGCACCCTGCCCGTCCCTTTTTCCGGGTTTATGCAGGATAAAAGGTTGACACAGGTTTTCACTCGTTAACCTGATAATTTTGAGTTGATTATTTTTTTGTAATTTTGTAATTTTTTATGAGTAATGATTGAGTCCTTTTGTGCTACGTTGGTTTATATTCAAAGTCGTATGTTAAATTATCAATGACAGGGGAATTGGACTGTGTTCAGTAATTATGAAGCGGAAATAGGTCATCATTTGTTTGGTAAATGGATTGAAGAAAACGCAGAAGTTGTTGAGGTTATAATTATAATATTAGCTTCGACCTTAGTTTGCTTTTCTATCCCATTCAATGTCTTTGACTGAACATTTTCAAAGACACGGCAGTTGACTTGGAAATAATGTAGCAGCTGGTGTCTTCATTACGCAAAAAATATTTTTATAATTTCTCGAAGACTTAGTCTTCTTCATTCTTGCTTATAATTAATGCTGTAACTTTCAGTTTCTGCCATTTTTTTGGTTCAAAATTGAGTTAAATAGTACTAAAAGCTCAAAGCCAGAGTCAGACTCAGACCAGGGACTTTTGATATAGGATACCAAGAACGGGAAATTCAAGTCTTCAAAGTTGAAAGAAAGATTTTTGGTTGCTGGTTCAAAGTTTTGAAAGGGAGAAAGATTAATGCTTGAGAGTTGAGGAAGTCTAGATTATCATTTTTGTATTATAAAAAAAAGTCTTCGATATTGTTTCCGGTTTTCCAATTTTTTCGTTGGAAGTAACTGGATAGGAGCAATCTATTTTCTTGCCCGTCTGTTTAGGATTCAAGAAAGAAAGAAAGAAGAGACAAATTCGTCAGATGGGCATTTGCTGGGGTTCTCGGGCTAATGATGCTGCTGCAAGCACCACTGGTGAGCTCAGTAGTGCAGGTACGTCCGAAATTTCAAACTTTATTTCACTTTTTTATAACCATATTTCATCGGTTTCTTAATTCGATCAGAAACCCTTGTTTGACTTTCATTACATTTCAAATGGGATATTGATTTGCTTTCCAAGTTCTTATTGGTAACTGCAGTTGGGATATCTCAGGCCAGCCAGACGGCTTCTTCGAGCACTTCTCGGGCCAGCAATGTGTCAAGGAACAGCCAGTTCTCAGCATCTAGTGGAGATGATGTTTTCCCTAAAGGGCAGATCTTGCCCACCCCGAACTTGAGGATCTTCAGCTTTGCAGAACTGAAGGCTGCCACCAGGAATTTCAGAAGTGATACAGTGCTTGGAGAGGGAGGATTCGGGAAAGTCTTCAAAGGTTGGCTCGACGAGAAAACGCCAGGGAAGACTGGAAGTGGGACTGTAGTTGCTGTCAAAAAATTGAATTCTGAGAGTTTGCAAGGATATGAAGAGTGGCAGGTGACCCAACTCAACTTCAATATGAATTAATCAGAGAAAATACAAGTTTTGCTGATGTGCTAAAAGGGCAAACTTATAAGCATTTGCTGATTGAATTTCTGTTTCAACAATTTTCTTGAACATAAGGAAGTTTAAATTCTATTAACATGTTGATATAAATTATTTGCAGTCGGAGGTAAATTTCCTGGGAAGGCTTTCTCACCCTAACCTTGTAAAGTTGTTGGGATACTGCTTTGAAGAAAAGGAACTACTTCTTGTTTATGAATTTATGCAGAAGGGTAGCTTGGAGAATCATTTATTTGGAAGTAGGTGCTAATACCAATAATTCAATGCCATATTTTTCTAACAATATGATCATTTTAATCTGGTTCACCAAACTCAATATTTTCCTTTTGAAGGAGGCTCGTTTGTTCAGCCATTGCCTTGGGATATAAGACTAAAGATTGCAATAGGAGCAGCTCAAGGCTTGGTTTTCCTGCATACCTCCGAGAAACAAGTTATTTACAGAGATTTCAAAGCTTCCAATATACTACTTGATGGGGTAAGCTTCAAATGTAGCTTTGATTGCTAAAAGTAGAACTTGCTTAATATTTTGTTTCATTTGCAGTCCTATACTGCCAAGATATCTGATTTTGGCTTAGCAAAATTGGGTCCTTCATCTAGTCAATCTCATGTAACAACACGAGTTATAGGCACATATGGTTATGCTGCTCCAGAGTATGTTGCCACAGGTAATCTTCTGAATGTTCTGGTTTGAGCTTTACCTTTAGCCACTTTAAACCTCTGCAATAATATCAACGTTCTGCTTATCATAACAGGGCACTTGTATGTAAAAAGTGATGTGTATGGTTTTGGAGTTGTACTAGTAGAGATTTTAACAGGCCTACGGGCGCTGGATACAAATCGTCCCAGTCGACAGCACAATTTGGTTGATTGGATCAAACCACACCTACATGAAAAAAGAAAGTTGAGGAGCATAGTGGACTCTAGGCTGGAGGGGAAATACCCATCTAGAGCTGCATACAAAATTGCCCAGCTTGCCCTGAAATGTTTGGAAAAAGAACCCAAAAATCGTCCTTCAATGAAAGAAGTACTTGACACACTAAAACAGCTCGAAGCATCTAATGAAAAACCTCGAGAACCTAGGCATCGTTCTACTCGTCCTGTCACTCAGCGACAAGGCCAGCAGTCTTTGCCTCATCGATCTCCAATTCACACAAGAAGCAGTGTAAACCATAGCTATCAGCAACCTCGTCGAGTAAGATAATGCTGGTACCTGTATTTGTTACAAGCAAGAAGCATAGTCATGTGAATCATGGCATCATTCATATCCAACAACTTGCCATTCCTGGACAATGTGAAATTGAGTTCGATCTTTTTCTTGTAGCTAGTAATATCCCATTCATGCAATTGTACTTTGTTTCTGTTATATGTCAGCAGAGTATATGTTATAGATCCCTTCTGTTTTAGAAATTTTAGACCATTAAGGGACAAGCAGATGTTATGTATCGGGGGTATCCAAATGGTTGTGCTGGAGTGGGGATGAAGATGCCAGAATTTACAATTTTTCTTGTATGTTTGCTGTGTAAATAACAAAGGATTTAAGAGATATATTAAGCTTTTATCCCAATGATTTGTCATGAGAATTAGGTGTTAAGTAGAAGTAGATTCGAATTGAATTAAATCTAAATAAGGGATATTTAAATCCGGGATGATTAGATCCAGTTTGAGCTTGCTCAAATGGTAAACAAAGACACCGAAAAAAAGAAAAATTTGTTGATAAAGAAAAGATTTGAGTTCAGAGTACTATCCTATACTATTTGGTGAACTCTTTCGATGGGCCGGGCGTAGAAATATCCACAAACCCGTAGTTAAGTACCCAGCCTTAGTCGGGCTTACTACCGAGTTGGGCCTGAGTTGCCTGACCATTAAACTCAGCCCGAAATTTACCAGGCCCAGACGTTCCATTGCAATGTGACCACGCCCAGATAAACCTAATGATTTCTTCTCTCTCAGTTTCTGCTTCCAACTCGAAGCTTGAAGTTTTTGAGTAATTCTAACAATGGCGTCGATTCTATCAAAAAAGCAAAAAAGGCACACGCTGAAAGAGCTAAAAACCCTGGGGCAACAACTGCTATCGTCGAGAACACACATAAATAATTTGCCTTTACTCCTCACGTTCATCTCTCCAACGTCGCCGCCGCAGCACCTTCTTGAATCGCTTCTCTCTCTTCAGTCTTTCTTCACTCCTGTTTTGCAGCAGATTCCTCCATGTTCTTCGAAAAAAAGCAAAATTGAAGACTCTACGAAGAATGACCCTGAGTTTATTTACAAAATGTGGCTCCGTTCCAAGTTCGATGAGCTTGTTAAGTCGCTTGTTCAAGTTTTAGTTGCACCAAAATCAGAAGATGCCTTGAGAGTGATTTTATTTTCCTTAATATTTATTTATTTTCTTTCAAATTGATTTTGAATTTTATTTTTAGAAAATTTTATTTGAATATGATGTTTTGGTGTTGTTTGGATTGGTTTGATCAGGAGGTTGTGCTGGACACTCTAATGGAGTTTGTGAAATTGGGGAATAATGGAAGGTTTCATTCCGCGATATACCATAAGTTGCTTCATTCTATTGTAAGTTTGTTGGGTTGTTTTTTGCCAAAGTATCAGGGTGTATCCTACTTTAAAGGAAAAGCACAGGGGGGTAAGTGTGATGTTATTGTTGGTTGTTCCTGATTATTTTTTATTGGCAGGTCCACTCTACGGAGTCTATCGATTTTGTGACAGATTTGCTTGCGTCGAAGTATTTCAAGTACATTGACGTTCGGTATGATTATAACTGTATTTTTGTGTGATTGTAATTGTATTTTAGTGAATCTTTATAGTGTTATGACTCTGTTGCTCCTGGTAGAGAGTCGATGTTGTTATGATGTATTCAAAAGAAAAATTTTATGCATTTTTAGTTTCTTTTTCTTGGTACAGATATTTTACCTATATTAGTCTTGAAAAGCTTGCTAGCAGTTTGGAGGCAAAAGATATTTCCGGTATTTTTCTGCCTTGCCTCTTGTTAACTTTAGTATTTTCTTTATTATTTGCACCTGTGTTCAGTTGATTTGATTCTACTTGATAGATGACAAAACTGTGAGTACAGATGGCAATGTTGAGAGTCATCCAAAAGCAAGGTTAGTTTTTATGATATTTTGTTTTGCCTTTTTTTAGCTAAAAATAGCACTAACATTAAAAAATATCATTTTACTTGGCTTTGCAAACTTGTTTTTTTTCTTATTCAACTGTTCTCATAAGAAGGAATTTACTGAATGAACTTAAATGCTGTACATTTCTGGCAGCATAGAGGTTTCTATTCACAGGATACATTATATTATAGCAAATATTGCGCCACCAGAGAGCAGTACAGAAACACTTGAACATCAGATGTGGAGTGGATCAGGTAATTGCCTGCCATCTTTTGATATTGTGGATGTTGTGCTTTTCTATTTTTTTTTTTTAAATTAAAATTGATTTTCCCATCTTTTCCGCAGTCTATTTTATTCATGATTAATGTGCAATTAGTTAAATTGTGTTTGTTTTTGTATCATTAGGATTTTCATCCAAAGAAGGCGACCTTAAAGTGGGTTTAGAGCTGTCAAAGGCAGAACATAAAAAGTTGAAGACTGAGAAACAAAACAATGATGTAAGTTGTCATCAGTTAGTTATTGACAAAAAGTTTTCATTCTATCAGATTCATTATGTTTCTAATTCATTTGTTTCATTCAACTAGATTTTTTATTATTTATTTTCCAGATTTTTTTAATTTTCAATTTGAGTATTTTTGTTCATGTTCAGGTTTTGTCTGTTGCCACCCTTGCCAAAAAGATGAAACTGAAATTCACCAAAGCTTGGATTTCGTTTCTTAGGTTACCACTTCCAGTTGAAATATACAAAGAGGTACACCTCACAGATCTCCTTCTCTGATTGCATATTTTATTATGTGCGAAGCAAGGGGGAAAGGGAGGGGTTGTGGCATTTGTTTTTAAAACTTGACATGAAGTAAAGATTTAGTCAGAAGTTGGATAGTTTATCCTTTGATGCTCAAATTTGTTGTTTATTTTCACTCATTTACACTATTGTCAACGTGTATCTATTCCAGAATATATCATTCTCAGAAACTGCTTCTATCATGGAATATTTCCATATACCACCATAACTTGAATTTCTGAGTTGGGTTCCTCACACAAATATTTCAGATTCATATCTGGATGATTTCTCTTTGGCATATTATTTACTGTTTCTTGAGACTAGATATGTTTCTGTGTCATGTTTGATTATTAATTTTTTCCCCTCACCTCCCTGCTTTTGAATGTGTAGGTTCTTGTTACCCTCCATCAGGCAGTTATTCCTTATCTGTCTAATCCCCTGATGTTATGGTAAACTGACTTACCAAAATTTATTTTTTATTTTATTTAGATGCAACATATATTTTAACTTTTGTCTCACCTAAATTCAATACTGTGCAGCGACTTCTTAACCAGTTCATATGACATTGGTGGTGTTGTTAGTGTCATGGCTCTTAGCGGTCTCTTTATTCTTATGACACAACATGGTTTAGAGTACCCCAACTTCTATGAAAAACTTTATGCCCTGTTGGTACCTTCTATCTTTATGGCGAAACATAGGGCCAAGTTTTTTCAGGTAATGTAAATTTCTAAGTAGTCCTGATAAAATTAATGTGAGGTTGATACCAAATATCAACTAATAATCATTTTGAATTTGAGAAATTTTCATTGACTTTTAAAAGCAAAGTTGGTTGAGGTGAAAATTTGTTTGCTGCAGCTTCTTGATTCTTGCCTGAAATCACCACTTCTTCCTGCATATTTGGCTGCTGCTTTTGCAAAGAAATTAAGTAGACTGTCACTTTCTGTCCCTCCTTCAGGAGCATTGGTTATTATAGCATTGATTCACAACCTTTTGCGGAGACATCCTTCAATCAACTGTTTGGTGCATCGGGTAGCAAACCACTTAATTTACTGCCTTTGTCTTTATCTTTCTGATTTATCCTTCTGATTTTGGTTAAAGTTTTAATAAAAGCGAGCAACCTTATGGTTTCAGCTTTGCTTTAAGAATGTTTTGTTCTTGTTCTAGTTACGTTATTGCATTGCAGCAGCATTTTAATGCATGATATTCAGTGATACACTATGCATGTTTTTAATGAACTATTGTTATCTGAGCAGGAAGATGGCAATGAAACTGAAAGAGATGATTCTAAAGCTGAGGAGAGTTCTGTTGGTGCAGATGACTGTAAAACCATGACAAAGACGTCTGACAGAAAACCTGGCATTGATCATTTCAACAATGAGGAGAGTAATCCTGTGAAGTCTGGTGCCATGAGTGAGTAGTCTTCTTTAATCCTTTTATTATTCTATACTCTGATATACTAGCACCTACTTGGTTGCTGAGTGTAAGCAGTTGGCATGTCATTTTTCGGTTTATATCTGCCACTTCTGTCTACTTGCACTTCTTGTTTAAATCATCCACTTGACCCAGTCCTTATTTTGGAATTCAGCAAAATTTTAATTGGTGCTAGCAGATCTAACCAGAGAACAGAGCAACTTTGAATGTTTCATCATTGAACTAATAATTGTCTGGATTTAGTAGGTCGTTAGTGATGCCTTTACTATATTAGCCTGATGAACTAGGAAGATCATGGTCCCTTTGTAAGAACAGAAATGTTCAATAAGTTATGGAAACATCTTTTTAACTAAAGAAGATGGAATAGATGGAATGTGCATCATATAACCTTCCTGAGGCATGGATAACTATGACAGTCATTACTTTTTGTCATCATTTATAAATTCCTAAATGTCAATAAATTAGTCCTTATTACTGATGACATCGCCATGCACAGAGTTGCATCCCAACTTATTTCATTATCTAGTTTTGTTTGGCTCATTCATGCAAAATCATGTGTTTATGTACTTGATTGTGGATGTTAGTTCCCTTGATAAACTATAAGCTTATATTCTAAATGAAAACTCTTCAAACAGGAAGTTCACTATGGGAAATTGACACCCTTCGGCACCACTACTGTCCAGCTGTGTCAAGGTATACCTGTGATACACACATGCCACACACAATGTCCTGAAATATATAAAGTTTAATCCTTAATTTCTGCTTGCTGTTAGGTTTGTTTTGTCACTGGAGAATGATTTGACAGTTAGAGCCAAAACCACTGAAATCAATGTTGGAGATTTTAGTTCTGGTTCATATGCAACAATATTCGGAGATGAGGTAAAATTATCATTTCTAAGTCAATTTGCTAAGGTTTCGACAGAAATTTTTTTCATATGTTAACATAAATGAAAAAACCTCTGTGCTTCCAAAGATTGTCACCTTTGATTTTTCCTATTGCGTAATTGATAAACCTTGTTAGTCAAGCTGCTGTTAGTACACCTTATAGTATTTTTTCTATATTTTCACAGCTTGATGGACGGTTAATGCTGTACTTGAAAAATATAGTTAATTTCCTATAGCATCTGAATTCTTAGAAAAGTGTCTTGTACAGTTTACAACACAATTTTTGTTGGGTATAATGTACTTCTCAAAATTATGGGTGCTCCAAATTGCAGATTAGGCGAAGGGTTAAACAGGTCCCATTGGCATTCTACAAAACGATGCCCACAACTTTGTTTTCGGATGCAGATTTTGCCGGGTGGACATTCAAATGTGATGAAGCGCTGGAAAGTTGTACTGGGAATGATCTGAAGAATGTCACAAACATTTCTGAAGAAAATGATGACACTGGTTCAAAACGACAGCGAATAGAATGAGCATGAACTACATTTTTTGCCTGACTACGAAAAAAGATCAATTTTGTAGCCTATAGAAAGTTTTCATCATTTTTATTTTCATTTTTTATAGCTCTGGAGAGATCTAGTTGTAAGCAAAACCAAAATTTAACGAGAGAGAACCTGAAATTACTCATAGAAAATCTGTATACGTGATCTCAAAAGGGTTGGAAGAAATTGTGTCTGCAATTTGTAGAATTTGATTCAAATGTTCCAGTATTGCATATCTATTTTTCATCTGGCCAAATGACTTTTTTCACCCTAGGTTTGATGAATTGATCATTCAATTGTTGTAAGTTTCATAAAAGTCAGAGTACTTTAGTGGCCGGGATCCGAGTAGAGTTAGTTTGATTTTTAAGGATTTGACTTGGAAGGGTTGACTTATTCTTTAAATCAGGTAAAACTTAAATTAGAGGAAGTGTGATTCGGTCTAGTTCCTGTATTCAGGTGGGTTTAAAGTAAGTTTGAAGTTCAATTTTGGTTATACTAAATAATTGTTAAAATGGTAAAGTTTAATTTATTATCGGTTAAAATAATATTATTTTTTTAATATTTTATACACTTGTGTTATATATTTAATCATAAAATTTGTATTAAATTCAATTTGAATTTAAGTTGAACTATTTTTACTCTATTTTTTATTCAAATTAAATTTAAATGAGGAAAGGATTAGATTTGCAATAATTGGCAGTAGTCACGGGGGTAAAATAGTCATTTGGTAAAATGGTCATGTACATGTTTATCTTGGGCATTCTTGGCTGTCCATCTCTTCCGGGATTTTCTGACTTCTGATTTTGTGAGAGGTGATTGCACGTGAAATTACGACGTGTTTTCACTTCCATCGCCACCACGTTGACTTGCGCAAAATTCTTGCCATTTCATTTATCTCATTCATAGGGTTCTTTCCATTTCTTCCACATTTTCTCTTCCAACTGTCGAACCCGCGTGTTCTGTTTATATGGAGTTCCACAATTTATGTCATGTAAGTTTTCATCATCTCCAACTTCTGGAGTTCTTGTTATTTTTTTCCTTTTCTGTACTTTTCCATCCGCTTTATGTTCGTATGTCGAGGAAAACCATCTGGGTTTTTCTTTATTCTCAAAATTATGGAGCCATTGCTGCAAAATTAAGAAATATGTTTTTTTTTTATCTCTTAATTTTGAGATCTTCTTCAGTTTGCCCTGAATTGGGTGTTTTATACTTGATCTGTGTGTGCAACTTTTTCTTTCAGTACCATCTTTCCGATGCTTGATAAACTCAGTAGATTGGCTTGCTCGTGTGGGCAAAATAACGTAATTTGTGCAATGTTAGCATTTCAAAGGAATTAAAAAGGATTATAAACACAATGTAACATATTTTATTGTATAGCTTGAGCTGGTTATTGCTCTTTAGATGAATGTGTTTAGGTAGTTCATGTTGGACTTATTTATGCATTTTGATGCACTTAAAGAATGTGGTTTGAGTGTAAGCCGCGCTAAGATGTGGCTATTTGGCTTCAGAATTAGCATTTGGAAATAAGTAGCTTCCTATCTAAGATATGTTCTTTTATCAAGTTTTGCTCTTTTCATTTTGTAAACCAAACTTCTATAGGATGTATTATGCCTGGGATGTGTGCTTTTAGCTGTTAAAGAGATTATCTATTATTTATTTATTTTTGCAATGTTGAATCTCATTATACTTGAATAAGCAATGACATTGCAAGTGGTACACCAGAAAAGTAGTGTCTTCCTTCAGAAATCTAAAACAGTAATGTGATTGCAGGATTAGTGGATGGTATAACCATGTGTAGAAACGTTCTTGTATTGTGCATAAAGCATGCTAAACAAGAGGTTGTGTACTCTTTGAGTATAAAGAAGTGGAAGAGCAACTGATTCTTGGCAACGTAATGGCTACTACTGTACTCATTTACTATCTTGAGGACAAAGAATAGCTGAACAGCCTTATTTTTGCATTTCTGAAATGTTAGTATTGCACTCGATTTAAATTACCTTGTTTCTTGCTACTCTAGGGAAACCTGATGTAAGAAATAAGGGATGTGCACATACATTTCCTGATTGTGCTATGAAAACGTTTTAGATGCTACGTGAGACAACCTTCTTTCCCTCTTTTGGTTTGCTAGAGATTTTATGATGCAAACCCAAGACAATATTCAACTATGTTGCCAATATAATCCACACTCTCAACCACACAGTGATGAAATCAACACAGCAGACTTGGAATCCAGAAAGTACAGAAATCACAAACAACATTATACAGACATGAGGAAATAAGAAGCCAACCAACAATAAGTTATAAAGAAAATGGACTACCGAAGAAGTTAACAAAGGATATTTGTGTTGATTGGAATCAGCATTTGCAACTACAAACCAGGCAATTCATTTTCAATATCACTAAAAAGAACAATAATCATCCCAAAGAACACACAAGCTTTCAAGATACCAATTCCCTCGCAAATTGAACCACCACAATTATCAAGATCTTCTTGTTTCACAATTCTCTCACATTCTCTTTATTCTCTCCTCCTAATGATTTTGCTCGGATCACCAATCACATTCAGTCATATCGCCTTACTCAAGGGCTATTGAAATCTCCCTATACCACTTCTTCTCTATCCTCACTCATTGGTTGATCCTTGTTGGTTCTCCCAAGGATCATATCATTAATAATAAAGCTTTAATCATCGAGGTGTACACACACAAGCTGAGAGGGGGAACCAACAAGAATCAACTAGTGAGTGAGACGAGATAAGAAATATCCAATGAGATTTCAGTAGCCCTTCAATAAGGCCATTCGGCTAAATGTGGTTAGTGATGTGGTCAAAACCATTAGGATGAGAGAATAAATGAGAATCATGAGTCAAGAAAAGTCTTGATAATCGTGGTGGTTTAATTTTTGGGAGAGAACTGGCATCTTGAAAGCCAGTGGCTTCTTTGGTTTGTTTTTGTTTTTCGTGGTAGTATTGCAAGGGAATTGTAGTTGTAAATTCTACTTTCAATCAATAAGTAAATCCTCTGTTTCTTCAGCAGTTCCCTGAGTTTGTAATTTTGCTGTTGTTTGATTCATGTTTGCTTCGGTTCTGTATTTTGTGTTCCAGGTTTTCTGCATTATTCTGAGTTTTGAGTCCTCTGTCAGTTTGTTGAGTTAATTTCATTTCTGCATTGCTTGAGGTGTGGAAAATACTAAACGATGGCTGAATATTTGCCTGGGCGTATACTGTGTGATTGTTGGATATTGGTTTGAGTTTGCATCAAGTGGTGTTCTGAGGTGATTTTGACAGGTACATATGAATTTATCAATGAATCTGTTCATTTCAGGGTAGAAAGTCTCTAGGAAATACATACACTGCTAAGAATATGTACACTGCTTGATGATTCTCCCTTGGATTGCAAAGGGCTCCTTTGATGGTCATTGCAATCTTGTTTATCGGATATCTGGAATCTCTTTTTTATAGGTTGGCCATCTGAAAGAAATGAATCAGTTAGATTGAATAAATCAATAGACAGTAGTATGTGTGCAAACTCCTTGTTCAGACTGACTCATGCAATTTTATGTGTATGATTGGAAGACTTAAAATTAAAGATATTAATTAAAACTAAAGTGGCTGAATTAGTTTGTGTGATAGGTTTGTATTTATAGCATTGCTTTGAATCAATTAGCTTATGCTGGGCTTTTGTTTATACTCTGATTGGGGCCCTTTCATGTTTCAGCTGCAAATTCTTTCCCATTAACCAGGATCTTGTTAGATGTATCACGGTTGTTGCATTCTTTTTATTATCTATTATATTCTATACAAGTGTGTTAATTGTTTGGTCTTTACTTCATATTTGTGTCTTTAAAATTAATTATACAGGTTTATCTTTTCAGGTTTCATTAATATCTTGAAGGTTTTCCAAAGCTGTGAAGGTGCTGGTTTTTCTTTGAACAACTTGCTAATTGAGTTTGTCAGCTGTTGGAAAACTGGCTTATTTGAAGACACTGAATTATAAATTCTAGTTATAAGAGTGAAGGTGAAGGATGAGTTTAATGAATTTTCCGAAGCGCTATCTGATTGTCATTTTAACATTCCTTAGTACATGTGTTTGCTATATAGAGCGTGTGGGCTTCTCCATTGCTTATACCATTGCAGCTGATGCTGCTGGAGTTAACCAATCAAGCAAAGGCACCATACTTTCTACATTCTACATTGGGTATGCCTGTTCTCAAGTGCCTGGAGGATGGGCTGCTCAGAGAATAGGGGGAAGAAAGGTTCTCCTTCTCTCATTTATACTATGGTCATCAACTTGCTTTTTTGTTCCACTGGATCCCAATAGACCCTTTATCTTGGTTGTGGCTCGCTTGCTTGTTGGTGTGTCACAAGGGTTCATCTTTCCCTCCATCCACACTGTCCTAGCTCAGTGGGTTCCTCCCCATGAACGGTCTAGATCTGTTTCACTTACAACTTCTGGGATGTACCTAGGTGCAGCTATGGGAATGCTTTCACTTCCAAGCCTGGTGAAATATAAAGGCCCTGAATCTGTATTTCTTGCTGAAGCAGCATTGGGTATTTTATGGTCACTTCTTTGGATCAGATATGCCAGTGACCCTCCTCGGTCTGAGAATGCAAAAGCCTCTGCTGCTGGCTTTGGAGAATCATTGTTGCCAGTCAAGGGTAATCAGAAGATGAAAGTGGAGAACGGAGGAAGTGTTGCCAGAACTATCAAAATCCCATGGAAGAAAATTTTAATCAGTCTACCAATTTGGGCAATTGTGGTTAATAATTTCACATTCCATTATGCTTTATATGTCTTGATGAACTGGCTACCAACTTACTTTGAGCAGGGCCTCCAGCTCAGTCTTCGGGAAATGGGTTCTTCCAAGATGATGCCTTATCTGAACATGTTCATATTTTCAAATATCGGTGGGGTGGTTGCTGACCACTTGATCACCAAAAGAATCATGTCTGTAACTAAGACCCGAAAGTTCTTGAACACCATAGGATTTTTGGTTTCTTCTCTTGCATTGATGGCACTTCCCTTCTTCAGAACCTCAGGTGGTGCGGTCTTCTGTTCTTCTGTGGCTCTTGGTTTCTTGGCACTGGGAAGAGCAGGGTTTGCTGTGAATCATATGGATATTGCTCCCAGATATGCTGGAATTGTAATGGGAGTTTCTAATACTGCTGGTACATTAGCTGGAATTATTGGGGTTGATATGACTGGGAAGCTTCTTGAATCTGCAAAAACTACTTATTCAGATCTTTCAAGTCCAGAAAGCTGGAGGGCTGTGTTTTTCATACCAGCCTTGCTGTCAATCATCAGTTCCTTCATTTTTTTGGTATTCTCAACTGGAGAAAGGATTTTTGACTGATTAGGCTGGTTAGATGTGTTTGCTATCTGTCTTAATCTTGTTCCAGCATTAATCCCACCCCTGGAGGGGTTTATATTGAAGTCCATATCATAGAAGATTCAAAGAAATCAGCCGAGATTGGATGCTATAAGAAAATCAATTTTTGATTTGTCGATTTGGAACATCTGAAGACCGTTTCATCGTTCTTTTTCATCTCTTAATGTAAACGGGGTGACTTTTACATTTAAGCTAGAAGCATTGAGATATTTTTTGCATATTGATGCAACCGATTGCATGCAAACATCAAGGTCCTTGTGGTGGAGCCAGATACCTTTATAAATTGTATGATGAAGCGGATTTTTGCTTGTACGGTCAAACAGCTCTAAAGATTTACACGGGAAAATGTATTTGTTATCCTGCTCCAGTGCCCTGTTTCTATCCCGAAACACTTTCTGGCTTTCTTGGGAATATGTTATGAATCTTTGTTTCTCTGGATATTTAGAACATTTGAATTTATACTGTTGATAACAGCAATGTTTTCATTTGAAATATCAGAAAATGCACGTGAAAATCTTGTCTTCAGACAATTTAGATTCACTGTTTTGTGCCCAATACAGGTATTACACCTTAATTTAACAACGATGTTTGATTAGTAAGAACAAAATTAAAACACAGGTTAGGTAATCAACCCTGTTATTGAAATACTGGATTTGGGTTGGTTTTTGTTCCTGTAAGGTAGGAATTCGAACCTAACCCCAAACTAAGAACCGGAACCTTATCCACTTTTTACAATTCCAGGTAAGAACCAAACTTGACCGCCAGTGGTTCGGCTCCAATAACGTAATTTGTATGTCCCTAACATGGCTCAACTGATTAATTCAGAAGCGCTTCTGAGTAAGACAAGTTTCCAAGAAAAGTACAGTATCGGTCAAATTTGGAATTCGCTGTTTCTTCTCCCACTGAAACCTCTTCTAGTTTCAAAGCACGACTCCGTGATGCAGAAAACGTGGCAAAATGCACTCATAGTCCATTGACAAGTCAAGCATCATCCTGAATAATCATGTTTTTTTCACCAGTTGATATCCCACAACCAAGAGTGGAAATTCTATTGGACCTACTTCAGTTGGTGGCGAGTTGACTTCGCTTTTAGCATTCTGGCATGTGCTCCCCAAAACCTCGTTAATGCTTTCTTGGTCATTCATTATTGGACTCTTCGTTCAGGATTTTTTTTTTTTTTTAATTTCCCTTTGAAAAAATGTGAGAGTTCAATGACTTCAACCGAGGCTATTGGTCATTATCTTCCGATGATATATTTTATTTCGAACAAACCATAAATAACATGTGTTAAACTTCAAACTCAACCCAAGTTGATTCCAAGGTGACGTTTTGAATTGCAGTCTAGTTGGCCCCACCTGCAAACCTTTTGTATAAAAAACACAGACGAAGTCATTATCAAATAGACAAGTGACTAAAGTTCATCCAGAAAGTGGGGCTGCAGGGGCCATGGTCCTTTCACTCCAAACTAAGGCCAAAGGACATAATCCCACCCATAGTTTGAGGCGGGGAAAAGTCCCACCCGCCAAGTTTAGAAAGCCTAGATTCTCACCCTTAATCCAATTTCCATCCAATTTCATTAACCTGTTTTATAAAATAACAAAAATACTCTTATTAATAAAATTTTATAATAAAAATATAAAATAATATTAAAATATATTAAAATTATAAAAAAATTTAAAAATTTTTATAAAATTATAAAAAAATATTTAAATTTTAAAAATTAAAAAACCAGCCACCGCCGCCGTGCCGGCGGCGGTGGCCGCACCAAACAGCACCAGGTGGCCGTTCCGGCCACCTGGTTTCAAGGGAGGCCAGATCTGGCCTCCCGAATCGACCGAGGCGGCCAGATCTGGCCTCCCGAATCGACCGAGGCGGCCAGATTTGGCCGCCTCCGCCAGAAACCTTGGCCAGAAACGGCCATTGGGGCCAAAGCCGGCCACCTCCGACCGTTTTCGGCCTTTTTTCTGGCGGAGACGGCCAGATCTGACGCCTCCGCTAAAAGAGGAAGCGGCCAGATCTGGTCGCCTCCGTCGATTCAGGAGGCAGCCAGATCTGGCCTCCCTTGAAACCAGGTGGCCAGAACGGCCACCTGGTGCTGTTTGCGGGGGCCACCGCCGCCGGCTCAGCGGCGGTGGCTGGTTTTTTAATTTTTTAAATTTTAATATTTTTTGTAATTTTATAAAAATTTTAAATTTTTTATATTTTTAATATTATTTTATAATATTTTTAATTTTAATTTTAAAATGATAAAATTATTCCTGAACTTACTGTTGACTGTTACAGTCAACGGATGAGAATCCAAACTTTCTAAACTTAGGCGGGTGGAATTCTGTCCCGCCTCAAACTATGGGTGGGATTATGTCCTTTGGCCCCAATCTAAACTACAGTTTCTAACCTCTTAGCCAAGAACATCATCTTCCTGGCATGATTTTCAAGCATATTCTTTCCCTGTGCCTTCCTACTCTGAATCATCAGCCACACGTCATCTCCCATTATTAAGTAAAACAATAGCAACACCTTCAAAGACTAGCAAACCCTTTTCTTTATTTTATTTATTATTCTCTTCTTTAGCATCTCTTTCACGATCTATGGTGCCCTCTGTCCGCGTCATCAGTTCAGAGTCCCTAGCTTTACTTTCAAGTGATTCCTATATCTACAACCATGCTCTTGCTCTCCTCTCAAACTTTAGTTCTCGTTTTATTTTTTATTTTCAACTAAACCTCTGATTCCTCTAGTCTCTTCCCAGTCTTTTTCCGTTTTCTTAAAGACATCATGTTTCTCATTTACTCGATGAGTGATTCAAAATGAAAAGTGAAGCTTTTTAACCACGTGGGTGAGCAAGTGTAAACCCAACTTAATTAGTTCTCTTTCTCTTTGTTGAAGTATTCCCATAATTAAGATATTGACAAAGTTAACACTGGTGTGTTAAGTGGTCTTTTCTCTCTCCTGTACCCCTCAAGTTTTTGCGTTGTGAGTATTTTCTTGTTCTTGATAATTTTTTTTTGTTGGTATCTTTTCATTTCCATTTTTGCAAGTTCTTTTCGTATTTGATTCATAGTTTCCATCTCCCTTTTAGTTCCTTTGGATTGGCTTCGTTTTGGGTCTGGGGTGAGTTTTTATTCCTCATGATAACCAGAAATCTTCTGAAATTTCACTTTTTGCTGGGTATGGCTTGCTTAGTTAGTGCACTAATCTATATGGGCAGTTCTTGTTGTTCTTTGTGTAAATTTCTTCAGTTCATTAAGCCTGTTAGCTTTCTGGTCTCTTTAAGTGTTTAGGTTAATTAGCATAAGTACTTTCCTTGGACAAGGTTATCTCTAAATGTTCTGATGGTCTTGGCTTTTCTTAATGAGAATATTGCTGTTCTGGTTTTAGTTTCTTGAAACTCCAATATTCTATTTTTACTGATTTTAGTTAAACTTTGATTGTTCAATCTATTTACATAATTTGGGCATGCCTGGTGTGTTTTATTTTTGAAGCTAGGTGTTCTGATTCATCATTTAGCATCATCATGAATCTGGTTTTGCTCGTGTTGATCTTTGTTTTTTGCATTCAAACATCCTTACAAGGGGCTTCAAGGCCTGACGTTGTGAATGTTGGAGCCATATTCTCATTTGGCACTATTAATGGGAAAGTTTCAAGGATCGCGATGCAAACTGCTCAGAATGATATTAATTCTGATGCCAGCATCCTTGGTGGAATGAAACTTGCTATAAAAATGCATGATTCCAACTTCAGTGGATTTCTTGGCATCATGGGAGGTATATATTTCCTAGTACCTGTGATTTGCTCATTCTACTTGGTTTCATTTGCGTCTTGTCTCTCTATCATGTATCTTTTATTGGGACGAAACTATTTTTAGCTTGTTAAAGTAGTTAGAGTCATGATATCATTTTCTTCTCTGATCACAGCATTACAGTTCATGGAGACTGATACTGTAGCTATAATTGGTCCACAAAATGCTGTGATGGCCCATGTACTCTCTCATCTTGCCAATGAACTCCAAGTACCGTTATTGTCTTTCACAGCTCTAGACCCAACCCTGTCATCTCTTCAATATCCTTTCTTTCTTCAGACAGCACCCAATGATCTATTTCAGATGACTGCCATTGCAGAGATTGTTAGTTACTATAGTTGGGGAGAGGTAATTGCAATTTATAGTGATGACGATCAGAGCCGAAATGGGGTAACTACATTAGGTGATAAGCTTTCAGAGAGACGCTGCAAAATCTCCTACAAAGCAGCACTTCCCCCCGATCCAACGGCCACTGAAAGTGATGTCGAAAAGGAATTAGTTAAGATTAGAATGATGGAATCCCGAGTGCTTGTTCTACATACCTTCTCCAAAACAGGTCTCTTGGTTTTCAAAGTGGCCCAGAGACTTGGGATGATGGATACTGGATATATCTGGATAGCTTCATCTTGGCTATCAACTGTTTTAGATTCAAATTCACCGCTTCCTTCAAATACTTCGAATTCTATCAAAGGAGCTCTCACACTTCGCCCACATACACCTGATTCCAAAAGAAAAAGGGATTTTATATCTCGGTGGAATAAGCTAAGTAATGGCTCTATTGGATTTAATCCTTATGGTTTATACGCCTATGATACAGTTTGGCTGATTGCTCGTGCTATAAAATCATTCGTGGATCAAGGGAACACCATTTCATTCTCCAATGATTCAAACTTAAATGGTCTTGCAGGGGGGACTCTGAATTTAGGTGCATTGAGCATATTTGATGGAGGGAAGCGGCTCCTTGATCTCATCCTGCGAAGCAATATGACGGGTCTGACTGGTCCACTTCATTTTCTTCCTGACAGATCCCTCTTACATCCTTCATTTGATATAATTAATGTGATAGAACATGGGTATCAGCAGATTGGGTACTGGTCTAACTATTCTGGGCTATCTGTGGTGCTCCCGGAGACACTTTATGAAAAACCACCTAATCGTTCTAGCTCAAACCAACATTTAAACAGTGTGGTATGGCCTGGAGGGCAAACAACAAAGCCTCGCGGTTGGGTCTTTCCAAACAATGGAAGACAATTGAGAATTGGAGTTCCAAACCGAGTTAGTTATAAGGATTTTGTTTATAAAGTCAATACTTCAGATGTAGTTAAAGGATATTGCATAGATGTATTCATGGCTGCTATCAAGTTGCTCCCATATGCAGTTCCACATAAATTCATTCTTTTTGGAGATGGCCACAACAACCCAAGCTACTCCGAACTCGTCAATAAAATCACAACTGGGGTCAGTAGAATAAGATAATGATAAGTTGCTCTATTTATTGCCAAAGACAAAACTGCAAGCATAAGTCTTATCAATTCATGGCAAATTTTTTTTTGCAGGTCTTTGATGCTGCTGTGGGTGACATTGCAATTGTAACAAACCGAACAAGGACTGTAGACTTCACACAGCCATATATAGAGTCAGGGCTGGTTGTGGTGGCCCCAGTTAGGAAGTTGAATTCAAGTGCTTGGACATTCTTGCGACCCTTTACTCCATTGATGTGGGCAGTCACAGCAATTTTTTTCCTTATTGTGGGAACAGTTGTTTGGATACTTGAACATAGAATAAATGATGAATTCAGGGGCCCTCCAAAGAGACAAATTGTCACAGTTCTATGGTGAGTTGATTGTACATTGCACAAATGTATGCACCTTTGCATTTATACTATACCCATTGGCACAAGAAGTATGTGATTTCAGAAGAACCTTTTCTTGAGAAACTAATTATGTTCAGCAGTTTAAGATGTAAATTCCTGTGCAGCTTAATTTAAGAAGTTCTCAAGAAATTGAGAATGGATACTATCCTTAGACTCGGCCAGAGGCCCTCTTATTTACCCCTCACACTTACTTGAACCTATCTGCATGCCTTTCCCTTCTATGCCTAGAATAAAGTATATTTTGCACTGCTGCACATTTGATTTGTGAAGCTTTATTGTTATGCTTTTCAGAACTCCTCATCTCCCTGTCTCTATATAATGCAGGTTCAGCTTTTCTACAATGTTTTTTGCCCACAGTAAGTTTTTCCAATTACAGTCTTTCTGGTGTTCTGTGTAAGAACTCATTTTTTTATTTGCCAGTCATACCAACGATGGGTTTCTTTGTATTTTCAGGAGAAAACACTGTGAGTACACTTGGTCGCATAGTGTTGATCATCTGGCTATTTGTAGTTCTGATTATCACCTCAAGCTACACTGCAAGCCTGACATCAATCCTCACAGTGCAACAGCTTTCCTCACCCATTAAGGGAATTGATACCTTGATTACCAGTGATCAACGTGTGGGATTCCAAGTTGGTTCTTTTGCAGAAAACTATCTGCATGAGGAACTCGGCATTCCAGAATCCAGACTTGTTGCTCTTGGCTCACCGGAAGAATATGCCATCGCTCTTGCAAATGGAACTGTTGCTGCCATAGTTGATGAACGACCATATGTGGACCTCTTCCTCTCAGACCACTGCCAATTTTCAATTAGAGGTCAAGAATTCACTAAAAGTGGTTGGGGATTTGTAAGTATTTCAAGAGGAACAATTTCTTTCAATATTTCATTTGTTCATTCTTCTTCATCAAATTAATTTGCTAGTGAGGTGTCGGAAATATAAAAACTAGAGCTAATTGGAGTATCTTTGCCATGTGCTTTTCTGGACAAGCTGAGTGAAAATAATGGATGTTGGAACTAGTGATTGTTTTGAAGTATTTTATTTTCTTCCTCTGAGTAATTTAAGTAGAATCCATTTCATATATGCCACTATGATCAGATGCATAATGTTCAATCTGCGAGGAACTGTGATTTTAACTAATTATGCTTGTGCCACTGGATTGGTTCTGTCATCTGCCGCTTGTTACTTTAGATTTTTTTTTTTTTTTCCCATTGTTATGCCAATTGATGTTTATGTTTTTTGTGTTCTTTAGGCATTTCCAAGAGACTCTCCATTAGCCATTGATATGTCAACTGCCATTCTCGCTCTATCTGAGAATGGCGAACTTCAGAAGCTCCATGACCGTTGGCTGTCAAAGAAGTCTTGTAGTTCCGAGAGCTCTCAGGCAGACTCAGAACAGCTGCAATTACAAAGCTTCTGGGGGCTATTCCTCATATCTGGGATTGCATGTTTTATAGCACTTGTCGTATACTTCTGTTTAGTTTTACACCAGTTCAAACGGTATGCCCCTGAAGAATCTGATTCTTCTGTGGCTGGCAGCTCTCGTTCTGCACGCCTTCAAACATTTTTATCATTCGCCGATGAAAAGGTGGACAAAGTGAAGAGCAAGTCGAAGAGGAAACGCGAGGATCTGTCCTTGAATGGCTTTGAGAAGGAAACTGAATCAACCACTGGATCCGAGAGAAGAATCCAAATGGATATCTCCTGGGCTAGTTAGTTGCCAGGTTGGCTTTTGTCTATGTAGAAATTTCCAGATTCTGGTTATCACCCGAAGTAGCTGTATTGCAGGGTTACCAGCTGCTTTTATGGTCCATGCAAGTGTTAATGTTTAGTGTAGGAGATGTTATGTATGATAACGACAGTCTCTCTGTAATACTTATGTACTTGACGAAGAATGGAATCCTTCAGCCAAAGTTCAATGTGGATATCAAAATTAATAAAATTCCTTACCTTGTTAGAGTAAATTTTCTTTCTTCATCAGAGTTCAGCTGGTTTTGGCACTACAAAGAGGCCCGAATTTGAGTCAAACTAATTCGGGTTTAACTTGACAATTAATTTAAACTAATCAAACTTAAAGTTTAGCTTAACATAAATGTTAGGGTCGAAGTTTGGCTTTGTGACGATTTTTTCTCTTCAAGCTAATCCTTGGCTTACTTCGAAGTCAAAATTTCAATCAAAGCACTGTTCA
Organism: Anacardium occidentale; assembly: GCA_026122585.1. Lineage (NCBI taxonomy): Eukaryota > Viridiplantae > Streptophyta > Magnoliopsida > Sapindales > Anacardiaceae > Anacardium > Anacardium occidentale. The sequence continues at coordinate 426,541 of JAJEJH010000122.1, read as the reverse complement.
ACCCTAACTTCGGACATGTAAAAGAGAGAAGTTAAATAGTCAGACCCCCATTCTAGCTTTTTCTGGGCCCAGATATTTGAAAACCTGATAATTACACCCCTGGCAAGTAGGGTTTTTGGTATCTGTTTACCATTGTCTATGATATGAATCACTTCTCCCACTGAAGCCCCCTCATTTTTCTTATTCGGCCATGGCTGTCTGCATTTCTTCTCCGGTTAAACTCAAATCTACTGATTATTTGGCTCTCTTCTTCAATCCCAAACCTAAGCAGAACACCAATAAACCCATCTTTAAATGCAGCGCTTCTCGCATCAATACGGCCATCGAGCCCCAACCCCTTTTCACCTCAGTCAAGACTTTCGCCCCAGCCACAGTCGCCAACCTTGGCCCCGGATTTGACTTCCTCGGCTGCGCCGTTGACGGCCTCGGAGATTATGTCTCACTCCGCGTCGATCCCAATGTCCACCCCGGTGAAATATCAATCTCCAAAATCTCCGGCCACTCCAAACTCAGCAAAGATCCTCTCTGGAACTGCGCCGGAATCGCTGCTATCGCTACCATGAAAATGCTGAACATTCGGTCGGTGGGTCTCTCTCTTTCCTTAGAAAAGGGATTGCCTTTAGGATCGGGGCTCGGATCCAGCGCCGCGAGCGCAGCCGCAGCTGCTGTGGCTGTGAACGAAATGTTCGGGGCGAAACTAAGTTCGGAGGAGTTAGTTTTGGCGGGATTAGAATCAGAAGCCAAAGTCTCCGGCTATCACGCGGATAACATTGCTCCTGCAATCATGGGAGGTTTCATCTTGATTCGTAGTTACGATCCATTGGAGTTAATCCGACTGAACTTTCCGCAAAATAAGGAGTTATTTTTCGTGTTAGTTAGTCCGGAATTTGAAGCGCCTACGAAGAAAATGCGGGCGGCATTACCTGCGGAGGTTATGATGCCCCACCACGTATGGAACTGCAGCCAGGCTGGAGCATTGGTGGCGTCTGTGTTGCAAGGTGACCTGGCAGGGCTCGGGAAGGCATTGAGTTCGGATAAGATTGTGGAGCCAAAACGGGCTCCTTTGATTCCTGGAATGGAGGAGGTGAAGAAGACGGCCATTGAGGTTGGGGCTTTTGGATGCACCATTAGTGGGGCAGGGCCAACTGCGGTGGCAGTGGTGGAGGATGAAGAGAAGGGGAAGGCTATTGGTGAGAAGATGGTGGAGGCGTTTTGGAAAGATGGAAACTTGAAGGCGGTGGCTGTGGTGAAGAGATTGGATAGAGTTGGTGCTAGGATTGTTGGTAGCATTCCTAGATGAACAAAATTTGATGTTATTGAGTGTGTTTCAGTTGTTTCAGAGAATGGAAAGGGTGGTTAATAAGTTCTGATTCTTGTTTAATTCCCCTTGTAGTTTTCAGTTTTGATTCATTAGAAATGTTAAAACAGTTTTGAATTTATTTCAGTCTTTATCTTGAACACTTGAAGCTTGAAAGTTCTGGTATGCATGAAAATATGGTAGTTCATCAGAAACCTGGAACCGGGAAGTAGTGTTTGTTCTGAAAATGAAAACATGGCAGATTACTGCTTGCCTGGCTGATGGAAGAAGCATAATTATGGCTTCTTGTGATGTTCAGAAGTTATGATTCACAGGAAAAGGTTGACTCTATTCTTCATTACGTCAAAATAAGGCTCAATAGAATTTGTAGGTTCTCTATTCTTTCTGGTTGCACAGCACTTCTAGCACCAACAAGAATCTTTTCTTGCATGTTCTGTCTCTAAACTACACCATGATTATTATCAAAAGACTGAACAGAAAATGGGGGGACATGTTAATTGCGAAAGAATAAAACAAAAATACTGATAAAAATATATAATTCTTTTTTACAAGAATCAAACTCGCTGTTTCTCAATACCTAAAGGAAAACCCAGATAGGGCCCGAAAATTTGAACATCTGTCAAGACTTTCAACCTAGATAACCAAGTCAGTTGGCCTTGGCAGCAGCAATCTGATTTGCACCAACAGCAAAGAACTCAGTAATCACTTCCAGGGGCATGCCCTTTGTTTCTGGGACTTTCAAGAACACAAACACCCATGATATGATGCAAACTCCTGCATACATGCCAAAAACACCAGCAAGGCCAACAGATTTAAGCATCACCGGGAGAGAATAGGTGACGACAATATCGCCAATCCAAAATGTGAGTGCACATATGGCGATGCAGATCCCACGTACTCTCGTGGGGAAGATTTCTGAACAGAGTATGTTAGGGATTGGCCCAAACCCCATCACAAAGCAACAGAAGTATATAATAACACTGGCTGTCGAGATTGCTGCGTGCACAACAGAGTTCATCTTTATGACACTTCCAAGGACCAGAATTACTAGTGATGCTATCAATACAGGGATTGTGCTGAGCAATAAAGTCCTGAATCAGATAGGAAAAAAAAGTGAATTAATTGAAAGTGAGCCGCGTAAAACCCCCGAAAAAAAAAAACCTATTCATTTCAATAACAGATTCTTTCACAATCAAGAAATAGCAGCCAAGACATATATTTTGGAATGAGTTCAAGCATTTTGAGGTGTTCTTCAGTTTCATTATAAATCAACATTAATACAGGACAAAAATTACAAGGGTCTTGGCACGTGAAGATTATCAACCACAACACAAGACCTACCTCGAGCATTATTTCCCAAGTCCTCAAAATGTTGAAGGTAAAAATGCAAGGAAATCACTAATTGCAGATCAAGGAATTATGCAGTAGGCTGGCAATAATTTATACAAACATTTAAAGATTGTAGGCAAGTTTGATATTCTCTAGTGAATTTTCCAAGAAAATAGCTACAGAATTTAAACAATAAGACATGAGGAATTGGCCAGGTGCATTCAACTGCAAAAATATTTCATTAACATCAAATGTGATTCTTTTGTGATGAAGAGGTTTCTCTGGAGCAGCCTAATCAATCTAGTTCACAGAAAATGAATATTTGTGTGTTCCAGAAACAAATGTGCACGCCTAATTGCACTAAGGAAGTAGTTAAAAACTGAACAATATCAAGCATATAATGCAAACCAAACTCAAACTCACTTCATCAATCTATAGCATGTTTAAATGTGGATGGGATAAATTTGCTGCCTTATCAACCCATTTGACTCTAATTCTAAGCAGGTGAGTTAATGATGCATTGCTTATAACAACAGCAAAGACATTTTTGTACATTTAACTACTGCGTAGAGTTATGCCAAGAGACAGGAGGCAACAAATGATAAATTCAGAAATTTCCTTCTGAGCATAAACATTAGAAAGCCTCATGGCCTTGAAAAATTTTACAGCAGCCCAACAAAAACCATTTTCATGACAACACATGGAAAGGGAGATAATAATACCTTCTGCCAGAAAGATCCATGAGCCTCATGGCAACAGCTATGCATGGAATCATCAACAAGGTTGTGATGCCACTAATCAATAGTGAAGCAGAAGCTGCACTAACGCCCAGATTTGAAAGAAGAATTCCAACACCTGCCTGCTCAAGAATTTGAGGAGTGTAGTAGAGAACCCCATTTATACCAGAGAACTGCATTAAAAAAGAGAGGGAAAACATAAAAATCCGTAAGCAGGTATTATGAAAGAGAAAACAACTAGAAAATAGTCATACCAGACAAAGAAGGTATATTTCTCAAATTTTCAATTTTTTTGATGGTTTGGATACTGCAAGTTGAGAACACAAAGTGGCATCGATTTAAATTTTCCAGCAATAGAACAGAAGTTTACTAATTCTTCCAAGGTTGTAAGTGTTACCTGCTGAAGTATCTGAATTCCCACCCCAACAATCAATGCATGCTTGACTCCTGGTTCAAATAGTTCTTTCCAACTTGGTCCTTGTGCTGCTTTTTCGGATGGATGAACCATAGCTGGTCCAATTGGTTGCTGCTGCATGAGTTCCTTGGAATAAAGAGCTGGTTGACTAACCAAAGCAGCAGCCTGGATAACTTCATTTTCAGCAGGCATATCTGAAGCAGGGAGAGAAACTATAGATCCACGACGAGATCCAGGAGCACCCTCTTGATGCAAATAAATTCTTTTGAATCCTCCTTCCTTGTTTCCATCTCGACCTTCTTTTTCAGACCATTTCCATGCCAACTGCCAACCTCCACCTATTCCCATGCTACCTACCGGCTCTCCAGCTTGCACCTGACTGCCTTGTCTCATGCTGGCAAGGCTTCCATGGGCCTGTTGGACCAAGTCCTTCTCCATGCTCGTTGTCTGACGGGATATTAATGGACTATGCAAATTGTCATCAGAATCAGCACCAGCAGCATCAGATACATACTCCTCACCCTCCCTAGCAAGGCTTTCCTCATCCCACTCCTCATTTCTAGCTTGATTACCTCCCACACTGAACATGCTGCCAAAGTGCGGGAATAGTGTGCTTCGCATGCTTCCAGTATCAGGAAGCTTCTCATGCACACTACCAAACAAGGTGACAAGAGGATCCATCAGAGGCACACCCTGGCTTGCCATGCTTCCACGCCTAGACACTAGACCAAGAGAACTTTGTCCAGTAACTGGTCTAGCAACCCAAGAGAGACCTTCTTCAGGCCCGTATAATTTGATTTGATCTTTATCAGCAGAGATGTCCTGGTCATCAACAAGTTCATTGGCTGGACCAATTATGTACTCCTCTAATGATGTATCAGCCCCAACTCCAAGACCCTCAACCAGTAAAGCCAACTCACCTGTTCATCTGAGGAAGATCAGTAGATTATATGATAGGTACATGCATCAAGATTGATTAGAAGACTTATGATTTTGATTTCATTAATATCAAATACATCCACATCATACTGATAGGCATATGCATAAGATATCATTAAATAATTATAAGACATTGAATTAGAACTGAAAAAGATACTGAAAAGTGGAGAGCTTTCTTATTTTTTAAATTAATAAAATGGGAAAATATTTGGAGATTCACTAAGAATCATCGCCTTCCAGTAAAATTTCAGAAGCTACAAACAAACACCTAGAAAATATATGCTGGTTGACTTAGCTACTAAAGAATGTGCAAGGAATCATGGACTCAGCAGAAGAAAGTAACATAAAAGAGAAAAAGGGTTCTACTAATTCCCACAGTGATAACTCAAAAAAATGAATATCACAAATTCTCAGTATTTAATTGGGAAAATATTCAACAGTAGGCAGAGATATCATAACCAAAACGGTCCTAGAATGTAGCTTGTAAAATATTTAAATCAAATTTTACACCAGAAAACACCAATAATTAGCACACAATACAACCTTATTTTTAAGCAGGAAGGTCGATATTAACACAATCTCACACTAAGATGCTAACACCCCATGTAATCAAGTTCAGTATCTAAAGCAAAAGGACCTGTTTATTCTTAAAGAATCATTGCAGGAAAACCTACCAGAGACATCCTCCCTGCCACGAAGCATCTGCAGAACTCTCTTGGCCTCAAGCATCCGCCCTTTACTTACAAGCCATCTTGGAGATTCAGGCAAGTAAAATACAGTCAGTGCAAAATAAATTAGAGAGGGAATAGAAAGGACTCCAAGCATCAATCGCCAACTTGGTGTTTCATTCAATGACATTCCAAAGACCATACAATATGAAAAAAACATTCCAACACAACCAGTAAATTGTGGAAGCGTATTTAATAACCCCCTTATTTCAGGAGGCGCTGTTTCAGATATATATACTGGAACCAGAGTAACCGCCAAACCAATTCCAAATCCATCCAAAAGCCTAGCTAGAAGTAGGACATAAACATTGGGAGACCATAGCATTACAAGACCACCAATGAAATAGAGGACAGATGAGATTATTAGCATTGGACGGCGACCCAGCCAATCAGATATGGCTCCAGAGCATGTAGTAATTATAGTTGCCCCAATAAGTGACATAGCTACAATTAGCCCTTCAACAGTCGGTTCACTTTCCAAACTGAACTCTCTCTTAATATACAAGACAGCCCCTGCAGCAAAAACAGAAACCATTCATGAACTCGACCAGGTGGGTAAATTCCTATATGATTCGGTAAAAAACAAAAATAAAAGAAGTTGTTCTCATCAATAGTTCAAGCAAATGAAACTTCAAAGACTACCCCTTCAAGCTAATAAAAATAGCATAGATGGATGAACAAGTTATTTATGAGCATAAAAGTGACCATGTCTCATTCCAATATTACCCAAATTTGGGTGTTGAACTAATACGAAGCAATACACTGTTTGACAGTGCAATAAACAAATAGATCATCCAGGAGAAAATTACCTGCAATGGTTGCATTATCCCATCCCTGGAGTAAGTTACCAACGGCAGCAGCAATAGCAACAAGCACAGCTCCACTCATTTTCCACAGAAACAGTTACTAGAATCCTCTCAAAACTTCCACCAAATAGCCTGAAAAAGACAACCCAAAACGCAGATCATCAATTTTGCTCCCGCTGACCAAATTCAACAAACTGAGCCGCAATATGAATCTTCAAACTAGTGATCTTCATGAAGCAGCAAATGAGTAGGTGGTCTGAGAATAGGACCTATTAGATCCCATATTCCAAACCATCAGGCAAACTATTTAATGAACTGTACAACACGAAAGACAGGTGTACCATGACAAAACAAGGGAAAGAAGGGAATTCCAGATGTCCAAATCTAATAAGAAAACCAAACAAGTGATTATATAATTACCAATATGAAGAAGCAGAAGTTTTAGATGAGAGTTTCAGCTACCATCAGATGCACAGAATTCCATAATTACTACAAATTATCACGCTTGAAGTAAAAAAGCTAGTCTTTCAGTGATGAGAATTTTCACAATGATTAAGACAACGAATTAGAAATTTAATAAGAACGGGGATGTTCTCATTAGCTAGAGATGAAAGCAAAAAAGAAAGAAAACAGAAATTAAGCTTTGTGCGTTTGTGACACCTGCCTCTTCTCTCTCTCTATCTGTCCTGCACGTATTGGTTTCTCACTCTAACGTCAAAATATATGTCCTTTATTTGCATCAGGAAACAAAAGAAAAAGCAAATTTTGATTAAAAAAATAGTTTTTAACTTTATTAAAGAGATTTTTAATGTTTAGATTCCATAATTAGAGGCTGTTTTCTGACTGATGCAACACTTGATGAAAGAGAGAACGCCAACTGGAGAAGATGCAATAATGAACAAGAGTCTAATGAATAATAATTAGTACATAACTCCAACAAAGACATTCACATTCTTCACCCTCTACTGATTGAAACATTCTGGCTTCAAAATTAAAAAAGTATTATTTACAACCGTAAAATACTATTAAAACCCATGTTTTAGATCAGATCGTACAAGACCGTCATTCATTTTATAATGGTGTTCGTCTTTGTTGATGATTTGTCATTTATCCGTAACTGCTTTCAAAGTTAGTAAAAGGGTTTGTTCATATTGCTGATTTAAGAAGAATAGTAATGAAAAGAAACAATTTTTACGGCAATGAAAAGGTAAAAAGAAACATACTTGCACAGAGAAAGAGAAGAAGAGAATTCCGAAGTGCAGAGGAGGAATCTATTTTCTTTTCCTAGGGAAGGAATCTACTCCACTGCAATATTACGGTTATTTTATTCTTAATTAAGTGCTTTTAATTAAATTCATGAAATCAAGGGGTGGATTTTACTGTTGGCACCCACCGCCTTTTGGGGGTTTCCCTTAGACGAAGTTTTGTAAGACACCATAATTTCTCTATGACCCCCCAAGGTTCCTACTTTTTCTAAACTTGTCATTAAGTTCAAAATTTTGCAAAATTTAATCTTTTAATTATTAATTAACAATAATACATGTGTTAACCTAAAAATAATTGATTTTAACATCACTATTGTGTATCTTATTCTGGTAAACACATAATTGGTTGAAAAAATACGTAGAAATGAAGGCCTTAAGAGATCGAATCGAATTAATTCCCTTTAAAAAAAATACGTATGTAAAATTACAAATAATATCAAAAGTATTTAGATAAAGCCAATGAGATAGTGAAATGACTTGATATGACCACACAAAAAAATGATTTTCAAAAATATAAATTGTGAGTCGTTCTACTATTGGTCCAAAGGGTTTTCAACCGTGCCCCATGTCTTGCCATGCAACAGATCATGGCACAATAGACTCGTGGGCACAACAGGGCATATAGAATTTGGTCCAACATGGCTCTTGATCATATATGGTAACGTGTCATTCTCATTCGCTTAGTGTTTGCTTCATGTGTTACATAAATTAACAATTAGTACAAATATATGTATAAATATTTATATGTTATCATGTTATTAAAAATTATTTTAATTTTAATTCAAAATTATGTAATCACATAATAATACATCAATGTTTACACCTACATTTGTACTTAAAAGTATTATTATTTAGGAATACAATTGTGCTGCATAATATTGGTAGAAGTATCAACAAATAGAAACACAAGGAAGAGGGGGGACTTGGGAAAATATTGAAGTTATTTGGGGTTATCAGGAATTTATAGTGATTGCGAGGAAGTGAAAAGCTGTATATAAGACTAAATTAAGGTACCAAGTTCAAGTTACTCCATAAGTATTAAAAAATAGATTTTTTTATGTTCTCGAAAGTTCTACCTGTACCAACCGAACAACTCTAATTGATCGAATATGATAAACCTAAAAGATTGTGAGATTATTTGCATCTCTTAATTGAGCAATATTTTAGGCAAATACTTTTTTTTTTATTTATTATCACATTATTTTCAAATAAATTATTATACGGGATTAAAATTATATTAAATGATACTATTTAAACATTTAAGTTAATAACTAATATTTTTTGGAATATTTTTCACGATACATCACAATTTGATTTCGGGGACATTAATGCCCTTTTTCACAATTTCATCAACTTTAAACAACTTATTATCCAACTCTCGAAACTTATTTAACTCGTTTTCCATAATTGTATTCTCACACGAAAATCGGTTTATAATTTAGGTCTTCAAAAATTTCAATGGAAGAAATGATTAAAATGAGTTTGAATATAGTGAATGTTGCATGGTAATTATATCGTATATCATAGTGTATCTCAAAAATAAAATTTTTTGTATCATATCATATCATCTCTTTGTATAAAAGAAAAATATAATTTTTTATATTATATATCATATCATAAAACACGTCTTTTAAATAAAATATTAATAGTATAATAAAAGTTTTAATTAACACACCATCATATTAGAAAATATCACACGCTTATTAGAAATTCAAAATTTCTCATATACATTCCTATCATATAATTATTTCTTTAAAAAGATGTATCATTCTATATTGAAAATATGTATTATATTGTATACTACATCTATTGTATCATATTAATTGTAGCATCCCGGGTTTTTGTAGAAAAGCCCTTAGGGATAGAGTTCTGGGGTTAGATTTATAACTGCGATTAGGGTGGGGGTCCTGAGAAGTTCAGGGGTGAGATGGTAGTTTTCCAGAGCCGAGTGGCCTTCGTATGATGCCTTTAGGGAGGTTTTAATCATGCGAAGCGCGGGAAATGGATGTTTATTCATTTTTCCTGGTGCACTCCCGTGCACAGTGCCCTGCACGCCCGTGCAGGTGGGTAGCAGGAGAGAGAGACGGGAGATTTATTAGTTTCTCACCCAGCAGCCTCCCATTTCCAGCTCAGTTTCTCTTGTTCTCAGCAGCTCCCAGCCCTAGATCAGATTTCCAGCTTCCAGCAGCTCCTAGTTCAGCTAGAGAGACCAGAGATCAGCTTGAGTTAGAGTTCCCAGCAGCCATGGCGAGAGGTAAGTGTTTCTTACTCTCTCCTTCAGTTTCCCAGCTTGTTTGATGATGCTAGAAACGGTGTTTCCGTTTCCAGTTTGCTGTGTTATGTTTGTATGTTGATATATGATGTTGAGATGATGATTATATGCTGATTATGTGATGATTTTCCACCCAGAAACATGCATGCTCTGTTTGTGTGTGTGTTAGTGAGAGAATTAGTTGATTTGCATGGTGGAATCAGCAGGAATAGATGAATGATGAAATTGATGATGTGTATGGGTTTATTGAAGTGCCTTGGATGTGTGATTATGTTTAATTTCAGTTTGGATGAGAAATGGATGTGTTTTGGATGGCCTTCTGCTTGTTCCAGGTGGGTGCTCGAGTTGCAGAGCCGGACACACGCCCGTGTGCCCGCAGACACACGCCTGTGTGCCCTGGATTCTGCAAGAGCACGCCCGTGTGCACGAAGTGCACACGGCCAGGTTTGCCGGGGGCACGACCGTGTGTCCTGAGGGACACGGCCGTGTGCCTGCTTTTTAGTTGAATTGCGCAACAATTCCAGAGGAGAGCACGGCCAGACACACGACCGGGGCACGATCCCGTGTGTCTGGGCACACGCCCGTGTGCTTTGCTTGGCACGGCCGTGTGTCTCTCCTGCACGACCGTGTGCTTGGCCCACACGCCCGTGCGTCCAGTGAATTTTTCCCTGAAAAGCCAGAAATTGATGTATAAAAGGTTTGGTAATCCATCCAAAGGCTAAATGACTTCAGATAATCCAGAAATCAGATATGAATGCAGCATATGCATAGCATGACACAGCATATAGCCTGAATGAGGATCCAGGGATCCGAATTCAGTAGATTTCAGCAGTTAGAACCCAATGTATGGGTTGCAGTTTGTGGTGAACTCGAGGGGGCATCTGTGGGACCCAGCATTCTGACACCAGTCAGTCTGCTCAGCAGCAGCATAGCAGATCAGTTTCAGCAGATTCTAGCCAGTAGCTAGAATGTTCAGCCCACTTGGCCAGGATGCCGAATCCCTGTGTTCATCAGCCTGATCAGCAGTAGGTACCTTCGGGTACAGTTATAGATTCAGATGCATGCATCATCAGTCATTTTCAGTTTCCAGCTTAGCATGTCATTACATGTACATATTGACATGACTAATCAGATACGCAGGTAATCAGTAATCAGATAACAGCAATCCAGATAATCAGTTGCAGCGCCAGCAAGCGACTAGATGTATGGGTAGGGCCGAGGCCAAGTTTCAGTGTTAGTCTTGTGTGTGCTTGTCGCTTGTTTGGGCGGGGGAAGTAAGGAATGCTTACTGGGTGATCTTTATCACTCACTCCCTTCCTTCTTCCTTCCTTTTCAGGTTGTGGTTGCTGCTGGCGAGGAGCGGGTGGACCGAGGCTTGCGAGAGGGGATCCCACACACTAGAGATCAGTTGTATTTTCAGCTTGGACCTGTGAGGTCATGTATTTGATGTATATTTTCAGAACAGTGTATGAATAGTTGTATATCTATGAATAGCCAGTTTGGGCTCATTGTATATTTATTTCAGTTTATTTTTCAGCTTCCGCTTGTACACAGATTGTACAGTAGCAGTAGTAGGGTTTTCTTTTCCGTAGGATTCCCGTCTCGGGTACCCAATTTCCAGTTTATTTAATGAAAGAATTTTATCGTTCAGCAGCAGGGGTACTCGGGGCGGCGGGTCCTACATTAATTTAATACGTATTGTTTTATACTTATATCGTATTGCATGATAAGATGTATTTTATAAAATACTAATAACTATGATGTAAAGTACCGCTACAAGAAGTCATAATGGTGTGTTAATTAGCCCAAAGAGGAGAAAAATAATAAAGAGAGAAAGAGATAATGAAATATTATATTTTCGTGTGGATTGCTTATTATGTAGGCCACCGAATTGAAATATCTAACACTTGAATTCAATTTAGAGGCATGTGGGTGTGTGGTTTGAGTGTAGTTAAGTAAATAAAAATGAGAATAAAGACAAAAACAGATTTTAAAAGTGGGGATAAGATAAAACGATAATCGATACATTATTATTTTGTTTAGTCTTCGTTTCATATCCTTTCAATCTTATACATATTTTTTAAAGTATAATTTATGAAAATATTTATTATATTTTTAATATTTATCAAAATGTCATTATTATAATAGTAATTAAGTAGAAAATACATAAACAAAATTGAGACAGACGAGAGATAGAGAAAAAATTATTCTTTATAAATAAAGATCAATGCTTTCTCGTGATCTTTGTAGTGGGGACAAGGATTGTCCCAACTTATGGTGATGAAGACGAGGACAGGAATAACCATCCCCACCCGTGACGGGTGAGAATTTAACTAAAATTTAAGGGTAAAGTCAATTGATAAAACTTTGGGTGGGAAATAGTTATTTAACCCTAAAAATGTTACAAGCCAAAGCGTGAAAGGTAAAATGATTGATTCTGAAGCTGGGCTTATCGATGGACAAGGCCTCTCGTAGCCTCTTGTACGGCCCAAAGGAGCAGAAAATAGGCTAGCTTGCCCTAACCCTAATTCCATGTTATCAGAGCACATTGACACATATATCCTCAAACTGTACTCCCAAACAACGACTGAAGCAAGGTTGGATACGGTCATTTCCATCGCCGTCTATTAAAGCCGCTTCACGCGGAAAGCGTAAAGGTTTTTTCTGCTTAGTTTTTGGCCTTGTATTTAAACGTGAACGTGGACGTATCACCAGCAACAGAATATAACATTTGAGTTGAGTTGAATTACGTTTATGTCAATGTCATGGGCCTCATGGCATCATCGAACATGTTCAAAGTTTTAATAACGTACTCTGAACTTCTCTCCTGAGTCTTCTCGCAGTTCCACATGTCATGAAGCTGGTTTCATATTCCCAAAGTTGAGGAACGTGGGGTTGTTTGATTCTTTTGAATAGAATAGAATACAATAGTTTATATAGAGAATAATAAGAAAGTAAGAGAAGAAAGAGATGCCAGGACGTAGTACCGAAGGAAGAGTTCCTGAGTTCTCTCCTTGGTACTATGGGATTTGTACTTTTGGAGGAATGTTCAGTGCTGGAACTTCCCATCTCGCTGCCACGCCTTTAGATGTTTTGAAAGTAAATATGCAGGTCTGTTGCGTTATTAGTAACTTTTTTTTTGGCATTTTTCTTTCCTGGGTTTGTTGATGTTAATTCGAGTGAGAATAAGTTTAGGGTATGGAAGCTAAAGAGAGGGTTCTGTTGACATTACATCAAGGAGCTCTTCTTCTCGGAAGTGGAGTTTGATAATTGTTTAGTGTACCTGAATGTTGTGCACTAAAATTAGAAACTTTTTTAACCACTTCTCAAGGATGTTTTGGAGTAGTTTGCATTTATTTTTATATCCTTATACTTTTTTATTTATTTATTTTTTCTGGTTATTATGTTCTAATATTGCATATTAGTTGGTTAGAATACTTATTTGCCAATGAATCAGCAGAGATGATCGGTAAATTTATTTTGCTAAGTTTTGACAAAAACTCAATCCTTAATCTACTGTAGGATATTGTTTCATAAGAAGACAAGTTGTCTTAGAAATTCTTAACTGCACCGTCGAAACAAGAAATTATTGCTACTATTTATTGGATCCTTTGTTTCCCAATTGAAGGAAAGGGAAAGGGAAAGGGAAAGCAGAAGGACGTTGGTGTTTATGTTCAGAAGTAGGATCATTTACCAAAGAAAATTAGTTTTGAGAAATGTGGCTTTTCTGCTTATTGATCCTGACATACAAACAAACGTTGATGTGATTTTCATTTTTCTAAAATGTCTTTCTTGAGAACTCATTTGATCTTCCTAAGTGTTTCTTTAACAACACTCATCTTGCTACTCTGTTTTTCCAGGTAAATCCCATCAAGTATAACGGCATGTTCTCAGGGCTCTCTACCCTTTGGAGAGAACAAGGCCCTTCTTCCCTTTGGAGAGGTTGGTCAGGAAAGTTTTTGGGATATGGTATTCAAGGCGGCTGCAAATTTGGACTTTACGAATACTTTAAGAGGCTTTACTCTGATGTCTTGGTAGAGAGTAACAAGACTTCCATATTCTTTCTCAGCAGTGCATCGGCTCAAGTTTTTGCTGATGTAGCACTCTGCCCTTTTGAATCTGTCAAAGTTCGTGTTCAAACTCAGCCTCATTTTGCAAGGGGTTTGAGTGATGGATTTCCAAAAGTCTACACAACTGAAGGACTTGCTGGGTATGCCACTCAAAAACTTGATCTCAACTTTGCCTTCTTTCATGATGTTTACTTAAATGGAACATATTTGATTGCAGTTTCTACAAGGGACTTCTTCCACTTTGGGGTCGGAATCTTCCATGTAAATGTTACTATTCACTCTGATAGTTTTCTAAGTTGTGTGCTAATATCCTAGCTAATGAATATTAAAATCTTTTGGTAGAATGGCAGCTTCTGATCAATTTGACAGGTTTATGAATTCAAATTTGGGCTTTTATCTGAGAGTATGTGTTACAGCTTAAATGCAGTTTCACATTCTTTCCTAGAAATTTAAGTGTTTGGAGTGGATGGTGTTTCCACCAAAGTTCGAGCAATTTGGATAAAATAAGACTAGTGGCATGTTGTGACATGACTTTGATGCATTGTGTTGCTAGTGGTCAGTGTTAGTTGCTGTACTTTTGAGGGCCTGGATACTTTATGTTGGATGTCTTTTTCCATTTAGTTACGTTTCCATTCTTTTTTATATTTGTATCCTTCATTTCAGTATCATATTTTAAGCTCTTCTTAAAAATTAATTGATGGGAATGAGAAACTATATTGACGCTTTAGTGCCAATGAGTTCTTAGAGTTATATATGAGTATTTAATTTGACAACTTTTTCAACATTTCTCCTTTTATTAATTCCTTTGACTAATCATTATTTGCAGTCTCTATGATCATGTTTTCGACGTTTGAGCATTCAGTAGATCTTATCTATCAAAAAATTGTTCAAAAGAAAAAGGAAGATTGCTCCAGAGTTCAACAACTTGGAGTGACATGTTTAGCAGGCTATGCAGCTGGAGCTGTTGGTACTTTAATTTCTAACCCTGCTGACAACATAGTTTCCTCTCTTTACAACAAAAAGGCTGAAAATGTGATGCAGGTAGCTCTTTTCAGTTACCTTTTGTTTTCTTTTTATATTAAGTACGTCAAGTAAAAGGGATAAGTTGCATTACTTTTGGTATAATGCATTCCAGGCTGCGAAGAAAATTGGACTCTTTAGTCTCTTTACTAGAAGTCTTGCGGTTCGGACCACAATTGTTGGCCCTGTCATCACTATGCAGTGGTTGTTTTATGATACCATCAAAGTTCTGAGTGGATTGTAAGTTCACTTGCCTTGTTTCTTGAAATATATACTATGGATGTATAGAGGAGAACTCCTTTTACTTACCAAAAGAAAAGAAACTCCTTTTCTAATGCCAATGTCACTCACCATAACAGCTCTAAATGTCACCTGCTATCTGTTTTGTGCTTAAAACCTAGCCATGTGATAGTTGTTTAGTTGTGCCACACTCACAAATGTGCACCACAGGTGGACGACAGTGACCATAATGGCAACCTAATATTTATTAACATACGTATAATTCTTCTTTTCTGGTTTTAGAATTCTGGTTACTATGAAACAGCAGTGCAAAAGGCATCAATTAAAGCTGGCACTGGATCCATGTGTTTTTAAAATTTATAATTTCTTGCTTTGTATCTCTTGCATTGAAACTTCTACCGATTGGATTGAGATTGAGAATTCTTCGCTTTATGGTCACTATTACCCTCCATATGTCACAGTTTTTTTCAGAAAACAGTCGATCGTAGCAATGACAGGGGGCCAATCAATGTTTTACAATTCATTTATTTTTCCATTGGGGTCATCTGAGATCCAAAATAAATATTAGTGCACTACTTAAATTAGAGAAAATCATTGCTAATCTATAACACAAATTGGAATTGAATATGACTCGAAAAAACAATTTGTTCTTTTGTGGGATGTTTGACTTGGACTTATCTACAACACCGACAAAAGAAAATACATTATTGTGTCAAAATGCTTGGTAAAATGCATGATGCATTTACTAGTATAGAAAAATCTAATTGTATTGTTTGTTGGTATATATATGTACTAAAATGATTGTGGATGTAGTTGAGCAATATACTTGCATACGTACTATTTTTTTATTCTGATACTTGAAATTCTCTAGGCCTACTAGTGGAGGGCTTCAGATACATCTGGAGGAGACTACCTTATCAGCTTAGGCACGTGGAGTGAGAAAAATAAAATCTCTCTTTGTAGCTAGTATACTACATTCATCAGTTTTCCTCGATTCATGCTTAGCATTTCAATGTGGTCAACTTTGCCATCCAGCAAGTCCTGAAAATGCACCAGCCTTTCAGAACATTGTGGCAAAGCAGTAGCTTGTCCCAAACACAGACAAATTTTCTTCTTACAGATAGTATATATTTTAGTTTCTCACCGACATGTTTGGCTAATGCATGCTTCTCTGTTGTGCGCTGCTGCGGTTATTAGCTAATAAAGGTCCTTCAGTTCCTTTTTTCTGCCACATTGTTGAAGGTTTGGCCAACACCATCCTGAATTTTAATACAAACTATGAGATAATGCCTTTACGTCATTTCTCTGTCATGTTGCAATTTAATGATGTTCTCCAAAGCGAATTTTTTTTTTGTCTTTTATAACACAGTTCATAATTTTCTCTTGTAAAACCTCAAGTCTATATATGTAGAAGAAAAGTATGCTGTATATATATATAATGTTCAATGATTGAATGCTCTTTAGACTTGCCAAACTGATCAATGTTGTGTCAACTATTAACTACAATGCCCTTATGGGAGTATATTGGTTCCGTTTTATGCGAGCTGGTGCTATTCACATCCAACTCAACAAAGTAGCCGCTGTGGCCTGTGGTTTTTATTGTGTTAGTCCTGTCGGCATGATAAATCTTGGTTTCATGAATAACAGATAACATTGATCATAAGTCTTTACTTTTAATTGGAATCGGAGCCCACTAATTTCTAGAAGTAATAACCGAAAGTTGAAACCTATAAAGTCAGTTCCCGTTCCTGTCTGAAACCTTTTTTTTTTTTCACTTTTTTTTCTTTTAATTTTTTGTACTGGACAATGTTTTCAAACAACATCAGTAATTTGTTGCCCTAAACTGAAAAAACCCATAAAATTTTGAAAAATGCTAAGTAACGACCCAAAGAGAGGGTGGGTGCAGGGGAGGATTTGCTATATTTCAAATCCCACTTTTAATTAAGTAGAACTAGTATGAAATTTGCCCAATTCACACGTAGGGATGGGTGAGCAACCGCCTTTGCAAAGCTTTACTCTAAAAATACTGATAAAAGTTAGTTAAAAAATACGAAAATAAAAATTTTACCCCCAAAAAATGTCTAAGTGGTAACTTGATGGATTTCTTTACTATAATTTACACAAATTTTTTTTTGGTTTTGGGTAGGAATCATAACCGACAATTGGATATCTAATAGTTTTTATTTCGAATGAGTACTTTGCTCATTTTTATTTTATTTTTTTAAAATTTATTATCAATCTTATTTTCTATCTTGTTAAATTTATAGGATTTTATTTTTGTGAGTTTTAAAACTATTTATTGAAAACTTTTTTTAATGATATATCTTATTTTGTTTTAGTGATGATAACACTCGTGATTGGAGAAAAATAATATATTATCTCTCTATACGTCAAGACTTTGAATTACATTACCTTTGTCTCTACTTTAGCTTTAACATTCAGGGTTATTTCCGATTAAAACCTCGTTCTATTGAGTTTGATGTTTTTAGGGAGGCATGAATTCAGCAGTCCTATAAACATGAGCAACAGAAAGAGGTTTTGAAGAAGAGTTGAAAAATGAATCAGTAACATGTGGTTAGCCTAACAAACATGCATCCCTTCCACAAAAGATGAGGAGGGTTATCTTTCTCCAGTAAAGCAAATTTTTCAAAGAAACTTGTGTGTGAAAAAGTTATGTTCGTAGGGTGAAACACTTGTCCTTCACAGGAACATAGTTGATTTTGGTGGTTAAGTGGACAGCCACATGTTTTCACTGGTTTGGAGACTTCCTCTTTAACTAATGCATGAATGTGAAGTTAAATCATTCACAGAAAAGCTTATGGTGCTTGCTTTGTCATCTTATGGAAGAACAGATCAATTATGGGTGGAGGTGACATCTTCCCACTAAATTTTCTTGCTGTGTTACTTGTATTGGATAATGATTTTGATTTTCTAACACCACATTTAGACCAGTTTCCTAATATTTGCAATGCTTTGTCTGCAACATGAATAAGATTTCCATTACACTTTCCTTTGCACAAACTCCTTTGATACTGATTGTTTATTGATTAAACTACATCCAGTACATGTATATTATAAATAGTTTCATCACCAGAAGCATCCCAACACGTTTATAACACTGATACTCTCACCAGATGGAACTTCACCAGGCTGGCTCTCATATATTTGTCCATCTAGTCAACTTAGGTAACCTGCCTCGTCACCCTTTGACTAAGACTTAAAAGTTTGATCCTGTTGACATAAATGTTTCTGGAAAGTTTTTTTTTTTTTCTGGCGTGTGACTTTTCTTTGTTAAGAAGATAAGACTTCTGGCGATTCACTATTTTTAAACACTGGAAAGTATTCTTGGATTTGTTGATATAAAATTTGGTAAATGATCAAAGTCAATAATTTAGTGGACTCTTTTTTTTGTCTCTCTTGGCTGCTATGACCAAGGCAGAGAAAGAAAGAAAATTCCACAATTTGGATGGATGAGACTGACTGCAAAGTCATGCCAGTACTGTATTTTTAATAGAGAAAATGGGTTTCTTTGGCTGTTTTGGGCATTGAATTGCAGCAGCCTGCCCATGCATGGCAAAATAATAAACGCAACAGGCCAAACGACATGTTCCCACCCATAGTTTGGCCGCAAGACAATTTCCATCCACCAAGTTTATAAAATCCAAAATCTCACCCATTAACTATTAAATCTAATAATCAATAATAAACTTTTAATAGTTAAAGGTAATTTTATCATTTTAAAGTTAAAATTTATAAAATTATAAAATAATATTTAAATATATATATATATAATATATTAAAATTATAAAAAAATTTAAAAATTTTTATTAAATATGAAAAAAATTTTAAATTTATAAAAATAAAAAGTTAGCCACCACTAATAGCACCAGGTGGCTATTCCAACCACTTGGTTCCAAGAGAGGTCAAATTTGACCTCTTGATTGGACGAAGGAGGCCAAATCTGGCCATCTCCATCAGAGAAAGGGGTCGAAAACTATCAAAAATGGCCAGCTTTGGCCATAACGGCTATTTTTAACCACGATTTTATGCGGATGTGGCCAGATCTTACCACCTCCTCCAAAATAAGAGACGGCTAGATTTAGTGACCTCCATCAAATCAGGAGGTCAGATCTAGTCATCTTTGAAACTAGGTGGTCATAATGGCCACCTGAGACTATTAACGACAGTCGTTATTTTTAATTTTTTTTAAATTTAAATCTTTTTTCAAAATTTTATAAAATTTGGATTTTTTTTTTTAAATTTTGTTATAATTTTTAATATATTTATATATATTTTAATATTTTATTTTATTAGCAAGGTATTCGAATCATTTTATAGAATCTATTCATAAAATTGGATGAAAAATGGATAAAGGGTGGGTGTTTAGTGTTTTTAAATATTAGAGGGTGGGAATTGTCTTGTGGCCAAACTATGCATGGCATCAAGATAAGTCTCTATTCAAACCCAGCCCCACTTGGTGAAAGATCTAACTGTGTCTAAATTTAGACACTAGATTCGTCTTCCATGAATCAAGCTGAATCATTTTGACCAAATCAACCTTGAGGCTTCAGACAAGCTTAGTAGACCTACTGGCTTTAAACCGCACGTGGACTACACGAACCAATCAACCCATTGCATACTTACGCATTTTCACCCACCTTTTCTCTGTTCCGATCCGCACCGCCAAGCCCAAGAAACTCTCAATCTCTCGTTTTTCCCATTCTCACTCACTTTCTTCCAACCCAACCATGTAAAAAAAGTAATACATTTTAGCCAAAAAAAAAAAATTTTGTAATATAAGTTTATTCATGATGATGGAATAATGATGATGATGATGATGTAGCAAATTGTAAAGCCGCGTTTAAAGTAGAAGAGACAGGGATAGCTGGTCAGCACTCTAATCCGATGTTTCTTAGCAACGCCATTCTAAAAATAACAACAAATGCGTCAATTTTTTATAAAAGTTTTTATATTTTTAATTCCAATAAATAAAAAACTAAACTTTTGTTTTGTTATTGGATTACTAGTGATCCATTTTCTTCCCTAAAGTCTAGTGCTTTTTGTGTCTTCATTTATCATCTCCTAATCCCATTACATTCTTTCATCATTTCCATACGAACTGGTAATAGATCCATCTCTTCTTCTTCTTCTCTTTTGATATATTATCTAAGTAGTGTACTTGTCTAATTATATTTTACATTGATCTTCATGATACTGCGCCTGAGCTTCAAGATTTGTTGTTGTGTTTTGACTGGTAGATTAGATTATAATCATGGCTTTGCATTTTATTCCAAGTCTTAGGATGATTCTTGACTTGTGGGTTTTTTCCCCTTTCTTTTTCTCTCTTTGAAGATGCTAAAAGGTTAACTTTCCTTATAAAAAAAGATAGCTGTACATCTGTTCTGCTGTGGGGATTTTTTTGATTCTTTAGTTTGTTGCTTTGTTTGTGCATATTCTTCGAGATTTCTAACTTGGAATTTGTTGGCTTTGTTATGTATGTCAGTGTAATAGATGAGACATCTACTATTGGACGAGGAAAACTCTGTGAGGCTGGAACCATAATTGTTTCATGGGCAACACATGCCGTGGATCTTTCACGGGAAAACTTTATCACAGCTACAATCAGCCCGAAGAACATTCCAACCATTCCAAGCACAACATTAACTCTGATCGTTCCTGTTCTGATTACTCACCTTCTAGTTTGAAATCTCAACTTGTTTCTTACGAATTTGCCAAAGAAAACCCTAATAAAGATAATTCTGTACCTCTCATCAGCCCCACCAAGAAAGATAACATCATGAGGCGTGGCATGGATAACCAGACTTATTACGTATTAGGCCATAGGACTGCTAACATTCGTGATCTTTACACTTTGGGTCGAAAGTTGGGACAAGGTCAGTTTGGGACTACTTATTTGTGTACTGAGATTTCCACAGGTATTGAGTATGCTTGCAAGTCAATATCTAAGCGGAAGTTGATTTCCAAAGAGGATGTCGATGATGTTAAGAGGGAGATTGAGATAATGCACCATTTGGCAGGTCACAAGCATATTGTGACCATCAAGGGTGCTTATGAGGATTCACTATATGTTCATATAGTGATGGAGCTTTGTGGTGGAGGTGAGTTGTTTGATAGGATCATTCAGAGAGGACATTACAGTGAGAGGAGGGCGGCTGAGTTGACAAAGATCATTGTTGGCGTTGTGGAAGCTTGTCATTCACTTGGGGTTATGCATAGAGATCTGAAGCCTGAAAATTTTTTGTTGGTTAACAAGGATGATGATTTTTCTCTTAAAGCTATTGATTTTGGACTGTCAGTTTTCTTCAAACCAGGTAAATATGACTGCTTTCTGCTTTTTGGTGCTGTCGTTTCATAACTTTTTTGGGTTGATGGTAGGGAAGGAGCTAAAGAAGCAGAATGGTTTCTCTATTATCTTTTATGACATGTTTATGTAATTGGTTTTACATTACTTTTGTTAATTAAGTGATTGTGTTTTATTCAATTACTTTTCTTTCATGTTATGGATGCTTGTTCACATTTATTGGCATACAACTTGACTCAATGGTTAGTGGATCAGGTTTCATGTATCAATTACATGATCTACATCATATTTTAATTGCAACAATACATGCTCGGCTAATGCCTTTGGATAATAATCCAGAAGCCAAATTCCATTTATTTGCATATAACATATGACATTAGAGTGAACTAAAATCAACGTGCAATTGAATTGCATTTTGTGTAACTGTGGATGTGATTTATTCTTCAGGTCAAATATTTACTGACGTGGTTGGAAGCCCATATTATGTGGCTCCTGAGGTACTCCTCAAGCATTATGGGCCAGAAGCAGATGTGTGGACAGCAGGGGTGATACTATATATATTGTTAAGTGGAGTGCCACCGTTTTGGGCAGGTATGCTGGGCATTTGTTAACTGTTAAAAGAAGAACATTTTTCACGGGATATGCAATACACTGAAGTGGTTTCTTTTTTGGGTTTAGAAACACAGCAGGGGATATTTGATGCAGTGTTGAAGGGATACATTGACTTTGAATCAGACCCTTGGCCTTTAATATCCGACAG
The DNA here is from genome assembly GCA_026122585.1 of Anacardium occidentale. Lineage (NCBI taxonomy): Eukaryota > Viridiplantae > Streptophyta > Magnoliopsida > Sapindales > Anacardiaceae > Anacardium > Anacardium occidentale. Next base: position 404,320 of record JAJEJH010000122.1, on the reverse strand, counting down.
TGCAAAAGATCTAATCCGGAGGATGTTATGTTCTCAACCATCAGAACGCTTGACTGCTCATGAAGTGTTATGTATGTATAACCTGTTATACAATTCTTTCCACATGACTTTGCTACTTTTGAGAAATTGGGGACCTGAAAGTTTTTGCTTAAATTAGTAAAACCTATCAGTCTGACAAGTAAGAAACTGCATCTATTTGTTGTTCCAATCATTTTTGAATGAAACTGAGGTTATCTGTTTCATCATTCTTAGTTTTGCTGGTGTACTCTTTGGACAGGAATAGTAATAAGATACTTCTTGAAGAGATTTTTGCTGCAATGTTTAAGAATCTGAAAATTCTGCTTAAGTAGAAATTCACTTCCTTTGTCAATATAGCTTTGACATCATAATGATGGGTTGTTGATTTCAAGAAATATTCTGGTCTGGATTGAGTTTGAAACAGTTATTTCTTTATGGTTCCTCTAGGTCATCCTTGGATATGTGAAAATGGAGTTGCTCCTGATAGAGCACTAGGTCCAGCTGTACTTTCACGTCTCAAACAGTTCTCTGCTATGAATAAACTAAAGAAGATGGCTTTACGGGTAAGTGCAGTTCTATGCTTGTAATATTTGGATGTCACAGAACACACTTAATGTAGAAGGAATGACCATTATTTTTTTCGTAAATTCTGCACAGAATCATAACAATATTTTGCTGTTTTTTGTCACTCACAACACTTCTTGTGTTGACTTTAGCGGCCTCCTTTTTTGGTGGCCAATGCTTGACCTTAATATGATGAAAAATTCTATTTGCCTTATTCATGACCAGGTTATTGCTGAAAGCCTTTCTGAGGAGGAGATTGCTGGTTTGAGGGAAATGTTTCAGGCAATGGATACTGATAACAGTGGTGCAATAACATTTGATGAACTTAAGGCTGGTTTGCATAGATACGGCTCTACCATGAAGGATACAGAGATACGTGATCTTATGGATGCTGTAAGTGTTTGTGTGTGTGTGTGTTTAGAGAGACTTGTGTGTTTAAATATCTTTCTGGTTTTAATATCAGTTTGTTTTTGCATCCTTGTCATCTTTTTCTTGTTTCTTCACCCTTCCTTTTCACATATCACGTCCCCTTTGTGTTTCACTCATTCTTCTTAAGTTTAATATATTTATTTTAGCACTGTTTCGTTTGAGTTGGGTGTAAAATGTGTGCCCGAAAGCTTATGTTGTTCACTTTGGATGGTGGCAAACAATATTATTTCATTTCTATGGTTCAGCGAATTTTAGTTGGATCGCTTGGTAAATCAATGATGTCAGAGATGCCTAGAAAATTTTTGGCAATTCTAGTGAAAATGAACTGAACAAGCTTTCCTCTTTCTGGTTGTGCGCTTGTCACACATGAAGTTAGCTACCTTGTTGGCTATAAAAAAATAAAAATAAAAAAGAAAAAAAATTAGTCATAAATATTTTGTCATTGAAAGTTCAACTTTAATTTTTCTTAGTTGGAAAAGGCATAAACTATGGTGTTTATTATGTAAATTTATCCTGTGTCAACATTTGGTACTATGGTCTTTTTTGAAGGACCATGTGAGTGTTAAGGGGAATATTTGAACTCATTTTAGGAAATATTAGTTGACACATGGCTGCATACTTCCTGGCAATGTGGTTAGGGCATTTTGGTGGTGTCTATCAACTGAGTGAGGAATACTTCTTTGGTTTTGATATGCTGAATCGTGGAAGACTCAAATATACCACTTCAGTTTTCTATGCAATCTGTAATCTGTTTTACTGTAATATACAACATATGCAATATTGGTGAAGTTCTTCGTTAAAATAGTGATTGATGGCCCTCCTTTCTCATGGCACAGTTTGGAAGCTGGGGATAGTATGAACTTTTTGTGGATATAAATTACTTTATACTTCTGGTAAAATTGGCATTAAATCTTGATACAAGAGGGCATTGAACTCTGCATGTAGTATTCTTGTTTGGTTATTTCATCGTTTGCTCATATTTCCAATCATCTGAGCTATTTTAATTGGTCTCAGGCTGATGTTGACAACAGTGGAACCATTGATTATGGGGAATTTATAGCAGCAACAGTTCACCTCAACAAATTGGAACGAGAGGAACATCTTGTGGCAGCCTTCCGGTATTTTGACAAAGATGGAAGTGGTTATATCACAGCTGATGAGCTTCAGCAAGCATGTGCTGAACATCACATGACAGATGTTCTCCTTGAAGATATTATCAGAGAAGTTGATCAAGATAATGTAAGCCACCTAAATTTGTTTTCTTTCTTTTCTCTTTAACCTTAGACTATAGTTGCAAAATTTTCCTTCATCATATTAAAAATCAAGACCAAAGGCCAGAAAGGAATGAATCTTAGGCATGGAACTCTTGTTACCAAGTTTTTATTAATGGGTGAAATTCACCTCTTACCAATTAATTTTTTTGGCTTTACAAGTTTTGGATGCCTTGCAAGTGCAGCAAGATTAAATTTGTTTGTTGACCAAGCTTCACTTGTGCATGTGCATTTTCCCAGGATGGAAGAATTGATTATGGTGAATTTGTTGCCATGATGCAAAGAGGTAATGCTGGAATAGGTAGACGAACCATGCGAAACAGTCTAAATATAAGCATGAGAGATGCACCTGGTGCCCTTTAGCTTTCAGTTATACATCTCATGTACAGGTAATGCTAGCTTCTGAATCTGAACTTTCCTTGTGTTTCTTTCTTACTTCCCAAATTAACTTCTGTGTAGTTTCATATACCTAATGAGATAATTGCAATGTATATCTGTATCTGTACCTGTAGCTGTTTAAGTTTTATTAGAAGCCTTGTAAATGAAAATAATCAAGTGGCTTGAGCTGCTATATATGTGAAACATCTTACATGAAGATCTGAAAACTAGCCACAATGTAATGAATCTAGTCTTGTTTTGCAATTGTGAATTGAAGTCCTTGTTGAAACATCGGAAATGATTGGTATATGTTTTTGATTAAACTTAGAAGGTTAAACCTGTCAATCTGCATATAATAATGAAGCTATATTTTTTTTTCCTCTCCTAGTCTGTTTTCTAAATTCAGGTCATTTGCAGGTTGTACAGCAAGCATGAAGGACGATGATTTATTACCATGCTTTGAGAAACTGTTTTCAATTCCTTGTTAGCTCCAAGACCTTGTTTATGCCACTGATGATCTCCTTGTTAGCTCCAAGACCTTGTTCATGCCACTGATGATGGATAGATAGGAGACGTTCTGTTCATGATTTGTTATTAAGACGTGTTTATGCTCTTGTATGACTGAAAAAAAAAATTAGTTTTGCGAACTACTCAGAATATGAATTGGTAAAGGTATTCAAGTCGCAGGTTTGCTGTGCTTTTCATTTATCTGGGGCCTTTTATGGATTGTTGCAGAAAGGAAGATTTTATGTGATGACTAAGTCTTAAGCACATTAAGAACTATGAAAATGTTTATAAATTGAAGATCACTGATCAGGAATCATTTTTTCCTTATTGACCCTACTGAAGAGGAGAGAAATAAAAAATAAAAAAAACTCAGCTATCTTTTCACAGGTTAGAAACCCTTGCAGGAACAGCTGCATATCTGGGGAAAAAAAACTTGTTCAAGCAACAGTAATGCATTCTACTAATGCTAATCACTTGAACATTAATTTATAGTAGCAAAACATGGTTTTAGTATTCAAACCCGGCGTTGGTTGGTATGGGTCAATTGACGGTCAAACTATTTGGAGAAGACATTATATCTGTTGTTTTATTTAAACTCGTGTGTTTAGGGATGATCATATTGTTTTCATTTTGTATTCGGATCAAAGAAAGTTGTACAAAACCAAATTGAAAAACATTAGCTATAGATGGTCTTTTCTAGTTTCTCTCCACCATGAGTCTCTTTGTCGGCAACTCCTTCCGGTAAGGAAATCATCATTTTCATCTTTTTGAACATCAATCTCATTATTTTCAGGTTCGATTTCATCATTTCGAATGTTGATTGCATGACTTGATTCGTTTCTAACGGGTATCTCATCATTATTGATATTGATCTTGTTATTTCTGAAAACTCATCCCATCATAAATTTGCGATTTACCCATCAACTGACATAAAATTTTCAATTGAACCATGTATTAATACAATCCAAGCCATTAGACTGTTCCCTGGAGTTGTCACCGCCAACGGATCTTCATCAGACTGGTTAAGGGTTTTAAAAAAAACGTTGCAGACAAGGAGACTTCTGGTTTTGGTTGGTAAGTTTACTGAGATACACAAGAATTGTATTTTCAACATTTAAATTGGCAACCACACCGAAACTACCAGATGACTCAACTTGCAATTGAAGTTACTAAAAATGGCATGTTAATGTTTAAATCACTGGCAATAATAGTTTTCTGGTGTATAAACAAAAGCGGGGCAGAAAACAGAGGTAGGTAAGACTAATTTTCTTGGACACAATTGGATCTGAAATCAACCTGAAGAAACATGGCAGGACTAGAAGCCAAAATAGTGACATTTTAACAGGTGATAAATATGGCTTGAAAGTTGAGAGTTGTCCTCTAACTACTGCTTTCCACACTTCATCATTCTTCCAACCCAAAAATTAAAATTTTCCCCTTGACAATATCAATTATATTAAAGTATGTTCAAAAGCCAAATCCCCAGTGGGGCTTCCTGTAAGGTGGCCAATGAGCAAATCATTGACCTGCAATATTCAATGCATAAATTTAGCGGTGAGCATGATGGGGTCCCTGTGGCCAGCTATATATACTTTCTGAGCCATTTACAACAGCCCAGTTTATGCACCGACACTTCTATTTTTCTTTATTTTATGCGTTAATTCAGAACTGAATTTCAATAACCCTTTTATTTGGGTTCAGCTTGGCATCCACTGTTAGATCCTAAGTCTCATTCCAAGATTGCTTGCAGGAAACAACATTTCCATCTATGTTGATATACAGATAATATGACACTTTTGTCAGATTGAAACACAAGAAGAAAGAAAATAAATAATCAAAGGATCGTATTTACTTAATCAAATACAAATAAAGAACTGTCGAATTAACATAGAGTAAAATACATGCACCAGTTCATTAATGGTATACAGAGAAGACCCTTCAACTTTTTCCCTTTTCTCAACAAGCCCCGATTCTATCTTTCTTCTTCTTCCTCCTCTGCATACACTTCCTGAATGAACATTAACAACAGGAGCCAAAACAACGTTAAAGAGAGTAATTAAACTGAACCCATACAAAAAAATTCTTTCTGTCTTTTCTTTTCTATCTTCCATTGACGGATCTGAATCTTTAGAATCTTAATTCATCTTATTCCAGAAAACAAAGCTACCCACATCAAGCTTTACTTCTGTGAACACCTCCAAGTAGATAATAATACTTCCCACACAAGAGCATCTAAAATTAAGTACATTTTTAACCTTGAAACAACGGCTTTCCATCGTCAAAATTCTTGGAATAATCAAAAGAAGTGTACTTGCACGTTTGAGGAAGACCAACTCGGTCAGATCCCACCAGCTTTTTAAGCTCACACCTCGCCTTGTAAAAAACATGCCCCAAACTTCCCCTATTGTGGGAACCGAGAACCACGGTTTCTTCTTCGTTCATCTCCAGATCTTTAGCGAACATAGGTTTTCTCGACAAGATCCAAGTCCACCCCCAGTCCCACCACTTCCTTATCGAAGTCCCCGCGTATTCCCCCATGGAGGAAACTGATTTCGATCTCTGAAACGCCCATGAAGTTGTTTTCGAAGAGAGAGGTTGAATCTTCAGGGAGAGAGAAGATAGCCGGCGACGGAGGTATGGCTTCTTCTGGTCGGTGGTGGCGTCGGTTTGTGAGAGCGGAAGTGAGTGGTTCTTCTTGAAACTTTGAATGATAGAGCTCATGGTGGCTGGAGTTTAATCAAAGAAGAAGAAGAAGAAGAAGAAGAAAGGAGATGACAGAGAGGAAGAGTAGAGACAGGAAGAAGAAATTAAAGAGGTGAAACGTAAGTGTTCACAATCACCAGCTCTAACACAGCCTGTTTTATTCTTTTGCTTTTGGTGGGGTAGGTGCAAGGTGGCATGATGTTATGGTAGGATCCGCGTTTGAATGTATGTGCCATCATACATATGCAGTTACATTATGCATATATGTATATGTTACGGTCCACATATCGATGTATGTGCCATCAGTTTGACTTGAGTTAAACTAGCAAGTAGCAGTAAGTGCCTTGGTAAAGCCCACCCTGTATTCTTGATGTGGCGGGTGACCATTGGCTCAACTGTAACTCGGGGACCACCTTGACCTGTCGACTGAGTCTGGATCTGCTTATATATCTATATGGATATAGATGCATGCATGCCTTGTCAAAACTGTAACTAACCATAAAAAACTAGCACATACATGTCTCTACATACATCAACATTTTAAAAAAATTAATAAAAAATTGGCATGGCCCTTTAGCCCAATATCGTTATTGTGTGTTTTTTCTTTCTTTTTTTAATTTTAAGCTTCATCGTCAGCTGGATGAATCGAGCGTGAGATCTTTCCGTGCCTAAACAAAATTCGCAGAACTCAAGAGATTTCTCAGCATACAATTTCACGGAGATGGAGTATAGAAAAATCAAAGACGAGGTATAAGTTTCCGTATTTGCCCCTACGATCATCAATGCGCAGAATTTAACTGTAAATGTGAATGAATGAAGTGCAGGATAACGATGGAGGTGGCCGTGATGCTAATGACTTAGAGAGCTTGAGAGGAAAACCTCTTTCAGCTAGTATGCATTTTAACTTTTGAATTCTGAATTTTGATTTTTGTTAAGTATAAAACTTTGCTTTTTGTTTGCACTGAACTGTAGTTTCGGTTAGTAATGTGGCTGCAAGCTCTGGTGAACGGTCCGAGTGGAAGCGCAAGTAAGTGAGAAAGATTTCATTCTTTTGTGTTACAAAATAGTGTTTTTTTTTTTTTTTAAAATATTGGCATGATTGGAATAGGTCGATGGTTACGCTTGCACTGACTGTTCTTACCAGTTCTCAAGCTATATTGATTGTGTGGTCTAAGAGAGCTGGAAAGTATGAGTATAGTGTTACAACGGCTAATTTTTTGGTGACGAATAAGGACTCGTTCTATGTTAGTTCCGGTTTTAAAATGTTGGTAATGAATGCTGATTGAATTTGACCTTTTTTATCTTCTCTTCTGGAAATAAAATAGGTGGAAACTTTGAAATGTGCATTATCACTTGGTGCCTTGGCGAGAATTTGGAATAGTGAAGGTGTCACTGAAGATAACAGGTTTTTATTCATTCTTTCTTTCAGTCAATAGAATTATTTTTTTTCTTTTTTGAGTTGGAAATATCAATATTATCTTCATTTTGTAATAGTGTTAAATGGCTGCTGCATAGTCTTAGTAATTTTCCCATTTTTTAAGTGGTTGGCAACTTAATGTTATATAAGTTTGGAGTATTTTCTTGTTTTTGATTTGTATTCTTTGTGGACTAGGTTGACTACAACTTTGGATGAAGTTATTGTTTACCCCATTCCTGCAGCACTTTACCTTGTCAAGAATCTTCTCCAGGTTGGTAGTTGTAGTTATTATTTTTTTTTCTTTTGGATAGCAATAGCATGGCATTGTTGTTTCCTGAACTTTTGTTTTCTTCTATATCATGTGGTAGTAGTACATCTTTTCCTATGTGGATGCACCGGGCTACCAGATACTGAAGAACCTAAATATTCTCAGCACTGGCGTATTATACCGAATCATACTTAAGAAAAAGTATGTTCTTTGCAGCTTATATACTTTTTTGTGATAGGAATTAGTATTAATAACATGTAATCAACAAATCAAGAGAAAGATTATCGAAACATTGTTTTATCTGTTTGTATGCCTTTATGTATTTCTTTATTTTAAGGATTTAACAATGCTTAGAATTTTGGGAAAACTCAGTGTTTACTTAAGCTGAAGATAAACCTAAATAGAAAAGATTCTTATCGAATTCTAACTTGGCATAATAATTGACCTGTGTACAATTTTCAGGCTAAGTGAGATTCAGTGGGCAGCTTTCATTCTATTATGTTGTGGGTGCACCACAGCACAGCTGAACTCTATGTAAGTTTTTGATCTCTTCTTTTCTCTTGGATTGCTTCATTATCTTGGCCAGGTTTTGTCAAGTGTCATTTTCCTGGTACTCTTTGTTGGCAAATCAATATTAATGGTCCTAACTCTTTGTCACGTATGGAATGAAGAATTTTGACTTACATAGTACTTATAGTTATGTGAAAATTTTGAATTATAATGCATGATCTCCTGCAATTAAATCAGTTTTACATTTTCTTGGCAGTTCGGATCATGTCCTTCATACACCTTTTCAAGGTTGGATAATGGCCATTGTGAGTTGCTAGTGAATTTGAGACTCTTTATCCAGTAGAAGCAAGAAGTTCTAAGTATATTTAATAGCTTATGCATGCTTTGTAACAGTTGTTAAATGCTTTTGCAGGTAATGGCACTTTTAAGCAGTTTTGCTGGAGTGTATACTGAGGTGAATTTTTTTAAGTACCTGACATGCTCCTCATTTATGTTGACATGTTTCATATTTCCAATAATTATTAGTATTTGTAGAGTATCTTCTGGCCAAGATATTTTTATTTAAATAGTTGTAAATGATTCTTATCTTGAACCCTGGTTCAAGATGTCAAAATCTCCGTGTAAAGTGCATTGTGCATTTCTCTTTTATATCATAATGGAAATTCTATTTCACTGCTGTGCTTGTTTTTGTCTTAGCAGGCCATAATTAAAAAGCGGCCTTCAAGAAATATAAATGTGCAAAATTTCTGGTTGTATGTCTTTGGGATGGCCTTCAATGCTGTTGCAATAGTGATTCAAGATTTTGATGCAATCATGAACAAGTAATTTCCAGTTTTCTATCCTTTACTAATTCTGCTCTTATTGTCCATCTATTTTGTGTGTGTGTGTGTTTGTGTTTTTGAATGAGTAAATCTTTGTGTCTATCTGTGGCTAGGTCATTGAATATATCCATCCATGTTTTAAATGAAAAATCCATATATTTTATGTATTTAAAAGGAGTTATTATGTAATGAGGTAATATTTTTCTAGTTTATCTTACTGTTATGTGTGGCTTATGAGTAAAGCATTTTGTGTTCAGAGGGTTCTTTCATGGATACTCAGTAATAACAGTTCTCATGATTCTTAATCATGCCCTCAGGTATGTTACTCCACTTTTATGGCTTGATAAAGGTATTGTTTGCTTGTTATTTCTATTTTACATTAGATAATGCGCAAAAAGCTACACATTAGTTTGAGGAGAAAAAGGTGTGATTGTCAATAATGATACCATATATAAAAACTAAGTTTCAAGATAACCAACTACAGTCACTGAATTCCTCATGCTTTATATGCTTTGTGGCTTTTGGAGAAGGCTATCTGCATTCTACGGAAATCTCATTTCATTTACAGCATGTCACAAATCTGTGATCTATAAAGGATATGAAACATGCTTTTCTGATATAAATTTAAATATTATAAAGATATCTAAATTTAATAAATTGTAATTTCCCATATATTGTTTTTGTACTAGGTGCATTTATATATATATCTTTTTGTTTTCACTGTTCAGTGGGATTGCTGTGTCCATGGTAATGAAATACTCAGACAATATTGTGAAGTTAAATCAGATGCTTCACTTTTAAGTAAGGTTACAAATTGCTGTGAAAATAGGTTATTTGTTTTAAATTTTCTGTTTTAACAAAAGCTAGCCCTTTGGAAACATGTATGTAAAACACCATGAGACAGCATCTGGAAGAAAATAAGAAAAGGGTGAGAAAACCAAAAAAAGTGTGACAAAGAACAAATGATAGCGAAAATTATTTCCGTAGCTAATAAATACTCTCTTTTATTACCTCTTTCTTGCTTAAAGACTGCTGGGTAAGTAGTACACAAGTCCTATAGAAACCCGTCATTATTTTTGGGAGATCTTGCCTCTCCCTATAAACTTTGGGCTTTTTATCGATCTTAATGTAATTACCAAAATGACAAAAGCAGATGTATATACATAAAATGCAATGCACTTGATGATCTTTCTACCAAATATTCTTTTGGTCAGCATGGTCTACCACACTTTGTTGGATTGTGTCAATTCGATGATTAAAAAAATTCAGTCCATCTTATTGAGGATGGTTATGGATTTTCTGCACCATTTATTTGATATTTTATGCTTATTTAGCTCCACAATGTTGTGCAGGTGTATTCTACATCAGTGGCAATGCTTCTCACAGCAATCGTTTCTGTGTTCCTCTTTGGTTTTCATCTTTCCCTTGCCTTTTTCCTTGGTGCTACGTTCCGCATGCTACTTCCCATTATTATAATATATTTCCAAGAACATTGGCAACCTTGGTCCGGCAAGGATGGCCTGTGTGTATGTGGTTTAGCCAAGTCAAAATAGAATTACCAACCATAAAAAAAGAGTCTAGATATTTGCTAGTTTGATCAAATTTGTTTGACATCACCTTATTGTTGACGCTCTGCATTTGTCATTTCTGGGACAGGTAGGAACATGATTTTGCCGATTATGAATTTCAACATAAATTGTTATAGTGGGCTATTTATTTACTGAATGTTTGTTGTGTTTCCAGTGTTGTTTCTGTCTCAGTATACTTGCACTCTGCCGGAAAGCTACAAAGATAGTGGTAACTTCCTCTTGCTGCCCAGAATTGTTTCAATAAGTAAAGGTTCATGTCCCGTGAATTTTTATTCCTTTTCCGATTATCATAATCATCAATCTGAGCTCTGATATATAAAGTGAAAAAAAAAAAAAAATCTGTGTAATATTTGTTATAATCAGTTGAAGAAAGAAAAGCTTACAGCTCTGATTTTTCTGACTTTGATGTGGATATTTAGGTGTGATGGATTTAAGTTTTAAAATCTTGATTCTTAGTTATTTTATGAAGTTGAAGCCCTGTTTTTCACACTGATGGTTTGAAAGACGAATACAGTAGGAATCTTTTAGTTATTTTTCAATTTTTATGGGTGCTTGATTATGTGATTTTATGTGCTCCGTTTTTTACAAACACTTAAAAATATTATATTTTCAATTATAATTTCCAGTATACTTCCAATCAAATCACACTTAAACAGTAAAAAGTATTGAAAGATAAAACTGTTAGCAGTGTTGGAACTGAATTCGATGGGTACTTTACTGTCGATTTTGGTTCCTATCCAAACCCCCAAAAAAAGCCCATTCTAAAGTAAAAAATTAAAAGAACCTGTAAGTTTTGAAACCAGTTCTAGTTCCTTGTATTTGAGAACCAGAACTGATCCCATTCATGCATCCAATAAATGTACTTGGTTAGATATCTGACCCAATACTTATTTTTTAAACACTAATATTATACAAATCGACATTATTTTGTTTTAGGCTATATTCGCTATTGCTTCTCCTCTATTCAATCCAGTCTCTCTCACAAATCAGTTGATTCTTTCTCCTACAATAGTTTGTTTTCTTCCCCAACAACATTGAAAATATTCTTCTTAGCTATAGCTTAGAAGTTGCCCACTTTGTTCTGTTTGAGTTTTCTACACTTCTTAGCAGTAACATTCCAATGTCTCCAAGCTTAATGCCAGAATAATATTAACTAGGTAATAGAATTTTATGTGAAAAAAAAATTCACCCAACCTTAGAAGTGTGGAAAATATTCAGGGTTCATTATTAATAAAAAGGTCTAAGTGTTAAGAATGAAGGAAAAGAATAAACATTAACTCAAAACTTCATTGAATTTGAAGACAATCATAGAGTCGTCCTCCAAGAAACTGGGCAACCTCAGGATGCTTCACCTGCCAAAAGAGTAAATAAAATAAGTAATATTATGTGCATACACTTTTAAATACCCATTTGGGTATATAGATAATATGTCATCATATAATTAGATGTTAATTTATTTTTAATTGAAAATCATTCAATTATATTTTAATTACGTGATGACACATCACCTGGATACACAAATAGATACTCAAAAGTAATGAAAACTGCACATTAAAGCTATGTTTGTGAATTGAGATTATTGAAAAGACAACAAAGCAGGGGAAAATCATTACCATTCCAATCTTCACAGAATCACATTTAAATCGAGCATAGAGATTTGTCTCAATTCCGCGACCCTAGTAAAAGCAATGGAAACTCTATATTATGTTGCAGAATTGATAAAAGATTAAAAAAAAACTAAATGATGTTGAAGAATTAAGCATTTTAACCAATTTCACCTTAAGAACTCTGAAGATAGTAGGAGAGAGGAATTATAATTGTACACATTTATATGATTAATCCCCATCAAGGTAACCCTTATCGAACAAACCAATTTATTTTCTCACAGAGAGGTACTTGCATTGCATTGGATGAAAAACATGCTTATGCTGAAAGGTTGTGTAAGATAAAGCAGAGCTTACTGAAACAGAACTTGTAACCAACAGCCACTCTCAGAAAGTGTTATTTCATTACAGAAAAATTTAAAACAAGAAGAGAATTCTAACATTCTAATATCCAGGCTACCATTTTGGCTGCAATTATCAACACATTCTTGAAGACACACAAGAAAAACACAAAGCCTTCAAGCAGTAGTATGTTTAGATGTTAAGAACTTACCATTCCTTCCATGATAACTAGGTCTGCATCACTCGCTGGGTAGGCAAGCTCTTGTGATACTCCTGTAAGATCAATAACCTATGAAAATTGGGAAGATGAACCATGGATCAGCAAAAATGATTGACATGCAGTGTACCAAGGGCATCCACTGAACCTATGCAACATTTATAAGAAATAACACTTTGATCTCTTACTGGCAAATCATTGCCAGAGTTGGCAATGAAAAGATTTTTAGTCTGAACACCCATGAGCTGCTCACTTTCATCCTTCAACTGGAAATTGGGAGCTATGTCAAGGACACAACCAAGAATAAAAAACAATCATAATTCAAGAGGTTCTGATCTGTCACCTTTGCAATGATGTCAATCAGTTCAGTGTAAGTTACATCATTGATTGATGTTAAATCATTTGCAGCCAACACAACCTGTACACAAGTAAGAGATGCCATGAGTAGGTTACTTTAAAATAACTGGAAAGACACAAAACAAGAGATGGGGTATTTAGCTCTAAAATGCTAAAACAATTTCCATGATTTAAAAAATCCATCCAATGAATAATGTCACTTATGCAAGTGTAAGCGTTCTAAAAGGAAATTGCATTCACTCATGACCTTAGTTCTTAAACCAAAATGCCATCATGTTCAATTGAAAATTGCAAACCATATCATGTTACCTAAATCATATATAAATGTAAATGTATTAAAAGAAAAGATAAACTTAACTCTTGTAACCATCCTTAAGCATGAATATTATGTTGGTATCAAATTCTGTGGTGCTTTTTGTCCCTTACCATATTTTGTACAAATAAAACGCTGACACAGAGGTGCAGACAGCATAACTCTCAAAGCAAGGCATAGAGAGTCTCACTTTTTGTTCATATTTTATTTTACACTGGGTCAAGTAAACAGCATAAATTCGGAAAATTATAACAGAATAGTACATATGGAAAAGTTGCACAGAACCTTTAGGCTCTTGACTACAAAACTCAGTTGCATTGAATAGACATGACTATTTGTGAAATCAAACCTGAGTCCCAAGACGGAGTAACTCCCTTGCAAATGGTAAAATGCCCAAAATTATATCAGCACCAGAATTATCAACGAAAATGACAGCCTATCATGAAAGCAATGAAACTGATTAGAGAATGAGAGACACATAAAGCATTGATTCTTTTTCAAGAAATGCTATTAAGGACATGACTCTTTTTTGTGGAAAAAAAGATATAATGTAACATAAATTAAATATTGGACCGACCTTCTTCCAAGGTTTCTTGCTCCATTTCTCTTTAAACGTTTCCAAGTCATCAATAACCCAGGGTCGTGGGACAAGGTTTTGACAACTAGCCAAAAAGGACACACCATCCCTTGAGAAAACTCAGCAAGCTTCAGAAAGGCCAAAAAAGAAAAAAAAATTATATGTGATATCACATGAACTGCAACTATTAACTGTTCCAAAACCGAAATGATGTAAAATTAAAAATGGTTATTGGAACAAAACAAACACATTATTTATATGCATAGACAGCACAACTGAAAAAATATATAAATAAAAGAAGGCAGGATAAGAGCAAAGCAAAGAGATTAATGCAACAGTAGGGCATAGAGTACTCCAAATAGAAAGCATGAACAAAGAAAACAAATGCTCTTATTTAAGTCTCTCTCTTTTTTTATACAGATGAGTACAAGAGAGTGACTGAAAACACAAAGTCTGTGCCTAAGATGATAAAATGCATGAAAACCTCTGTTTAAGAGAGAACATAATCCTGAAGTAGTTTGTGATCAAGTTTTCAGGTTTTTAACAGAATTAATAATTTAAGAGCACTTATGACCAGTGCACAAATTATCAGAACCAAAATGACATGTTTACAGAAATTTTCTAAAAGCCATAAGATAAAGGATTAAACTGCCTGTGCTGAACCAAGATCGAAAATGTTTCCGGCAAATATTCCCCTAACCAAAGACTCCAGGTGCTTCCCTCCATCTTCTATAGCATCATTAAGACGAACTACATCTCCAAACAACGACATAGCTTTAGCATTCTCTTCATCCTATTTGCAAATTGTCACAAAAAGGATCAGCTCTGTTTGATATAAAGAAAGTAGAAAGCGCACCAATATTTAAAATCCCCTTTCCTTCCTTTGTCTCTCATTCATTTCCTTCTATGACCGGCCAAGATTCTCAGTTAGTAAATGAAAAGGATCTACAGAGTATTATTATGGCTTTTACATTACGTATCACTTTCGCACCCTTCACCACCGTTTTTTCTCAACAAAATTTTTATACCCAAAAATCCTTGCACTTCACGTAAAAGTTCAATGAGTTGTGAACAAGGTGCTAAAACTAGACCAAACCCTCCATTTTTAACAATCCCAATTAGCCACAAGGTTTCTCATTCCAACTGTTCTACGAAGCAATTGCATTTCAGCCTTTGCAATGAGTTTGTTTACAATGTTATGTATTTCACCGGCATATACACTCTGTAGGTTGGTATGTAAAGGAAATAAACTACAAAAGTTTAAACTAACCTTGACTTTTTTGAATATATCTCTGAATCCCAGTTCTCTAAGGATTTGCTCACGAATTCGGCATAGAAGCTTAGACAACCCACCAACCCAAAGAAAAAAAAAAAAAAAAAAAAAGGACATAACAGAAGAAAAAATTTAGATCCTCCAAACCTAAACCGCGTAGCTAAATCATTTTGAAGACGTTAAAAGAACATCGAAAAGCTTGACTTACTATGCAATCAGGTGGACCACCATGACTCTCTGGATCTTTCTTGAAGTCCTCAAGTATCTCAGCATACCTTAATGCAATCAAAATTTCAGACAACACATAAAATGCTAGAATTACACTAACTGCAACTCACAAGATGAGTGATATAGATTAACTCATTCCCACAAAGTCCGTGCACAAAATGCTTAACCGGATGAAAACTCTATTAGGAAAAGGACAATATTTTTAAAACCAGAAGGCTGATACAAACAGAGAACCTAACTTCTCAGACTTCATGCAAAAGATAGAACACGAGAGAACCAAAACAAACACCTTTCTGCAAATTTTTGAGCTCTAACAGGAGCATCAATGACAGTAGGATCAGTCTCAGCTCGTTGCCTGAAAAGGATTAAAAATAATTGACAACATACTTAGAATTACAACAAAATGTAAAAAGTAACGGAATTGAAGGGAAAAAAATTACTTGAAAGAAGGGATGGAATTGCGAAAGAGGTCGACCCAAGAAAGCTCAGTAGGGGTGGCTTTTTTGGGATTTTCAGAGGGGAATCTATAGGGAATGGTGCATGCCCTGTAGTTGGATTCGATGGGAGTTTGAAGTAATGGGAAAGGAACCAACTCGGAAGCGCTCTCCATGTTGGATTTTGTTTGGTTTTTTTGAAGAAATGAGATGATGTTAAAGAAGAGAAAAGAGACGGAGATGTGGCTGGCTGTATCTTATATTCCAAATTTCCGAGTTGAGGTGAAGATGATGGACCCTCTCTTCTTCTTCAACATGTATGTATATGCAAAATGGAATGTGCTTCATGGCGGTTGCCATGTATATATACAATTTTCGGAAGAGTAAATTACATGTTCCCACCCATAGACAAATTAATTTCTTTCTAATAAATTATTAAAATAATTTTTTAAAAAAATACCCCTGTTAAAACAGGAAATAACGCTGATTCTAGAATTTTGAATTTAAAGTTTTCGAATTTACTTAATTTTAAGTCATCAAAATTTTAAAAATATTTTTGTACATATATAACCGTTCTATCACTCAGACACAATTTAAAAATACGACGGTTTTCCAAAAAAATGTTCAAAAAATAAAGTTCATTTTTAACCCGTTTTTGATAACAAAAATAAGTGAAAAAGTAAGTAAAATCAATTCTTATCACGTTCTTGTTATGAACCATGTGTTATATTCAATATTTTAAATTTTTATCGTTTTTTTAACTTCAATTCAATACCAATTTTAAAGGTTATTATTTTTTTAATAAAAAAAGATTAAAATTCATATTTTTTGTATGATTTTTCATACTGTAATTGTGAATATGAGAAACATCATGAATTCATTATATAACACTTAAATTTTTCTACTAAATTTAATTAAATATTATTAAAATCGATTTGTAAACAAATTTTATCTTTTTTTGAATCATTAATTATTGAAATTCATCACAATATATGTTAACGGTGAAATTCTAATGAAACTTTGTCATATTTTGATGACAAGATCTTTTTTAAAACTATATAACACGCTTTGCAAATGCATAAAAAGCAAGTTACTTGTATCAAAAGCTTAAAAAAACAGTTAAATTTATATTTTATAATTAAAAACGGATTATTTTAATAATTTGTCATTTTTTTCTTCTTTTTAACAAAAATACAGCTATGATCATCCAGACATTAAAAAAACAATAAAATATTTACAAAATTTATCTAAATATTTAAAATATGATAATTTAGCTATGCTATAAGTTTAGAAACTTACATTCTAATCCCGATAATCTATTGAAAACCTTCAACCATTGGCATCAGTCCACCGCCAATGCCACTCGCACCATCATCACAAACTTCGCTTCGGCCCCGGCACCCTCTTTTCACCGCATCCACACCACACCACTCTCTCTTCATCGAGATCTGAGCCTTCATCAATGACTCTTTCTCTCAATCAAGGCTCATCATCCGAAGAGGGTTTGCTTAAAAAGAGTTGGATTATAAACGACAGGAAAATAAAAGTTATTACGTATCTTGATGGAATAAGAACCTGACATTCATATTAACAGTTATATTTGACACAGGGGCCTGCAAACTTCAGGGGCCAATCAGGTATGTCCCTCTAGAAATCAAAAGTTTTACATCGCCTGTTGCCTTACCAAACAATTGTAGCAACAATTAGGCTGAAAATTTAGATGTTGAAGATAATTATGTGAAGTATGAGTTGAAATAATGCAAAGCAAGTTATGAAAATATCAGGCTCATGGTTACAATTTACTAAGTAAAAAGCATGGGGAAACCGTCTATGAGGCAGAACCAGAGTTCAAATTGTAAACCAAGTAAATTTACAAGCTACAATTCCTTCAATCATTTTTCCAAAAGAGGGTGGAGAGAACAACTTTGCTGTTAGGCCATCAGCTTTGGCACCAAAGTTTTTGACATTAAATGCAAGAGAGCTCTTTCCTTTGTGATGCAAAAAAAGTTCTGTACCAGAACTAGCTGCTGCTGTTTTCCCTTTTCCTCTGGTAATAACAACATTGAAAGCAATTTAGTATGAACATCGAGGTTCATCTTACTATTACAAGTTTATTATCTGTGTGTAGTGAAAATCTTGGTTAGTGGCCATTTGGCCGGGTTGGCTATTGTCCTATCTTTCCTGCCATATGCCTAGAGAATTTGGCAGGCATAACATTGATCTCTATGATGTATAACAAGGAATCCACAGCCAAATTATAGTCACATAAATAACATAGTAGTCCTAGTAGAATTGTGGCATGCTATACACATTGCTTTAATTAAATAAAGCAGACATGCGCTATTGTAAAATCTCCAGAATCCATGTCAACCACAATATTCCTCAGAATTTGATAGATCATTACCTAGAAATAAATGCCTATAACGTAACTAAAACTTGATGCAAAGATTGTTCCAGTTTATGATAAATATATAATTCATCTTAAAGAAAAGTAAGAAATATTTATAAAAAAAAAAAAAGAGGCAACGCAAAACCTTTGTCATGTTCAAACAGTTAAGAATGAGGCAAACTTCAAAATATCATCTCATCCTGATACTCCACTTGTATTGTTAGACAATCAAAAGATGCATCATAATACTCCATTCAATTTCATTAATCATATGCCTTCTTTCTTGATTGAATCAATTTGTACCCAAGGACATCATCAATTCTAGTTTAAGTTAAATGCATACCTAAATTTACATATTTATGCATTTGAATGAATAGAAAGTTGGGCAATGAAAATTAAGTACATGTTTGCAGACAATCATGAAATCTACCCTTGTTTCTACTCCCTCTGTGTAAAGCCTCATTTCTTTGCCTTTGCAAACCTGAGGCATCGATACTTTTCTCCACTTACAGTAATCTCAAGAGCTCCATCTTGGTTATCTTGATTTGATGCAGTTCCCATAAGGACACTTTTCTCTTTCTCTAGGTTTTCTTTCTCCATCTTCAACCTCGCTTCTTGTCTTGCAATCTCAGCCTGGAAAATAACCAATATTCAAGCACTCAACGCACAATT
This sequence comes from Anacardium occidentale, assembly GCA_026122585.1. Classification (NCBI taxonomy): domain Eukaryota; kingdom Viridiplantae; phylum Streptophyta; class Magnoliopsida; order Sapindales; family Anacardiaceae; genus Anacardium; species Anacardium occidentale. The sequence continues at coordinate 385,439 of JAJEJH010000122.1, read as the reverse complement.
TAAAATTAAAATACAGGTGGAAAAATTATTCTACCATCGATATCAAACACAAAGTTCTAAGTTCACTTCCACAGTCTCAAAAATACATAAATCTTAAACTCAACATAAAGCACACATTTTAATGACTACTGATTCACATATGAAGCTAACTCCATTATCAAGGACTGAAACCAACAGAAAACCAATTCAAAAATTGCCTGAAAGGTTAAAAGAAACAGCTCAAACAATAGATGGAAAGATAGCAACAAAATTAAATACAAAGTTCTAAGGTCACCTCCCTTCGTTTGCCTCAAAAATACAAAAATCTTCAACTTAACAAGCACACATTTTTTATGCCACTAATAGATGCATATATGAAGAAACATGGACATAAAGACCTCAATTTAACAGAAACAATTTCTAACATTTCCTGACAGATGTAAAATAACAGCTCAAAGTTGTATGTGAAGAAAACATATAAACAAAATAGAGAGAAGTGACTATTATATTCAAAAATAAGAAGTGGGTTCCTCTATTTCTTACTTAAACATGAATTAGGGATATGAAATAGCAATAAGAATGAACAAAGTAACTAATCCAAGAGGAGACAACAGTGACAGAATTGAGATTCCATGGTAAAGGTAATGAATCTGGCAATTTTAAGCAAAAATAATCGATGCATCTAGTCTTATATTGAAACAGAAGAGCAAAAAATAACCTCACGACGAGAAAGCTCGGCCTTCCAAGCCGCTTCACGTTCGGCGACTTCACGTTCACGTTCTTCTATGTAACTCTGCATCTCCCTCTCCTTCATAATCCTATCTTGTATGTCTGCATCCAAAGCCTCCTTGAGCTCCTGTACGAACTTGTCGACCACGGCTTTTATTCTCAAAGACATGGTTTTGAATGAGCCCTAACACTAAACCTCTGTGTGGGCATTCAAAATCATATGCTTTTCTTGATGACAAATGAGGGCGAGGAAAGAATTCCAGGGTACCAATTCAACCGCAGCTATGAGCGAAAACTCAACGAGCCGAGCTCTGAGTTCTGTTTGCACGAAAAAATAATTTGATAAGAATTGATCCAATCAAACTTCAAAATGGATCAAATTTGTAAATCCATTTTATAATTCAAATTTATAGATTAAATTTGTGATTTATTTATAAAATAATTCAATTTTAAGAAATAAAAAAATTTTATCTCTTGGGTTTTAATTCAATTTTGACTTAAATTGATTTAAATAAATTTGAATTGATTTGATTTTAGAATTTGAAGTATTCGGTGGAGCCATGAATACGTTGGGCTGTACATTGGGCAAGAATTGTTTTTAGTTTTTTCCTATGTGGCATGCAAAGAGTCTGCTTTGCTTGTGTGGCCTATACAATTTTTGTGCGGCCAAAGGACATAATCCCACCCATAGTTTGAGGCGGGGACAAATCCCACCCGCCAAGTTTAGAAAGCCCGAATTCCCACCCTTCATCCAATTTCATTAACCTGTTTTATGAAATGACAAAAATACCCTTATTAATAAAATTTTATAATAAAAATATAAAATATATTAAAATTATAAAAAAATTTAAAATTTTTTATAAAATTATAAAAAAATATTTAAATTTTAAAAATTAAAAAACCAGCCACCGCCGCCGTGCCGGCGGCGGTGGCCGCACCAAACAGCACCAGGTGGTCGTTCCGGCCACCTGGTTTCAAGGGAGGCCAGATCTGGCCTCCCGAATCGACCGAGGCGGCCAGATTTGGCCGCCTCCTCTTTTGGCGGAGGCGGCCAGATCTGGCCACCTCCGCCCGAAACCTTGGCCAGAAACGGCCATTGGGGCCAAAGCCAGCCACCTTCGGCCTTTTTTCTGGCGGAGGCGGCCAGATCTGGCCGCCTCTGTCAATTCGGGAGGCCAGATCTGGCCTCCCTTGAAACCAGGTGGCCGGAACGGCCACCTAGTGTTGTTTTCGGGGGCCACCGCCACCGGCTCGGCGGCGGTGGCTGGTTTTTTAATTTTTTATAATTTTATAAAAATTTTTTATAATTTTCTAAAAATTTTAAAATTTTCAATATTATTTTATAATATTTTTAATTTTAAAATAACAAAATTACCCCTGAACTTACTGTTGACTGTTAGATTTAACAGTCAACGGGTGGGTCTCCGGGCTTTCTAAACTTGGCGGGTGGGATTCTGTCCCCGCCTCAAACTATGGGTGGGATTATGTCCTTTGGCCATAATTAGCAGATGATTAATTTGGTAAACTCATCTCTTCAATCTATTATTTGGTCCACCTATTTTGGTGTTGACTTTTCAACACACGCACTTGCCTTTCTTCACTAACACTTAATCTTCTATTAATAATAATAATAATAATAATAATAATAACATTATTATTATTGTAAACAGGGAATGTATTAAAGATATTAATTTATTTTTCTAATATTAAGGAGATACATACACAAAGTTTTAAGGGTTTATTTAATTTTTTATTATAAAAATAAAAATAATACTAAAATATTATTTTTATTTTTGTGTCCTTAAAAATTACTAAATATAAATTATTATAATTTTATGTTAAAGTAATTTTTTTTATTTTTTAAAATATTATTCATGTTTATAATATATTATGATTTTTATATTATAAAATTATTTAATAATATTAAAAAGAAAATCCCTTTTGACATTAGCAATAATTGACTGCCACTTGGCCTAAAATTAATTGGATAATATAATATTACGTAATCTGATTATGGAAATTTAATATTATATTAATTATAAAACAACAACTAGGATTTTATTTTATATAAATACAACTCATTGGCACGTACCCACAGACGCATAGAAAAGTAGATAGGTTTGAGAAGCTTTTTTCAATCCAAATTCTAATTAAAGTCGTGTTTCGCGTAATCTATTTACAAATAAAGTCGTGTTCAAGTTAAACATTTTATAACTCGTCCATAATCGATATATAAGTTTTATATTTGAGTGATATCGTTTTGTACTAAAACAAATCAAATCGAGTTATATATAAAAGAAAGACATATAAAACTTGTTTTTTTAAATTGAAATAGATTAAACAAGTCAAATGATTAAAATAAGTTATGTTTTGATATAACGTAATTCGTTATTAGTCGAGTCATTTAAAATCATATCATATTAATTTATTTATAATCAAGTCATATTCAAATTGGGTATTTTGATATAATTCGAAATTAACTCAAATTAAAGCAAGAGTCTTTTAACCCAAAAGTAAGAATGATAAAACACGAAATTAAATTTTTTTAAAATTAATAATAAAATAGCATTTAAACAAATATAAAAAATAGTCATTTACAAAAAGTTTGATTATAAATTCAATTAGTTAAAAGATTGACCTTAAACCATTGTTAATTCGATATTTTCGAATATTCTAAAATATAGTTCATTATATATAAACAATGAACTATTTAAGAAGTAAAACGTTAATGACTATAATATAATAAAAATGAATAAAAAAATATCCACATTTATTAGTACTCGTATAAATCAAATCAAATCGAACAAAAATTTTACAAAATTAGAGACATAATTATATATCAAAATTAATTAATAGGGTAAAATTTTTAAAATAGTTTAATTTGTTGTTTGAAAATTTACCCATCCTTTTCGCTTTTGTTTTGTATAGAATAGCTTTTACCCACATTTTGAATTATCCTATGTATAATTGATGTGTTTAGTCCCTATTTACATAATTTGTTGCTCGTAGAGATAGATACGAATCGAGTCAAAACCAAATATGCCTTGATTTGAGTTTTGCTTAAAAAAAAAATAGAACAATTTGAATTTGATTCAAGTTCGTCAAACTAAAGTTAAGACTACTCAAGTTTGTCTCAATCCCTAAGTTTGAAGTTCGATTTGAGTTCATAATTTAAATTCGTTGCTCATTACAAAGCGATGTTATTTTATCTAATGATGAGTAAAATGATATTGTTTTGATTATTATTTGACATGATTTAAATCAAATAACGAGTCAAACTTGAATCAAATTATTGCCCAACTCGTAAGTTAGATCGAGTCAAATTCTCTTTAATTTGAGTTTAACTTGTTTTAAAAAAATGAGTTAATCATTTTAGCTCAAGTTTAATCTTAATGAATTTAAGCTAAATTGATTTTCAAAACTAAATTGACTTGATTTAAATCCAACACTAATAGCTTGCTATATAGAGATAAAAACTCAGCCTATAAATCAAGTCTTAGAACCGCTCCTCTTCAAATGGCGAGGGTATTCCTTGATAGGATTGAGAACGGGGATGTGGACAGAGACAGAGACAGAGACGGGGAAAGCTAAAATCCTCGTAATTAGGGACAAAACTAGAAAAAGATAAATATAACTTTAACTCATCTCTTCCTTGACGTTTCCCTTTTTTATTTGTCTTATTCCTTTAATATCTCTTAAACGTTTAAATATTAAATTATTTTTATAAGTTTTGAATTATTACAAATATATCTATTATTTTTAACAAAGATAAAGAGGAAAATTGAGGAGATTTTTCTCGTTAAGTTAAGGAGGGGAAAGGGAGAAAATTTTCCCATAGAGAAAGAATGACGATTTCTTATCATCTTCGTATCGAGGACAAGAGAGAGAGAGAGAAAAAGGTTTATCTTGTAGAAACATAAATGAAATTTAAATATTTGATCCTTATTATCTCTATTGCTCTTCAATGACTAGACGTGTCTCATGTAAATCTTGTAAATTTGGGTTAGAAAAAATAATTGATGGCAAAACAATCCCTACCGTGTAGAGAGAATAAAAAATTTTGTTGGGGGAGATCCAATCTAGGCTTAGCCGGTCCCAAAGTTATTTTTTTGCCTGTGACTTGAATTTGCTAATAAAATTTATTAATTTTATTTATAAAGTTGATAAAAAATACCTTTTTATCTTTATTATGATAATTTATACATATAAATTTATTAAAACTAAAAATTATAATAAAGTCATCAATAAGATTGCTTTTGTCC